>OZ024831.1:4974340-5574340 GCA_964016985.1 Anodontia alba
TCACTGTGCGCACATGTCAGAATGTATGTTATTATGTTGCGGCTGAAGTACATTTATATCAAGTGGCAATGTACAGAATTATATCCGCAGGATGAACATAGTTTAGAATTTTTATACCATCTAAAATAAACAATGACAACATTAAGAAAACTGAAAGAGTACAACTCCGTTTAACCAAATATTGAACAGATAGAATTAGACTACAAAGGACATACAACAGTGACATGATTTTCGTTTCAAAATAACGTCGTTGCTAGTGACGCAAAAGTAAGTTTAGTAATACTATAGGTTATATTGTCCCGAGTTGGGATATCGAAGGACGCGAGCGTCCGTAGATATCATAGCGAGGGACAATATTCACCAATATAAGTGTAATAACCCTTTTATTATATAGCTATGAATATTCAAATCGTTTCCCGATGTTTCTAACCTTTAAAACGCTGTTTAAATAATAAAAAAATGTGAATTCTACCAATGTCAATGCGTGACAAGTTTTGGCGCGACGTCACTGCATTACGACGTCATCAAAAGCAACGTAATGTAGCGGTATTATGAGAAGGCATCCGAGTAAGGGTGCAATATCGAGTAAGTGTGCCGATATCATGTGATATCGGCACGCTAGCTCCTCGGCTTTTATCGCCCATTTTTATCATTTAATATTTATAGCTATTTTATAATTAAAAATATCTTCTGGAGATCTACGTTACATAAACAGTAAATTTTCAAAAACTCCAACACCAATGGCTCGTTTACCGTGTCTAATTCGAACTCTCTTTTTTTATTCCCTAATAAATTCTTTCAAAAACTCAGGAAAACAAATACTTAGTCGTATTATAGTTCTTTATTTTTGTTTGTTTGTTTTCTTCTTATTTTGTCATGGAAATGTACGTTATGTGTACTCATTAGAATTGCCTTATCGAGGCGATTCTAAATGAGTACACTCAACATCCCGTTATTTTATAGAAATTCGAAAATGCATCACTAATTATCCGTGTTTGTCTCCTGATCTGACGCTATGCTTAATCCTTGGTGGCTCGAACTGCCCATATCTAGACATTACAAAAACACGCCTATTAAATAAACATTAAAAATTTCACCTACAAAAACTGAAATTATTCAGATAAAAATTGTGATATTTTTCATATTTCTGCTCAAAACATAGATTGTGGGTACCCGTTAGAACCGCCTCGCCGAGGCGGTTCTAACGAGTACCTACAATCTATATTTTTGAGCACAAATAAGAAAAATAATGTACACCCCTCCAGTTTTACTATATACAAGTTGGGGGAATATTCGAGGATATTTAGAGGAAACACCCCACACACACGCACGCACACAAGCACAATACGTAAACAGGTCAAAACATAGATTGTGGGTACTCGTTAGAACCGCCTCGCCGAGGCGGTTCTAACGAGTACCTACAATCTATATTTTTGAGCAGAAATAAGAAAAATAATGTACACCCCTGTAAACTCCAGTTTTACTATATACAAGTGGGGTTTAAGGGCGTCAAAATTATATAGGTATATTTTCGTGATGACAAAAGTCCACGGTTCCAAAGATGTTCGAACTGAAGTTCAACTGTAGTGAAACGCGTTAAGTAATTAATTTGTATTGTGAACAATAAAGCTTTCTGTCTGTTTGCGTATTGTGCTTGTGTGCGTGCGTGTGTGTAGGGTGTTTCCTCTAAATATCCTCGAAGGCACGAAGAAGTATAAATTTAAAGTAGAAAGATGAAACATCCCCATGTCACCAAGCGCTGTGGGACCAATGTGTTGTCCTTAATCTTCTCTATCTCTTTAGAGGTATGATAAAATGGAAGCATTTATCATTTGAGTCTCGATATGAGGAAAGAAGTCTTCGGGTTAAATACTAACAGTAAAGATCCAGATCAGCCGGTGGTCAGGAATTTTATATTTCTTCCATATGTTCTACAGTACAGACAACCCTCTTTACACCGACACTCGATACAACGACAAAATTCGTTATAATGACAATTTGACTGTCACGAAACCGCCGCTTATGCGTAACAAATAGTCCCAAATTATGCAAAAATATTGTATTTAAAACTTTGAAGGAACGTGTATTTTGGATATTTGTTAGAATCGCCTCAAAGAGGCGATTCTAACAAATCTCCAAAACATATGTTCTATTAGGAAAAAAGAATAAAACAAGGCCTTTCTTACATAATTAGCATTATGTCCATTAAGGATTCTTTATAAGAGCGAATTCATTATAATGGCAACGGCTTTGGGAACAAATGCTGTCGTTGTAACGGGGGTTCACTGTACTCAATGATTCAGTTAGAGGACAGTGAAGGCCCGGTTTAGACTGCGTAAATACTCAGGCTGATCTTGCCTTCGCTGTTCACATATCCCAAAGACATGTTTTCGTATGGCGCATGGCGCATGGCGCATGTCGCGGGCAGTTTAGCTTTTATAATTATATTGTAATAGTAGGATATAGGTTACAATCAACCCTCGTTACAACGACTGCATTTCTTCCAAAAGATGTTGCCATTAAATGAAGTTGTTGTTGTAAAGAATCCTTAACGAGCGGAATGTTATGTTAGAAAGGCCTTGTTTTATTCTTATTTCCCCATATAACGTATGTTTGGACATTTCTTAGAATCGTCTCAATGAGATGAGTCTAACAAATACACCCAAAATATTTATTTCTTGACCTACAATGTTCTTGCATAATGTTTGATTAACTGTCACCTTTTGTGCGACGGTTTCGTGCCAGTGAAGTTATCATTATAAAGACATTGTTTGTTTTTTTTGTATCGAGTGCCAGTATAAAGAGAGTCGACAGTATATTTATTTTCTGTAGAAAAGTGTGCTAAAGATTGTAAACGTTTTTTTAGATGAAGTGAAAAATTACTGCTTGCCATCCTCCTCATCTTCTGTAGTTGTATGATGTGTTGAAAGATCTACTGGAGTTTCGTTATCACTTGTAGGTGACATAATTGAAAGGTGTATGTAGTTTTTATTATCCTTTGGGAATTCTTTATCCAGCCCTGCTTTATCTTCTGTAGGTGGTGATATCGTAGGGTGTATGTAATCTTTTCCTTCTTTTATGTCAGTACTGACACTATCTCTCCTTACTGTTGTACCGGTAGATTCGAGAGAATCGGGCCTGTGGAGGCGCTCCCTTTTATGTCCATCTCCGTATAAGTCGTGTTTATAACGGAGACCACTGCCAACTTCACGTATTACGTCATAATTCTCCATTTCCTGGTTCACAGCCGGTGTAGCTGTTTGGTAGATATTAGACATCTTTATTTTTCCATTTTCTGATAAAGAAAATATTAACTGCATCGTTAGAAAACGTATCTTCAACTTTGTGCGCCCCAGCAGAGATTCAGATCAGCCTGCGCATTCGTGCAGTCTGATCTGAATCTTCACTGGGAACATTAGGATACACAAGAATTCAACGTTTCTTCATGCGGAAATTCTGATCAGACTGTGTGTATTCTAAGGCTGATTTTGAGTTTTGTCACGTAGCGACACGTGCATGCATTAACGATCATGTAGTCATCGAAACGCAAACAAAAATATTACCTTTTTACTAGACTGGCTTCAGTCTCCAGTGCCTAAATATTTTTATTATAATAATCCACTGAAATAAAACCAAAATAATATCATTACTATAAAGGCTGGTCACTAGACAGCCTTTATAGACATGATATTTTTGGTTGTATTTTAGTGGATTATCAACAGGATTAAAGATATATATTTAGTCACTGGAGACTGGAGCCAGTCTACCTTTTGGCATATTTATGGGGAACTGTTATACATTCAAGGGAGGCAGCTCTTTCAAAATTGTTTGCCTCCCTTCCATTTTCTACTCTAAAAGGATGGCATTTACTCACTTCGGAGTCACAAAAGTTATCACCTTTGTACAATGAAGGAAATGCTACCAAGTGTCCTTGAATGGAACTGAATGGAAGTTTGCATAGAAATACGAGTATTAATCACATTTTGCACAGCTGATACTAATACACATTTACCAAGTTTACATTTATCATTACATGCGATACCAATATTTGACTAAGATCGAAATTATACAAGTGCCACATTGTCAGAAAACGTATCTTCGAACATGTTCGCGCACCGAAGATTCAGTGCAGCCTGATTAGAACAATCGCGGTCTGATCAGAATCCTTACTAGGCTCACTTTGGGCAGCCAAGGCTGCAACGTTTTTTCATGCGGACAACGAAAACTCTGTTCAGCCTGCACGGATGCGCAGGCTGATTCGAGTCTTCGTTGGATGCAAATGTCAGAAGGCACGTATTCTCATATACTGACAGAGTCTAACTGATATATGAATCAGCATTAAAACTATAATCCTATCTTTTGGAATGTATGAGTTTCTGACTGGTGAGGGATATGATACTGTCGACTCTCGTTATCTCGAACTCGCTTATCTCGAAAAACCGCTTATCTCGAAGGGAAAATCTGGTCCCTATTTTAACACAGAGATCTACCAACAAAATATTGTGGAAAAGAGGAGAAATTGCTTCTTAGGAGCAATTTCTCCTCTTTTCCACAATATTTTCAATATATCTCTAACTTGAGAGTCAAATTAAAGATTCATTCTGTTAAAGGCGGTTGTTTGATTAATTGTTTTCCTCAGTTCCGCAAATCTGATATGTCGAAGTACGGATATCTCGAAGTGTTTCATAGAGTCCCTTGGATTTCGAGATAACGAGAGTCGATTGTATGTGCAGAAAAATGCTGCCAATACTCCTTACCATACTTGTCCTTGTACTAACTATTGATTTGTCTATTAAAATGCTGTATGGGTGGCAAACAGTGTAGACTCTGATCAGACGCCGCGATCTTCGGCGTCTGATCTGGGCCTACACTGTTTGCTCAGACATGTCTATCCAAAAAATTTTGAGTTTTTACATTATTATAGATGAATGGATATACTCGAAAACATTTACCGCCAATTAAATAGAAATTTGAACAAAACCTGTCTTAGAGTATAAGCAAATTGAAGACAGCGAAACCACACACCCGGACATGCACAGTTTTTCTCGGTATCTTAAGTCCCTGTAAATGCTAATTTACAGACTATCCCTTTGACAGTCAGTTTACCTAACCACTCTTTTCTTCACATGCCTTTTTCGAGTATTTGATATGTTTATTTTATTTTTTTTTTTTTTTTTTTTTTTTTTTTTTGATACTTAATTCATATTCATAAATTGGGCTTTATACTGTTCAATATATGTCTGCCATTATTTGTACGAATAAGACAGTTAAGAAGAATAATACGTTTATTCCAATCTTAGTTTCTTATGTGCTAGAATGCTTACTGTCGTGGAATATTTGGAAATAAAAAAAACTTGAACATTCAAATTAAAAAAAAAATAGTTTAGTTTTAAAATATGGCGTTTCCTTTTTGTTAGGTTAATTTACATATCAATTACGCGATTGACAGAATCATCTTGTGCTGAAAACTGATATATTTATAAATCGTACAGAAGAATAAATGTATGTTCATTTGGAAAAGTGTGCCGGAGGTTCCACTAAAACCCGTTCACCATAGACATATTTCCCTTAAAGCGCTAATCAAAACTGCAGCAGACGACACTTTAAATATTTTTAGAGAAAATAAGGTTTGACATTTTATGTGAATCGTCTGCTAGGCAGACGATTTACATGATATATATAACGTCTCATTTTCATTAAAATAACAATATCAATTTTAGAATATCGTCTGCTACATATTGTTTTTTTGAAAGGAGTTAAGATAAATCGCGAAGGTTCAATTTTAGTATGACAGAAAGTTTACTTTTTATATCATGCCACACGATAGTGATGGGGTATTATGGTATACACGCTGGTGTCCGTCCGCAATTCGTTTCCGGATGACAGCCCCTACAGATTTCATCGGTTCGCATCCAAACTTGATGGACAATTAGACCATGAGGTTATACAGCATATATTGTTTCGCGACTACAGTACACCAAATTTTGATAGACCATTACGAAAACACGCTTATTCAAATATGTTGAAAATTTTACCACCAGAAAATGAAAAATTTCAGATAAAAAATTCAGATATTTTTTTCATATTTCTGATCAAAACAGAGATTGTGGGTACTCATTAGAACCGCCTCGCTGAGGCGATTCTAACGAGTACCACAATCTATGTTTTGAGCAGAAATAAGAAAATTAATGTATACCCCTGTAAACCCCAGTTTTACTATATAAAAGTGGGGTTTAAGGGGGTCAAAATTATATAGGCGTGTTCTCGTGATGCTAATTACGCTTTTTTCACGATTTTTCGGTCTTGACTTTCGTTTTCAAATAACTCCTACAGTTTTCCTCTGATTGTGTTGAAACTTGTTGGACAGTTAGACCATAGAGTTGTACAGTGCATATTGTTTCGAGGTGAAAGTACACCATATTTTCGTAGAGTTATAGCCCTTTAAAGATTGTTCAAGCAGGATTTCATTTCCAACTCATTCCTATAGTTTTCATCTAATCAAGCTGTTATTTGTAAATTGTTGGATAGAAAGATGTTGAGAATTGCAGCCAGGTTACAGTACACCATTTTCATATTCTTTCAAGGTTACAGTACACTAAATTTTCATAGAGTTATAACATAAAAGCTTCCTCGCTTTCTTTCAGGCTAACTCTTCCTACAGTTTTCACCTGCACCAGTTAAGACTTCCGTGATACAGCACATATTGTTTCGAAGATACATTACACAATTTTTTGTTGGAGTTATTACACATCAAAGACAGCCATCTTCTCTATATGTTTGTTACCCTGTAGTGGCGGGGTATCATGCAGAACCTGCGATGCTTTTATTGTAGTTTATGTCTTTGGGTCTATGAACAGTTTGCGACGCGATTTTGCAAAAATATTAGTTATCTAACTTCCGTGATTTGGATTAAAAAAAAAAAAAAAAAAAAAAAAAAAAAAACAACTGATAACTGCAATTAGAAAAGCTAGCAACACATACCTCAATCTGAAACGTAATCGATATATCACAGATAAAATTCAAGCAAACAACAAGGAATTACAAATGTTATTTCAGAAGATAACAAATGATGTCCCCACCCCCCCCCCCCACCCCCCCACATAAATTAGATGTGAACGTGACACACTGTCATGTGCAGACCTTGAAATTGAGGTCAATATTTCCTAACGGTGATTAATTCTAAAAGCATGTCCTATTTATGTGTCCCTACTTTCGATGAATATTTATCAACCGATTCAAGAGATTTCGTAAACATAAGAAACATTACGTAAACATACTCAAATGCAAACATAGCATATGATTGTTCGGTTTGGTATATAATGTTTTGTTTTTTTGTTTGTGTTGAAGTTTTACGACCCAGTCAACCCAATGGGGTCATGTCGAGCGCGGTCAGTTTACTTAACCACACATTTACTGGGCAGGCTTAGTCCTCTAAGCGGTTAACCAGTAGCGTGCACATTCTTTCGCCAGAAACTGACAACTGCCCTTCTTGAATCAGCGGAAGGGAGAGAATGACCGTAGAAAATATTTCATGATCAATCTCCACGAAAGAATTGGTATTTAATGTAAAAAAAATTGAAATATGCTGGTAATGACTAAATATGGAATGCGAAATTGATGCATTGAGTACGCTTTGTTGCAAGACTGTCGAAATTATGTCTGTTAATTCATGTATTACCAACGCGTAAACGACCCAAGGGGTCAAAATAAAAAAATCACGCTTTCTGATAGGTTAATGCACAGTCTGATTAAGAGTTCTCACTAGCTCTAAAAGTGGTTCTGACTTTATAAGCGTGTTTTCGTAATGATTGTGATTTTAGATGTTTTGACAAAACACTGCATAAATCTTTCGACAAATAGAGTTTAGAAATAAAATGCTGCAAAACCACACACCATGCATAGGCAAATCAGTTTACTAAGTAAAAAGTAAAATATTATTATTTCAATGAGGAGAAACGAATGAGTAACATTATACGTTCCTTTTGCTGTCAAGGAGTTAAATTTGACATCCTGTGCTGGCCTTGAACTGAGTTCCCATGTATACAAGAAACTGTAGCGCCGATGCCGACGCCAACGCTAACGGCATCCCGACCAAAACCAGTAACTCCCACTTCACTTCTGGTTTGGGATATAAATATGTGACTGAAAGTAAGTTTGTAAAGAAGAGTCATGTCTTGTCAAGACTTCTTATGTCAACTGCAAAACAACTAAAATTTATGCAAATAAATGCAAAAAGTGTAATAGAAGATACCATCGAAAAGCCACGATCAATTTACCCTAAGTATTTGGACACCTTAACTCCTTACAATGTTTGAACAATTCCATTTTACTTGCTGTTCTTGTATCAAATACTTACTGCATTCGTGGTAACAATGTAGAACTTGCGCAGACGCCGCGTTCTGATCGGGGTCTACACTGATTACTCCGACATATCTGATTGAATACTTGGTGTAAATACGACTTGCTATGGATTTATGATTTCCGAATACACTGTGCAATCATTAGTATTATATCGTTGAGATTAGTCAAACGTGTACACAACATAAACGACGTGATTCGAACAACTCGCTGTCTTAGGAAACAACATAAATCAGATTTCTCGGGTTAACCCATTTAAGCTTGGCGTCAACAAAAAGGACATTGGCAAACAGTGTAGATTCAGATCAAGACCGCGGTGTCTGATACAGGGTCTACATTGTTTGCATTTAATCCTGCCATAAATATAGAAATTTCTACAAAAGAAGGTAATAATGTTAACTAATGAGACACTCCTTTTATGGGAAAATACCTGCCCAAAAAGATGTAGTATAGGTCTATTCGGCATAAATGGTTTAAAAAGGAAAGGACACTTCTACAAAATATTTCCTTTCTTCTGAAAAGAAGTGTACCTCTAAAAGGACAGACTGTGCTTCCTCTTATAAAAAGGAGTTTACCCCTGGGTTCTACTCTAAGGGGAGAGAATGTGTTCCCCTTTGGGGCAAATGCTTTTCATTTAGAATATACCCCTTTTTAGAGTTGGTTGGGGGGGGGTGGGGGGCTTCTAAAATCGGATTTACTCTTAAAACAACGAAACCGCCCGTATGATCTGCAGTAAAAGGAAAGAAATTGCTCTATATCTCACCAATACTCACCTATCCTAATACAACAGCCATATTTGTAACAAGCCCATATCTGTATTCCAGCTAACACGCAGCACACTACGCCGAGTACAGAAATGACAGCAATAACGACTGGTGCAACGGTTGTGGATGAACTCTTGGCTACGGACGTTCTGAAAAATTTGAAACATACTTTAGATGTGTTAGACAAATCAACTTGGGTCTATACATAGAAATGCCTATATCTGTAGTCCAGCATACATACAGCATACTATGCCGAGTACAGAAATGACACCAATAACGCATTACGAAAACATGCCTATTCAAATATACTAAAAATTTTACCACCCAAAAAATGAAAATTTTCAGATAAAATATTGTGATATTTTTCTTATTTCTGCTCAAATACATAGATTGTGGGTACTCGTTAGAACCGCCTCAATGAGGCGGTTCTAACGAGTACCCACAATCTATGTTTTTGAGCAGAAATAAGAAAATAATGTATACCCCTGTAAACCCCAGTTTTACTATTATATAAAAGTGGGGTTTAAGGGGGTCAATATTATATAGGCTTGTTTTCGTGATGGACTGGTCCAACGTCTGTGGAAGAACTCTTGGCCCCAGATGCTCTAAAGAATGAGAAATATACCTTAGATATGTTGGATAAACTAGTCTATAAATACATGTATATAGCCTACATCTGTAGTCCAGCTTACATAGAGCATACTATGCCGACTTTGAGTACAGAAAAACAGCAATAACGACTGTTGCAATTGGCTGTGCATGCACTCTTGACCCTAAATGTTCTATAGAATTGGAGGCATACTTTAGACGTCTTAGATAAAACCGCCCAGAGGATATAAGCATGAACGTAAATAGAATGTCCACACGAAACAGTCAGACGCTTCAGTTTTACGTGACATCACGAAAACATGCCTATATAATTTTGACCCCCTGAAACCCCATTTTTATATAGTAAAACTGGGGTTTACAGGGGTATACATTATTTTTCTTATTTTTGCCCAAAACATAGATTGTGGGTACTCGTTAGAACCGCCTCGTCGAGGCGGTTCTAACGAGTACCCACAATCTATGTTTTGAGCAGGAATATGAAAAATATCAGAGATTTTTATCAGAAAATTTTCATGTTTTGGTGGTAAAATTTTCAGTATGTATTTGAATAGGTGTGTTTTCGTAATGATAAAACATTTTAGGGACCCATTGAATACACATGATGAGAAAATGTAAGATTATTATCCGATATCCTGATCAGGTGCTGCTATATCTGTATTTAAAAATTCGTTGTTGTTTAAGCTGCTGCTGTTGTTGTTGCGGATGGTAGTTGTGGTGGTGATGGTGGTGCTTGGTTTCTTTCTTGTTGTGTTTTGTTTTGTTTAGTTTTTCTTGTTTTTGTTCCATTGGTTACAGTTGCTAGACTTGCAACAGAATTGAATACGCAGTACAAGAAAGCCCTACATGAGAACTCGCGTGCTGTTTTTTCTTGTGTGTTTATATTACAACAGATTTAAGAGGATGTCACTATATAAGTACGTTATTATATAAGTATGTACATTAGATGGTGTTAGCAACACCATCTAATGTACATAATTATATAATGACGTACCATATATGAGATTATTTCAGAACGTTTAATGAATGTTTCAATACGAACAATTGTTCTTTTAATAAAGGACTTGAGGAAATTTGCATTTTTTTTCATACGAATAGCGAGGACGTTGCCCAAACGTGTTCTTCTACATTACGTCCTTACCAATCGATTGTAGAGGGCTGCTCAACAAATTCTTTCCTTAAAGCGTACATGCTTTTCAGAAGAGGCTTGGTGTCCAGTCTCTGTAATAAGACTACTCTTTTATGGACATGCACAGTTCACAAATAGCCAAAACCACTGTTAGGCACGATGCGGCTAACGGGGATACGGGGACTACATAATTTTAGTAGTTTTTTTTTTTCTACTTTTTTCACAAGGGAGAAGCATCTTTATATACTGACTTCAGGTTTGCTTTACCGCACATCAGTCATTTCTGATATGAGGTCTACTCAAAAGCGCCCATAGGCTGTTAATGTTTATTAGAGTAGAATTCTTATCAGAAAAGAAATGTATTAACCCCAAAATGAAGGCGCAGTGTTTCAATTTGTAATATTACATGTGGACATGGCCAATATCCCCACTCCCACCCTCTACACACACACCCGATGAATACCTTTCACATGAACCTGGCACGAAAGTACAATTAATCAAAAAAAGGTAAGCTAATTTTTACAGCCGACTAACTTCACCCTGAGTCCCGATGACACCTTTATCACAACTAGTAAAACAGAAAGCGAAATGGGCAGCTGTTGAAGGTGACCGAAATGCTAGCATCACAACAAAACTAGTAAAACAAAAAACCAAAGTGGGTAGCTGTTGAAGACGGTGACCACAATGCTAGCATCACAACACATATAGAAAAAAAGAAAGCACTGCGGGAACTACAAAGCTACAAAGAGCTACAAAGAGTACGAACAACACCAGGACCACCGCCTTAGAACGGTCAGTAGAATAAACTACCTAGGGAATGTGGTTAAAGCACTCTTACAGCTAGCCAACTTCACCCTGGATCCCGATGCTACTCTTTATACAAAAATTCATAAAAATTCGGTTCAAGCGCTAACCCACTGGTTAAAGTTTTACGAAGAGGCAATCATTGAGTCTGAGGCCCGAACCGCCGTCTTGCAATCAAAGAGTGAAGAATAGCTATCAACAATGAAGCCATTTATTTACGAGGGCGAGTCAATAAAAAACCAACCTAACTTATTTCTGGGTGAGCTCGATCTCTTCTTTTTCAATGCAATTGCCCTCTAGAATGATGCACTTGGACCAACGGTGTTCCAGTGCCATCAGCCCAGAACTGAAGAAGCCAGGGTCCTTGTCTCTGACCCACTCCTCAACTGCCGCCACGACTTCTTCGTTGAACCGGAATATACATGGATATCCTTTTTCAAGTTTGGGACTAGGAAATAGTCACTAGGAGCTAAGTCCGGAGAATAGGCGGGTGCGGTATTAGCTCTCACCCATTCCGCTCAACAGCACCCATTGCAATTTTGCAAGTGTGAACTCTCGCATTGTCCTGTTGGAGCAGAATCCCTTTGGAGAGTATACCTCAGCGTTTTTCACGGATCACAATTTTCTCAGTTAGTCGAGCAAATTTGCATAATAGGCACCTGTTATTGTAATTTTTTTTGCTAGAAAGTCCAACATAAAAACGCCTTGTGCATCCCAAAATACAGTTGCCATCACCTTGCCAGCAGAGGGTTGCGTTTTGAACTTCTTTGGCCTCGGAGACCCCCGCCCTACACTCATGCGACTTTGAGCTTTATTCCCTGGCTCATAATAATAGACCCAGGTCTCATCTACAGTCACCAGACGTGAAAGGAAATCATCTTCCTTTGACCTAAACCGCTTCAACAATGCGCTGTATACTGATGCTCTGGTTGCCATTTGCTCGTCGCTAAGGAATTTTGGGACCCAACGGGCTGTTAGCTTGTGCATACCCAAGCGATCATATAAAGTTGTTGAAACGCTACCATGTGAAATGTGTAATGCATTCGCTAGTTCGTCCATCTTAATTTGCCTATCAGATCCCGTACTTTGTTACACATTTCTTCATTGGTGGCATCTGATGGGCGTCCAGACCTGGTTTCGTCTTCTAACGTTCTACTGCGTTTGAATTCCCCAACCCAGAATTTAACTTGTGCATACGATGGTGCAGAAGACCCATAAACATTGGTCAACTCGCAATGTATTTCCTGACCTGTTTTCCCTTTCAAATACAAGTACCGAATTACAGCACGGTACTCAACTTTTGACGAAAAGCTTACTTTTGCATCGCTAGCCATGTTTGACATTCAATATCTTATGAGTGAATGACACGATAAGGGTGCAATTATGCCTTAAGGCCTAAAACATGTGTTGAAACAAGGCATGAAAATCTTGGGTGTCTCGGTCAATTGGAAATGGGATAGGCTTGTTACTTATTGACTTGCCCTCGTAGCTGTGAGTTGCAAATGAATGTACAACGAAAACGCTCCACAAATTGAAATTGGGACAAGAGGTAACATCACAGCCTAACAAGTAGCCGACATCATTTTGCTTGTCTAAATCAAACTATGCATTTTAAACGACTTCCTGGACCATCGATAATATTGGTTTTACGGTTTCAGAGGAGTTGCCAGTTGTCAACCCAATCATTGTTGATGGCTATGCTTCACTCTTTAATTGCACGACGGCGGTTCGGGCCTAACGTTTAGCTTCAACAATTGCATGTACGCTTATGACGCTTATACCGCACATGATGGCAAATGTATCAAGCTACACTGAACTAACTTAAATGACGCCAGTGACTTTCCGAGTATTGGTTCACTCCGAATTTTAAAATTTACCTTTGACGTGTACACAAATAGTGGGTGCCACAGTTACTATTATCCTGTGAGTTTTTCAACATTTTGGCTATAGCAAATCACTAATAGGGGGAGTCCTGGGCTAGTATTAGCTGATTAGACAATGGAATGCTTTCATTTTAATGCCAGTAAAATACTCTTTCGACAGGTTGATTTCAGAGAAAATGTGTCTGAATTTTTTTTTTGTATTATCATTTATTATAGAGATTTCTGTACCTAATACTGTGAATTTGATCAGACGCCGCATTTTGCGGCGTCTGATCTAAGTCTATAATGTCTGCCACTGCCCTTTTTCTGGGACGCTAGGCATAAATAGGTTAATACTACACCTAAAAAGAGGCCATATTTAGATAATTATACATTTTATTCTTTTCGTTATCAGATGCACGACTACCGTGTCAACAGTCTTGATAGTTACTTCCGCTTCCGGGTTCGGTTTTGATTCCCGTATTTGATGTGTGATTAGTATATGCGGCTCGCCAGGGTGACGCCGCAATAAACGCAAAGATAAGTCACGACCAGCCTCCATGATAGCGTATTCTTCTTCAAGCCCTATTCCATATTCAATTATTCCAACTCAACCTATTTAGTGCAATTTGTCTGTTGAGAGCAATTCGGAACTACTTTTGTACTTCGAAAAATCGACTGAGCAGGAATCTTAGGTCTGTTTGTGAATAAGCTATTTCACTGTAAACATGAACGAGATGGAATTATAAACAATGAAGTTGGATAAGTTATTTAACTCAATCTGTCAACGTAAAAAGACCAGATTGAAATTATAGACAATGAAGTTCAATTTTGTGGATTCTATCAACGTGCAAGCGACGGCAAATCATTTATAAACTTAACCCTTGTCATGCTGAATAAATTAAGATGCCACGCCCACTTCTAATTTCCAGCCAGTCAGCCACTTGATCCGGGTTTTTGATAGAAATTCACAAATTTAATGGCAAACAGTGCAGATCCAGATCAATGATCTGGATCTACACTGTTTGCTAAGACGGGGCATGTCGTGTTCAACAAGAGAAGGATTAACATATGCCTGTGCCTATGGTGTTGGTCTTACTCTTTGTTGCTTTGTGGTTTATACTACGCAGTGATTTGTTTTAAGCCTTGTCTTGTGTTATTCTGTTCTTGTGATTTTCAGTCCTTTTAGCACTGGGATTACCTCGCTAGGGGAAAAGAGAGCTAATCTTAGTGCTTTTTCCTACGTTTGTTGGATTTGCGCTTGTTTGGTGTTGTCTATTTCCTCTTCCTCTTGGTGTCTTGGAAGGGCTGCGGCTTGTGATTGTGGCACTTCCTGGACCTTTCTCTTTTTTTTTTTTTTTTTTTTTTTTCACATTGCTTTATCGTCTCGTTAACCTTTAAAGCACCGATCATAACTGCAGCAGACCACATCCTGAAACATTTTTATTTATCATTTCTAAGAAAAGAAGGTTTGACATTTTACTTAAATCGTCCACCTAGTAGATTCATAGTGCTCTAAAAATGGATAAAATTGAAAATGTCATCTGTTACAAATTTGCGTAATTTAACATTTACTGTAATTATGGTGTTGAAATAAACTTAGTTTTGTTAGCGGGTTTATGCATCGTTCATAAAAGGGTAAGAGAAAAGTCCAGGGAGTGCCACAATCACAAACCGCAGCCCTTCCCAGACCCCAAGAGGAAGAGAAAACCGACAAATCCAAACAAGCACAAATCGAACAAACGTACGAAAAGCACTAAGATTAGCTCTCTCTTCCCCAAGCGAGGTAATCGCAATACTAAAAGGACTGAAAAACACAAGAACAAAATGACACATGGAAAGACATACAACAAATCGCCTCGTAGAATAAACCACAAAGCAACAAAGAGTAAGACTAACACCGGGACCACCGCCTTAGAACGGTCAGTAGAGTAAACCACCGTGGGGTTTAAAGCACTTTTACAGCTAGCTAACTTCACCCTGAGTTGCTACTCTTAATACAGAAACACATAAAAATTCGGTTCACATAAAGACTCCCAACTCAGTCAATGCATCAAAGCGAAAACACAAAAATCAAATTAATCACTATAATAAACAAAGACGAGTACTCATGGCTAATTCTATTGTATGCCAGAGTAAATGAAAACCAATAGTTGAACCACGGCGGGCCAAGCCAAAGACATATCGTCCAGCCCCAACCGACTGGTTAAAGTTTTACGAAGAGGCTGTCATTGAGTCTGACGCCCGAAGTCGTCGAAAGTGCCAAATCTTTATGAGATTGATTGACATTAGCCGCTTATGGCATTTAATAATAGCTCTGATAAAACGCGACAAAAAGCGGCGTAAGATCTAAGTTTATGCTGTTTGAAAAGTTAAAACTTACTCCGGGAAACACTGTTTGCAAACTGCTTGGTTCCCGCATGTTGATGTGAACGTCTTCCCTGTGATAGACTTCCATTTATCGGTATTGAACTGAAATGAATGATCTGATGTAGCCACGGTTCCAATCTGAAAAGCAATGTATGCAAAGTTATTACAATGCAGTATTCAGTTACTGTTAGAGATAACATTAATAATCTTAATCTGACGTGAAACAAAGCAAAACAGGTACTAAATTCGACATTCTCATGGGCACCAATGGGCTCACCAATGTTTTCGCAATAATTTCCAGTTTATTAGGGATAGATGAATGGATGGATGGATGGATGTGCAGACGGACAGACATCCAAATTTTGGTTTAGTGGTTACTTAAATGTTAAATTTACATAGTCAATTAAAGGCTAAACCCTAACCGTGTATGTGGCCATTTGATATATTTTAAACGGAATAAAGCTCATAGTCTTGTCCAGCAAAGACTCTCTAACACTAAATATTCGCACAACGGACGGATAAATAGACCTTAACCCTTCTTTTGCTGAACACGACATGCTCCTTCTTAGCAAACAGTGTAGATCCAAATCAGTTGGCTTCTGAAGAAGCCAACTGATCTGGATCGGCACTGTTTGTCATTAAATATGTGAATTTCTATCAAAATCCGGATCAAGTAATCTGATTGGCTGGAAATTAGAAGTGGGCGTGGCATCTTAATTTATTCAGCACGACAAGGGTTAAAAGAGGTGTAGTTTTAGAAATCAAGTTTTCACATTTAACATTGCAGCGAGTATCACTGAACTAATATGAGCTGGGCAACAGCATTTCCTACAAGACTGCGTGTGTACCCAGCGAAGACACAGCTCAGCCCGCGCATATGCACAGTCTGACCATATTACTGTTTACATGAATTAGGTTAAATACACTAACATACGAGCTGCAACATCATAAAAATATCATGACATGAACCCAGCGCAGATGCAGATTTTCTTGTGTATCTACAAAGTCAGTCTTCACTTTGCACTGTGGCCGGCAGGTTGATCTGAGTCTTAGCTGAGCGCACATGTCATCCGGTACATGCTCTCACGCTGAGGCACCTATATTGATGGACAGAGAAGTTACTGTTCAAACTGTGTGGATTTGCAGATTGGTTGGATTCTTCTTTGTTCGCAAATGCAACAAATACCCTTATCGCACGGTAAGGCAAAACAACATCCTGAAGTATGTAGACTGTCCCAAGTAATTATGTATCCGAAATGTGCCCATTCGTGTTGTCCTGCTCAACTATTCAATTTTACCAGTCTGTGCTGTCAACTTTACACCTTGCAGTAGAAAGTGATTCAATAAGCGGACAACAAAGGTCCAGATCAGACTGTGCATTCGCACACTGATCTGGTCTGGGCCTTCGCTGTTCACATATGCTCTCGAAGACATTATATTGCACGATGGGGCCCTATGATGCAATTAACTAGAAATATTTGTTTACAAAACTCTATGTCCTGAACTATACGCTTGTTCCTACAAAATGACATTGTTAATTAGGACATAACTCTCTCATAAAACTAATCCGATTATTCTAAAACGTTTATGGGATGCTCTAATCCCAAGCTCTAGTAAGCTCACAAAGTTGCAAGGCTCTAGCTTAAACAATTATAAATATATGTTGTTACCAAGGAAGCGTGACGAACAGACGGACGGACGAGCTAAAAGCAATATGTCTCGTCAACTTCTGTGAAGTAAGGGTATAATAACTAACATTTTCATAATTAGACGCCCCGGTGAACGTCACCGTGTAGATGTTATATCCTGCAAGACCATCTCCATTATCATCATATATCCTCTTTGGTCTTCCAAGTTCGTCATTGATCAACACATCTCCGATATTCTCTGCAAACAGCGCTGTTTTGTTAGTGAACGTCTCACAAATACTTCCTGTTGAACCGCACGTTGACTGCAGAGTCACGTGAGCACCGAGAAGTAAGGAAATGACGGCCTTCTCAACAAAAGGAGCCCAGGCATCTATTTTGTAGTTTTTGTTTGTATCAAGTCTCTCTGTACCACTGAAATAAACGAGAGTAGCACGGACAATGTGTACAGTACTTCAGCAATAATATAAGTGAATACCCAGAAAATTCCACAAGCACGAATTACAGTCCTACCGGGGCACCAAAAGAAGGAGTGAAAAAAAACAACAAATGCAATATATGAAAAAAAGGTAAGAGAAATGTCCAGGGGATGCCGTTATCACAAACTACAGCCCTTCCCAGACACCAAGAGGAAGAGGAAACCGACAAATCCAAACAAGCACAAATCGAACAAACGTACGAAAAGCACTAAGATTAGCTCTCTCTTCCCCAAGCGAGGTAATCGCAATGCAAAAAGGACTGAAAAATACAAGAACAAAATGACACAATGTAAGACATAGAACAAATCGCCTCGTAGAATAAATCACAAAGCAACAAAGAGTAAGACTAATACCGGGACCACCGCCTAGAACGGTCTACCGACGTACAGACAAAGAAGTACTTCAACAGAGAAACTGCCTTTGAACGGTCAGTAGGAAAGTACGCGGGGCTTTAACCCGTTTTACTCGCGCGAAACCTCTCTCTTAATTCTGATCCCCTCAATTACAAATATATGTTTGGTCCACATAGAGGTTCCTGTCCCTCATCTGTGAAACATCACAGTGAAATACATATAATCAAAACTCAAAAACACTGCGACGAAATAAAGCAAAGGGTCTGACAATTTTCAGAAACAAAGAAGACACAAAAGAACGAAAATTGGAGTCTTTTCATAGGTAGCTATGAAGTTTGCGAGGCTGCATACGCCCCTAGCGCCGGCTTAAGCGGTATTTCAGAAAGACCATTTTGCTTGACGCTTTACTCAGAAGAGGTAACTTGAAATGTTTCGTCATGATTTAATGCAAAATCTTTTATTGTTATTACCTATGCACAAAAAGTTCCCACTGTTTAAAAAATAGGATATTGTCTTTTCTTCACATGGCTAAAATATGCCTTTCCATTTGATGCTGAAAGGATGGTAGGTACAATATAAATAACTAAGGCATAATATAGAGGGTTTGCCTGACACTTGATTGAAAACTGCAGATTTATTCATATTCATAGCCCCAAAAAGAGCATGTGGAGCATACAACACGAATGCTAGCAATATAAATATGATTGTTGCAGCTCAAATACAACTTCCATTACGAAAACACGCCTATTGAAATATGTAGAAAATTTCACCTCCAAAAACTGAAAATTTTCAGATAAAAAACTCTGATATTTTTTACATTTCTGCTCAAAACATAGATTGTGGGTACTCGTTAGAACCGCCTCGGCGAGGGGGTTCTAACGAGTACCCACAATCTATGTTTTTGCGCACAAATAAGAAAAATAATGTATACCCCTGTAAACCCCAGTTTTACTATATAAAAGTGGGGTTTAAGGGGGTCAAAATTATATAGGCGTGCTTTCGTGATGATTACTACTTATGCAGAGTCTCAATGAAACCGAGACTCCCATTTTCTAATCTGTAATGTGTTCTTTGTTTCAAAGGGCAATCTTTTGACGTTTAGTTTACTACACTGCAGCTGGTGTTAGTGCCGTGTGGCGACCGTATAACGTCTCCCCGTACTTCCCCATAGTGCAGATTATATTTCATTTCCTTTGGGATCATTGGGCGCATTGTGGTATCTTTGAAAATGGAGTTCTGCTCATGTATACGCTTGAGGGCGAAAGCGGTGCTGCAAACTTCATTACTGCATATGAAGAGTCTCAATAAAACCGAGACTCCCATTCTCTAATCTGTAATGTGTTCTTTGTTTCCAAACGCAATCTTTTCGACGTTTATTTAATTCTTTTAACTAACTCTCACTGACACTCTGACTATATGTAATTATAATCATACTTCCTATCCCTCCCCAATCCCAGGCGAGAAAGTATGCACTAGAGACATTTTTGTAAGCTCCTCTAGCATGCAGCCTGTTATGAAAACATACCAATTCAAATATACTGAAAATTTTACTACCAAAAAATGAAAATTTTCAGATAAAAAAATCTGAACTTTTTTCATATTTCTGCTCAAAAAATAGATGGGGGTACTCGTTTGAACCGCCTCAACAAGGCGGTTCTAATGAGTACTCACCATCTATGTCTGAGCAGAAATAAGAAAAATAATGTATACCCTTATAAACCCGAGTTTTACTATATGAAAGTGGGGTTTAAGGGGTCAAAACTATATAGGCATGTTTTCGTGATGCATAACACATACGCCAACGGAGGAAAAAGACGATAAGACGATTACAATAAAAATACCCTATTTACTGTATGTATTCGGACAGACAGGCCAGGGCAAACAGTGTAGACCCGGACAAGAACGCGGAGTCTCATCAGGGTCTAAAGTGTTTGCCACTCATCCAGCAATTATTAGACAAAACATGGGGTGGTAAATTGTATTTTTTTCAAATTTCAGAACAAGAATGGTAAGGAGTTAAGGTGTCCGAATACTTTGGGTAAATGTGGTAATATTTATCAGAAATATAGAAGAAAAAGTGGCCTTTCTAGCGAAATGGTCAACTTACAGGAAATAATATCATTTAACTAGAAGCAATTGACAAGTACAAACCGTTAGAATACTATCTATACTATCTATGTATGAATTCTATCAAAGCTGGTATAATATGGATGAATCATAATAGTAAAACTGTGCAAAAGTATCCAAAAATACCCACAAGGCGTCTATTAGTCACAAAACTAAGGAAATAACAAGAAAAACATATGAGACTTATTTTATCATTAAAGCGCAAGTAAAAAGAGCATAGTAGCTGGTAACATTCTTATTTAGCCAGAGAAGCGTCTTCCTTTAGTTCACTACAGTGTACTTAATATTATCTGGTACTTTGAGTTCGTCCATCCTATCATTACGAAAGCACGCCTATTCAAATACACTGAAAATTTTACCACCAAAAAAAAAAATGAAAATTTTCAGATAAAAAAAGCTCTGATATTTTTCATATTTCTGCTCAAAACATAGATTGTGGGTACTCGTTAGAACCGCCTCGACGAGGCGGTTCTTACGAGTATCACAATCTATGTTTTTGAACAGAAATAAGAAAAATAATGTATACCCCTGTAAACCCCAGTTTTTCTATATAAAAGTGGGGTTAAAGGGAGTCAAAATTATATAGGCATGTTTTCGTGATGTCCGGAATTTACATGTAAGTCACTTATGAGTCATAAATGGGCCTAACTTGCGAATCAGATCCTTGAAAACTTGACATTTCAGCTGCGTTCAGTTTGCAAATGTGTTCAATTCTCCTAGAGTCACTACTGGTATCAGTAGTGATAAATTTTGTAAGACAAAATTATACTTTGCCTTATCACAAGTATCTATTCATCTCATCTGAAACTTGTACATAACCATTGACTTGGCACTTGTAATGTAATTATACTTGATATGCAATTATAATAAAATAAAATGTTTATTTTTATTCTAACATGAGATATTGCCCCTGATTATACTATATGGGAAAACTGTACTGAACTTAGTAATAATTCAATATCTTAATAAATCATTGATAAAATTAGACGAAATTTATTATGAAAAAAAGTAAGAGAAAAGTCCAGGGAGTGCCACAATTACAAACCGCAGCCCTTCCCAGACCCCAAGAGGAAGAGGAAACCGACAAATCTAAACAAGCACAAAACGAACAAACGTACGAAAAGCACTAAGATTAGCTCTCTTTTCCCCAAGCGAGGTAATCGCAATACTAAAAGGACTGAAAAACACAAGAACAAAATGACACACGGAAAGACATACAACAAATCGCCTCGTAAAATAAACCACAAAGCAACAAGGAGTAAGACTAACACCGGGACCACCGCCTTAGAACGGTCGGTAAAGCAAACCACCGGTGGGGGTGGGGGGGGGGGGGTTAAAGCACTTTTACAACCTTGTTATGAAAGATGTCACATCATAGATGTGTAGTAGTGATAGGTATATAATGCACTTGTACTGCCTTGCGGTACGAGCCGGCTTTTATAAATACGCGGTAGAGTGCAGGACTTTGAATCCAGCAGACCGGGTTCGATTCCCGGTCGTGGCATTAGATTTGTTTTCACCTGTTACATCTGGCGCCCAACGTAAATAACCCCGTCTGATGGGCTTGGTGGCCCGGGAAATTTAGTGGCCTGGTATTGAGTGGTTGCTCAAATTGAGATTCGCGAACGAATCTAAAAATGGAGGTTGAGGGATATGTAGTATTGATAGATATACGATACACTTGTACTGCCTTGCGGTACAAACCGGCTTTTATAGCGAAATGGTAGAATGAAGAACTTTGAACTCACCTGTTACAGATGTTTCTGACATACAGTGTTTTTTTTTCTTGCAGAAGTTTTCTCCCTGAACTCTGACACTAGTTGTGACTTCAACGTTTAATTGTTTTATAACTTTTACAATGAAATGAGAAAGCAAAATGCTGAATTTAAAGAAAATGTATTGTTGGGATAAAAAAAAAAATTAAGTGTCAGTAGGTACCTAAAGGCTTATTCTTTTTCACATTCTGTTTACATATGAATTAATAATATATCGAAACTATAAATGACTTAGGAAAGGCAACAATCACGAATCATGGCCTTCCCGAAGCAGCAAAAGAATATGCGGGGAGGACCAGACAATGACACGACATAGCAGTACAGTTACAATAACCTACATACAAACAAAGGTGAACTGCAACATATAAACCGCCAGCAGGACAACAAGTCTATCTCTAAAAAAGCGTAAGAAATAATGAAAAGGTCATATGCAACACGTTTGAAGGGCGCTTTAAAATTTGACTTTTAGATTTCGTAAAAGAAACAATCACGGTAAATAGTCGTTGACCATAGCATATTGTAATGGAAAAGATGAATTACTAAAATAACAAACTTTTTCATTAAACAAAACACAAAATGTATTGATCATAGCTCCAAATAAGACGCCTCGCGATAGATGTTTCCGTGAAGAAAGACGAAAAATAATTTGTCAGTATATGTACCCCTTCTTATATGGAGCTATGCTTGATACGTGAATTATGTTTTGCGCTTACGATGCCTATCCATAGAGGTTACATGCAATTAGGTATATAGGCTATATGCCAACAGGCCCTGAGGTTATGAAAATATTTTCCTGCTCAAAACAGCTGAGCATGAAATTCGTCCTGTTAATAAATCTTAAGTACTCACAGTTACAAAGTCTTTCCTGTTGAACATAGCTAAGCATGTAAATTTCTCTTCTAATTAATATTATTATCAGAGAAAATTTCATGCTCAGCTGAGTCGAGCACGAACAAAATATAACCTCGAGGCCTGTTTATGCTATTTGTATAGAGATATGGGATATATTACCCTGAAGTATGGAACACGTATTTTACATACCTACATTGTATACCAGATGATTTATTATAACTCCACTCATAGTAACAACCAAATGTATGCTCCATGTAGGGTCTTATCCACGGATCAGGATCAGAGCCATCCGCTTTTAGGCTTCTCAAATGATCTTGGAATTTCCTATTGACCGGTATTTCCGATGTAAGAGTGATTGTCCCTTTCATGTTTGGAAAGTTACTGACATCTGTGCGAGTACCCCATTCTTCTGATGCTATGCAAAGATATCCATTGTTTCCGAAGGCCTTGTCTAACACTGGTAATAGCCATTCCAGATCGAATGAACTCACAAACATGAGGATAACCTTCGCTGCATTTTGTTGATTGATACTGTCAGTTATTTCATCTGGTGTTGTTAGATGAGAAACACCTATTGATTGTGCTACGCATACTGAGTTCTTATCTTGCTTTATAGCGTTGATAATTAAATCTCTACCGCCTTCACCATATTTAGATTTACTATAGAGTATTTGGACCAAATTAAAGCCTAGGTGTTTCACGATGTTTAACATGGTATCAGCTTGTACGCTATCAGGAGCAGGGGTCCTAAGGAAAAATGGATACATTGCTCTATTGCTCAGTCCTGATGTGGTTGAGCCATAACTGACTTGCACAAATCTAAGCCTAGAAGTTATCTCTGCCACAGCGACACTTACATCACTACTCCAACCACCTATGTAACCTAGAATCTTGCCTCTCACTGGAATATACAAACCATCTTTATACACGCCAAGCCTGTGAAGAGTAAGAACTTTCTCCTGAATTATTTGGGGATCATTACAACTGTCTAAAATAATAAAACCAATATTTGCTTTCGGAACGAGATTTTGGAAACTACTTTTAGCGTCTTCAATAGCAAACCTGACAGTTTCAACAATATCTATACCACCTGGTTTTATACTCCCACAGTTTAGAGGTGTAGGACCAATGTTATGAACAGGCATTATTCCTATTATATACATATCTCCGGGAACAAAATACAGTTCGTCCTTGTATTCCGTTAAACACTCCTGACATACCTTATAGTCTGGACACTGAGACTTTCTTATATTCGGCCAGGCCAATTCTTTCCCATTTTCGTTATAATCTTTAATTGCCGAGGTGTTGACTGTCAGCCTTTCTTGTAACAACGTGGCAACCTACGAAAGAAATACATTTATAGTCTACGGATATACTTTCTGTCTAAATTATTTTTTCCTGTCTTTTGAAAAGGAATCTTTTCTGAAATGAACAAATTTGCTCCTCTTGTAATTTGAATTTCTCTTCTTTCCTGTTAGAGTAGATCCCTTTTCAGAAGAGTAGTTTTGCAAAAAAGCAGTGCCGCACGTTATTAACAGTCGTGCTTTAACTGACAAAAAGCCGTGTATTAACAAGCAATTCACGCGCTGTTAATGTATGGCCACGCAACTTTCAATATGCCTGTACCGAGGCCACAGAATTGCTGCTGTCACGAGATGTGTACTGCCCGGCCCTAGGACGAGCTTAGTCCGTGGAAACTGCGTTCGCGAGACATCAGTAAAAAGGCGAAACAAAATAGTGCAAGAAATAAAGTTAAATGTAGCAATGTTTTCACTTTTTATGCAATAATAGCAATCGAACAGGGTTTTTCAGTTTTAAACACCTCCCTCGGGACCTGGCGAATGTTAATGCATGAAAAACCATGTTTGATTCCTATATTGGTGTACAGAAAAAACAAACAAGAAGACAAAAAAATAGCTCTCTTTTTCAAATATGACGGAAATGATCAAAATCTAGCCATATACTTTAAGCTGAGCCGAATTACAACAAAGAGAGAGCACTTTAAGCTGAAAGTGTTTGCTTTCCTTTTAACGAAAGACCACTCCATCATGAGTACTTGCGTGCCATGACTTATTTCTCATATACGGTGGTAACGTTAAAACTCTTGTGGTCAGGTGCCAGCATACTTGGCGTTGCTCTGGATTAATGGACAAAGATGTTTCCAAACGGTTTTCAATATCGGGTACCTGTACTATCTATATTTTCAATTAGTAAAGTTTTTCAAGTAAATAAACAATAAGCGTGAAGAGCCACCAAATGGGTAAAGAGTCAGGATGACGACTTCTGATGGTCTGTATATTAAGTCGTTCGTCGTCACGTGGTGCTCAGAACTATTACAGACACAAATTTTAAATTTGCACTGCAGTGAGTTTAGGATTTATTATATCTGTACCCGTTCGGTTGAAATGAAATGAAGTATGTTAACACTGATCCAGAGAGACAGACGGTGTAAAATGAGATCATGAAAATCTTGTTTGTAAAAATAAAGTTACTTAAAACGAATGGCAAGTTAAATTTTACCGTTATTCCCTGTCATGTGAAGTCGTTAGTCAACTTTCAAAGGCAAATGTTTAAAGAGTTGAATTCTGCAATGCCGGTTGATTGATTCGAGCAATTCTTTATTATAGGGATCAAACATGGTTTTTCGAACATTAACATTTTCCAGGTCCCGAGGGAGGTGGTGAAAACCGAGGCCGAAAAGCCATGTTCGACCGTTATTATTGCAAAAACAAAAGAACTGAAAACATTTGCTATATTTCGCGTTATTTCTTGCACTATTTTGTTTCGCCTTTTCACCGATGTGTCGCGAACGCAATTTCCACGGACCATGCCCGTTCTAGGGCCGGGCAGTACACATTTCGTAACGGCAGCAAATCTGTGGCCCCGGTACGATCATATTGAAAGTTGCGTAGCCGTGCATTTACAGCGCGTGAGTTGCCTTTTTAATACATGGCTTTTCACCCGTTAATGCTCGGCAGTTAATAATGCAATAGTATTTTTTTTAATATGCTCACTGCTGTTTTTATAAGTATTAGAAGCTTTTTTTTTTCGCCGAGCTTCTGAAAAGATCTAAAAACCAGTACCCTAGTTTGGTGGTCTATATCTGGACGAGTAATGTGATCGAATTAAAAATCGGACAAAAGCTGAGCAATTAGGTTTTCAGTATTTGACGCTAGCACATGTCTCCTGTGTCAGACATCCAGAAAGGGGAAATAATGAATAGGATACAAATGACGACATTCGATATAGTATTATAAAACGCGTTCCCTCTTCCTGGGGTGAAGGAGTGGGAGGAGGAGGCAAATACTTCATATCAGAATGCACTCCTTTGGAATTGTATACATTTGCCTTAAATGGCATTAGAAAAAAAATCAAATACACCCGTAGGGTTGTAAAAGAGTCCCAACGTATGCTTTATCTCATCAAAGTAACATGTTATAATGAACGTTAAGAAAACGAATTCCGGCTCCGAGGGTTATAAAACAATAGTTGGTATTTTCATATTTATTTGCAAAAAATGTTCATGCTCAGTTATGTCTAGTAAGAGAGAATTTGCAATTGTTAGTGATCCGAAATTTATAATTAGGACAAATTTCATGCTCAGCTGAGTTAAGCCCAAAACAATTAACTACCTCGGGATTGGTTAATTTCTTCAATTTTTCTTTTTTGGAACAAACACACTTATGGTTTATCGTAAATGAAATTATAGTGCCCCAACGACCACTTATTAACGGCTACGGTCCGCGAAACAATACAGGCAGATGCGCCGAGTAGGGTCTGTCTACCACAGCGATTAATCTTGATTAAACCAAATTAAAATGTTTTGTTATAAGGGTACCATAGAACACATCGAAGAAATGACTCGGTATTATGGTATCTGTTCATAGTCAGTATTAGATAATGAGACATCACACACGTCCCTTGCCTCGAGTTGAACTTAAAAAAAAAAAGATATAGCAGATGCCCATGAACGTTGTTTTCAATGTTCCAAACATCGGTTCCAATGGGTCCAAAGAACCAGAACTTAGAGCTGACCGAAATACAATAAACGGAAAGAATGACATCTCGGTTTTCTGACCATGTTAGAAATTTTAATTAACACTCATTGGGAGCACTTTACATCGTGCCTTTTCAACATTCATTGCCTGTACAGAAAATTGTTTTAAGCAAGTGTATATCAATTTGTATTAGATATACCATGTATGAGATATACTCAGAGGCAAAAGAAGAAAACGTATCCTTAACCGATCAGTCGTGACTCTAGCGCTTAGCATTACTAAAGCAAGTCACAAAACCGATTCATTCAGTAATTTTCTACAACGCATTATCCTATACCTCGGGTTAAAATACGTCGTGCTGTTTCAGACCTGTATAGAGAAAACAGTAAGCAAAAATAGACATTCAAAATGTGTACACTTTATTTTTGCCTTTGAGTATATATACTATTTTTCTTACCTGTGCGAAACAAAATCCATTAGATCTAGTGTTTGTTGGACACTTTTGATGGTTATAAACTTCATATTCTATTCCTGATGACACAGAGGCATCGCTTGTTCCATTAAAACTTATTCTCAAGTTTGAATTTTTAAACGCGTGTAATCTTAGCGAAAACTCATCATCGAATGTAATAACTAGATTGTTCACAATATCGACGAATTTCTGTCTGGGAACGGTTAAGAGTTTGTCACATTTAAGGGCACCTATTCCGCATTCATTTTTGTGTACATCTTTCACTGCTTTGGCAATTATCATAGCTGCCTGTATTGCATACTGGTTATATAACGACGGATTAAGCTTTTCCAGCACCATATCTCTTGTCATATCACCGCAGTTATGGTTTTTGCTGGAGTTTGCCAGTTTGCAGGCGAATGTGCTTTCATAGACGAGCTTTATGTACATATTTGAAGCAGCTGTTTCATATAGCTTCGTAACATTAGTGAAAATAGATGTCCAGTAATCGGTAAATTCTTTCACTTCTCTACGTGGAGGGCTCATAGCAAAGGCACCTTTTGAAACACGTTGAAATTGTCCGTCAAAATAACTAGAACTTTCCGAGAACAAAAACACGGGACTTGAGAAATTAGGGTTGCGGTCCAGAAACTTTTCAGTGGCGTTCAGTACAGCTGTTCCTAAAGTTAAACTCCCAAATACTAACACACCACTTACGCTTGAGTTAATTATGATTTCGCTTATGTCAGATTCTAAACTTTCTATAAGTGTTTCATGTGAAACTGACGGGTTTACCGGTATTTTGTAGGGAAAGCATACATCGTTAGTTTTGATACTAGATAAAAGCTCGGAAACTCCATTTATTCCATACGAGTCGTTGTCATAAATTATAGCCATGTATGTCCAGTCTAATTCTTGAACCAGTAAATTCATCACCTGAAAATAAAAAAATAAAACGCTTCCACTTCAGGAGAGTACATGCAGGTAAAATCACTAAAATTAAATAAGCATTTTTCAAACAAGTTTTAATTTTTTATTGAATGGTAATGATACTTAACGTAAATTTCAAATCGGTTTGGCGTTTCGTCTGTATAATAAATAGTGGAGGAGATGTGACCTTTCTTACATGTTGTTGGTATATGGCGAAACATACAAAAAATGCATGAAAATAAATGTACCAAATGAGACCTAAGGCCAGGGCCCAGTTGTTCAAAGCGTCGTTAGCTTAACGAGCTTGTTAAGGGTCATTTCGTTAACTGTTTTAGCAGATTCAGTATACAATATTCTGAAATTTTTTGCTGAAAAAATGTACTCACAATTTTTCAGCGAAAAATTTCAGTATATTTGCGTACCACTCGATTAAAATTTTAACGAATCGTTAACTAACGACATCGTTAGTTTTGAACAACTGGGCCCTGATTAAAAAAAAAAAAAAAAAAAAAAAAAAAAAAACTTCACACTGAATTTTACATTTTTATTTGTGATCTCAGCTTTGTAACTATAGTCTCGGCGTACAGACATCATGAATATTGCCAAGCCAACATATATGAACCATTTTTCAAGATCACAAAGTCGAGAAACACAATTATGCTTAGCAGATTGATTTAGACTGTCTGTTGTGTCAGTTCATCTATGCACAGAATTACTATATTTTTGACCGGCAAGGCAGTAATCTGCACTACAATTACACGCTTATTTAAATATATAGAAAATTTCACCTCCAAAAACTGAAAACTTTTATATAAAAAAGACTCTAATAATTTTCATATTTTTGCTTAACGTATAGGTTGTGGGAACTCGTTAGAATCGCCTCGATGAGGCGGTTCTAACGAGTACCTACAATCTGTGTTTTTGACCAAAAATAAGAAAAATAATGTATACCCCTGTAAACCCCAGTTTTACTGCATAGAAGTGTGGGATTTAAGGGGCCAAAATTATATAGGCGTGTTTTAGTGATGTAATGGAAGACAAATTTGCATTACAAGAAAGTTTGTTGTGACTGCGGATCAATTCATCTAACTAGCTGAGGTAAGCGTTCTGTTGACGTTTACGAAAAACAAAATTGTCTTCTTTGCCCTTTCTTTCTTATTAATTTGTATTTACATTTATGCGTTTTCTTGCTTCCTGATTGGTGGCAAAATTGACTTTTCCCGATTAAATAAAACATCAGATGGGGCACTCCTTGCGGTAAAACCCAACAACGGAAGTGTGACAGTTCGCCAATAATCTCGCTCACATTCGAAATAATAAAACTAAGAAAATAACCTTTTTTTTTAGTGTGTGTGGGGGGGGGGTCTTTTTTATTATTTTTCTTGTTTTACCGAGCCATGAATGAAAAAAAAAGATGCTATTTGTCATGAATGCGCTACACGCATCATGTGTAACGTCCTTTGGTTTCTTTCGTCATTCATGGTCCGAAGAAAAGAAAAGAAAAACAACAATTCTTACGTGAAATTTTAAATAAGGTCGACATAGTGCAAGATTGAGTGGTGTACTGATTCTACAGAGTACGCTTGATGAAAACTAAACAAATATCTTAAATTTTCGCCACATTTATCGCTTTACCTATACGACCTATGACAATATCTGGTTTTTGTATTCTCTTGTATGTATTGTATGGCTAAATTGTAATAACACGCAAAATCTTACCTTTACTTGAATATTGTCTGGTGGAATTGTTCGGTAAAAGTTCCTAAACTTAGTTTTGTCCTTCAGTGAGGCTGACGTTGTATCAAAACCTAACTGCAACAGACGATATTTCTCCGGAAGTGAACTTAAGAGCCTCGACAGCGCTTCAGCCTCCGAGCTAAAATCCGGGCCGATCACACCTGAAATTAAAATGTAAGTATCAACATGTACGAAATAAATGAGAATAAGTTTTTTATGATTTGTGAACTAACAGTGCTTAACGATGGATCGGATGTTTTACCTCACTTTCAATCGGCACAGGGGCTCAACTGGTAGAGCGTCGCTTTGTGGCCGGGAAGTTTTGGGTTCGTAGCTCAGTCGAATAATACCAAATACTTTAAAGTGAGATACTTGGCGATCAGCATTAAGAATTAATAATTTCCCGCGTTACACCGTATAGCGGGAAATTAATGTCTTAACAGAACCGGTTTATCAACATGTGTGGAGCAGAGATACATGTAAGTAGTTTAGCTGGTTGTTTTAAGGCGTAACGTGGTCAGTTCTACGCGAGATCTCTTACAGTTCACTTCAGCAGATAGAGATGGACACAGAAGCGTTCGACGAGAGAGTAACTGTGAAAGTTCGCGAAGTTTTGAAAGAGAGCCAGCAACAGCTGCTTCAGGAAATGAACAGCCTCATACAAAAGATAAGTGATCAAAATTTGAGTTCGAACGAAGAGCAGCTTATCAAGATAAGCAGCCTAGTAGCCACGGGTGAAATGCCCAAATTAAAGAAAAAGGGGAATGAAGAGCAGTATAAGATTAATAGCAAAGTAATGCTCAAACTAGACGAAGCCGAGCAGTCCATTGATGCCATGAACACAGAAAAAACTAAGGAGAAAATTTTCGAAGGTAAGGCAGAACAGTTTGAACGCTTTTGTTGCACTCAAGTGTAAAGTTAATTAAAAGAAAGAAAATTAATGACAATAAATATCAGTAACGGTAATTATGATGAAAAAATAAAAATGAAAATAAATACAAATAAAAGATACAGGTATTGATTTTGACAAGGTAAAGTCAAAATCAGCACGGTAAGTTAGAAGATACACGACAGAAGGCTATAAACAGCACATGTATAAAGTGGTCAAGGCCATCAAGGTAAGGTCAAAACAGCAAGATATAGTCCAGTTCACGTAAGTATGCAGATATAGAAACAAGTAAGTAATTATACAGGATACTTTTTCGGTTCAGTAATCAAAACGATAAAGAAATGATTTTTAGGGATAAGCGAACCGTCAGAGAATGTAATGCGGGTTGTCAGATCACTGAAGGCGGAGATCAGTCTGCGTGTCTGTGAAATAATGTTTATAGTGATTTTATATATGTAGTAACAGCTAAGATATTTTATATATGTAGTAACAGCTAAGATTTTTGCGGTCTGCTAAGTTCAGCAGGCTGAGCCGAGTAAATGTGGGATGTTAAAGCAACATAAATTTTATCATTTTAATGTGCAGCTAGCGCGAGTTTCTTTTAATAAATAATGATATGCTGGTCGAAATTGCTTACGAAAAAAAAAAAAAAAAAAAAAAATATATATATATATATATATATATATATATATATATATATATATATATATATATATATATATATATATATATATTTATGTATATATACGTATATATATGGATTGGTAGTAGCGGTTTTAATAATTACAATAATAATAATAAAAGAAAACAAAAATAACTAAATAAGTAAAATAAAATAATAATTTAAATTCATTGATACTAGAAAATTTTCATACATATATTTTCAGCAAAAGATATAATAAAACACAGGCAGAAAATAATCAAACTTGCGGATCAGTCCGAATATGGTTGGCGAGTGGTTGCTGAATACGAAACAAACCCGATCGCTAGTGACAGTGACGACGAGAAAAGAATATACAAAGCTGAAGCACGTGTGTCGAGAAAGATTAGAGTTGAAAGGGGTGCACGGCGAAGTCGATGGAGAGGATATCCATACAGGCGATATACGAACAGAAGGGTGCTAGACAACAACCAGAACGACTACAGTCAGTCTCAGGGTCCACAGACAAAGAGACCGGGCCTGTGTTTTTCATGCGGGGGCCTGGGGCATTGGAAGTCAGAATGTCCGTCTCAGAAGGCCCCTAGTAACAATAATAATAAGATAAGTACCTTTACTATTTTCGCAGGTAAAGAAATGCAGGGATCAGTACCGGAGAAGGTCAGTATAGATTATCAGAATGACCCGGGTGCCAGTAAAAAGGTGGCTAGAGAAAAGGAAGCCACGGTTTCACCAGTAGGTAGGTTACGAAATTCTTTAGAGAAATGGAAGGAAATTACGGATGACACATACATTCTTGATATAATTGAGAGGGGTTATAGGCTTCCATTGATAGAATTCCCTTCCAGCATTTCGTTGAAAAATAACAGGTCAGCCAGGGATAACATGAGTTTCGTAAATAGTGAAGTCAACAGACTGTTAAAACTTGGGGTTATATCTGAGGTGTCAGAAATTCCTGTAGTAGTTAATCCGCTTACTGTCGCATATAGCAAGAGCGGAAAACCTCGTTTGGTGCTCGACTGTAGGCACATAAATGAATATTTACATACTTTCAAATTCAAATACGGAGACATAAAGGTAGCAGAGGCAATGTTTGAAAAAGGGTCTTTCCTATTTACATTCGATCTCAAAAGTGCGTATCATAGCATTGATGTGTTTAAAAGTCATAGATCACTTTTGGGGTTTTCTGTACAAGATGGCAAGACAAGAAAGTTTTACGTGTACAACTCCTTGCCATTTGGTTTGTCTACATCCGGGCACATAGTCACTAAGGTTTTAAGGGTAGTTGTTCAATTTTGGAGAGCGAATAGGCATAAAATAATAATGTTCTTAGACGATGGGATAGGTGGTCATAAGAGCTTAGATAATGCTATAAAATCAAGTACAGTAGCGAGAGACTCATTAATAAGTCTTGGGTTCCTTTTAGCCGATGAGAAATGTCAGTGGACACCGGTACAACAGGTAACATGGCTTGGTCATTATATAGACATGGAAAGTGGCAGAATATTTATCACACAAGATAGAATTAAGCGCCTGGAAGTGGCAATAGATTCCCTTTTGTATCAAACAGAGAGAGATCAGTACGACTTAATTCATGTAAAGGTACTAGCTTCTGTTGTAGGTCAGATAATTTCGTTACAAAATGTGATAGGGAAAAAAGTTAGATTGATGACCCGTCAGATGTACTGTTGTATCTTGTCGAGGGCAAGTTGGAATGCCCCTGTGATTGTCAAGGAAGGAGCTAAGTCAGAACTGTTATTTTGGAGAAATCATGCTCGTAGTTTAAACGCTGAGGGTAAGAGTTTAGACAGGAAATCTTTCTATGAGTTATGCTTGTTTGCTGATGCAAGCAGCAGTGGTTATGGTGGATATTTGAAAACCTATGAACATACCCTGGAAGTGGGTAGAACAGGTAAAAGTGGAAGAATTAATGCACAGCCACTGGAAGGTGGGAAATTGTCAGTAAGACAAGGTTCCGAGCATGTTGAGGTTTCTGATCGTTTAAAATTTGAATGCTCTAAATGTAAAATGCAGAGGTCTCAGAATGACAATTCGTTATCCCAGAATGAGACTCTAGAAGGGACTGATTTTCAAGCATCCATGGTGGGTTATAGTAAAAAGGCGGGAATTTATTCTTTAGACGGTAAGGGAATCCATGCTTTTGTTGTCGGTGACTGGGATGAAAACGAAAAATTGAAAAGCTCTACATGGAGAGAAGCAGAAACAGTAAGGAGGGTTATAAATAGTAATGTAGACATTCTGCATAATAAGAAAATAAAGGTATACTCCGATAACAAAAACGCAGTCTCTGTTTTGCAAACAGGAAGTAGAAAAACAGACTTACAAGACATTGCTTGTAAAATTAACGATGTATGCGAAGATTATGGCATGGTAGTATGTCCTGAATGGATTCCTAGAAATGACAAATGGCGGACCATCTTAGTAGATGTGGGGATAGTGACGACTGGTCCATTAATAATCAAGTATTTATGGAATTAGATACAAAATAGGGCCCGCACACGATTGATCGTTTTGCATCCCAGTTTAACGCGAAATTTAGGCGATTTAATTCCAGGTTTTGGGTTCCAGGCACTGAGGGTATAAACGGATTAGATCAGAAATGGTCTGGTGAAGTAAACTGGCTTGTTCCGCCTCCGAGGCTTGTTACGGCCTGCATTAAGAAACTTGAAGCTGAAAAGGCAAATGGTACCTTAATAATTCCAGTATGGAACTCAGCAGCTTACTGGTTAGAGTTATTTAACCAGGACGGCTTTTTCAAAGCTTTTGTTAATGAAAGTATCATTTTACCACCCAGAAATTTAATCGTAGAAGGCAGGGGGAAAAACGACATATTTGGTAGGGAAAGGTTAAGTTTTAAAATGATAGCTTTAAAAGCACGGTTTTGATGTTTTCAAGTCTAAGGTGAGGACAACATAGATAAGAATAGTAGTATTAGCTTACATATAGAATATTAGCTGGTTATTATTTTTCAGGTGTTGGTCTAAGGGAGACAATTCAGAGAAAGTTAAACGCGGGTACTGGTTACTCTACACATGCCACAGATAGTGGAGATTTAGCAGGAAGGATGGCGAATTATGTGATGAGTTCCAAAGCTATAACAACGAACAAGAAGTATTTTGATTATTTTAAACGTTTTCAGTCATTTTGTGTTTCAAAAGGGTTTCGATACAAGCCAGCAGAAGCAATACATGTAGCAGTATATTTAACGCATCTACTTGATGAGGGTGCGTCGTTCCACGTAATTTCTGCTGCATTTTACAGTATTAAGTGGGTGCATAATATAAACGACATGTCCGATCCGACCACAAACAGTTTGGTGAAGAGTTTATTGGAGGCAGGCAAAAGACTCAGTTCTAACCCCATTAAGAAAAAAGACACAATTGACACTGAGATGCTGAAAGAATTGTGTGATATGTTTTACGGCACGTCAGATGTTTTGCACTTAAGAGACCTAACAATGATACTGTTAGAATTTGCAGGGTTTTTAAGATTTAGTGAAATCAGCCATCTAAAATGTAGTGATGTTGAATTTAAGGAAGATTACATAATTCTTAAGATTTAAGGAAAAGCAAGACAGATATATATAGGTCCGGAAAAGAGGTATTAATATCTAAAGGTTCTTCTTCCGCTTGCCCCCATGGCATGTTGCAAAGGTATTTACAGGTTTCTGAACAGGATACATCTTCGGGCATGTACCTTTTCAGGCCAGTAAACAGGTCTAAAGGTAAAGCTAAATTATTAGATGCAAATAAACAAATAAGTTACACCAGAGCTCGAGAATGCATTTTAGGAAAGTTAAAGCTTGTAGCCCCTGATCTGAATTTGGGGACACATAGTTTAAGGGCTAGCGGTGCTACCATGGCGGCAAATGCGGATGAGAATGGTGATATAAATGAAAGATGTCTTCTTAAACACGGTCGTTGGCGATCGAGTGTTTCTAAAAATGGATATATCTATGACTCTACAGAAAAACGTCTAAGTGTGACGAAGAAGTTAAAGTTGTAAAAAAAAAAAAAAAAATACAAATACAGAAGAAAGTAGAAAAATGCAAAATTGAAATTGGGAGATGCCTCCTAACATTTGATTTTCTACGCATAAATCTCGCTATTTGCAAAGAAATTGTTGTTACGAGGGATGTTCGAAATGAATTGCTTATTGTCATGTAGCTCGATATCCACGTGGGGCACGATAAAAACCAATACATACCTGTATAGGGTTATTCAATATCTACACAATGGTGTATAAATGTACATGTTAGACTATGTGTAAGACATAAAATTTGCCATTTGAATACACGCAGTCATTGACCACTGCAGTAAAAATGGTTGGTAGAAGCGTCGACAAAAAAGATGAAATACGGGCTTACATCAAAGCTCGCTCAAAACTTGGTTGTTCTTTGAAGAAGCTGATGACTGAAATTTCTACTGCTTTTGGACCTTCTTGTGTGTCTTATGACACAGTTCGGCGGTGGAAAAAGAAATTTTAGTCTGGTGTAGAGTCCATCAAAAATGCACCGAAATCAGGTAGGCCAAAATCTGCATCTCGTAAAGAAATCGTTTCCACAATAAAGAAAATCATTGAAGGAGATGCCAGATTTACAGTTCGTGATATTGCACGAAAGGTAGGCATATCACTATCAACGGTTCACCTTATTTTGAAGAAGCATTTGAAAGTCAGAAAGATTTCTGCTAGATTGGTGCCACATCTGTTGACTGACGAGCAAAAGAGGCAACGGGTTAAAGTGGCCAAAAAGCTGCTTCAAATGTTTCCAAAATATGACAAAAAGCAGTTTGCCAATGTCGTCACAGGTGATGAAACCTGGGTCCATTATTTTGAGCCCGTCAGAAAGGTTAGAAATAAGTTCTGGGCCACTAAACACAGCAAACGCCTAATAATTGCCAAACGTTCTTTGAGTACAAAGAAGGTTTTGTATGCAATCTTCTTCTCTGGTGAAGGAGTTGCAATAAAAGTGCCAGTGAAAAAGGGCAAAAGCATCAGCGGAAAGTACTACAAAGACGTAGTACTGAAGAAACTGAAAAAGTATTATCAGAAACGATGCCCTGTCACTGGTTTTAAACATGTCCGTCTTCTACATGACAATGCCCCAGCTCATACCTCCGCAATAGTTACGGCGTTTTTGAAGAAAGAAAAAGTAACTGTTTTGCCTCACCCCCCGTATTCCCCAGACCTTGCCCCCATGTGTTTGTTTTTGTTTCCGAAATTGAAAACATTCCTTGCTGGGCGGAAATACGAGTCCCGACAGGCACTTGGATCTGCCATTCATCAGTACCTTATTACTGTGCCCAAATCAGCGTACCGTGACGCCTTCAAGAAGTGGATACATCGGCTGAAACTTTGCATTTCTAGCCACGGGGAGTACTTCGAGGGCATGAAATGAGTACTTTTGGGCTAACTTGAAATTTGAAGTCTCCAGATAGAAATAAGCAATTCATTTCGAACATCCCTCGTATTTCTTTAGTTAGGTGAGATTAAGACTTAATAATTTCCCGCTTTACACCGTATAGCGGGAAATTAATGTCTTAACAGAACCGGTTAATCAACATGTGTGGAGAGATTTGTTCATCTGAATGTACCACATTCAGGCCTACCTTATACTATGTCCATCTAATACATATCTGTCGTTTTCTTTTGACGCATAAATCTCGCTATTTGCAAAGAAATTGTTGTTATTTCTTTAGTTAGGTGAGATTAAGACAGTAGAGCTAGGAGTCTAAACTGCTCAAGGTCTCACCAATCCAAGTGGGTCATTTTGCGTCGTCACCTCAAATAAAAACATTACGAATACACGACTATTCAAATATATTGAATATTTTACAACCAAAAGAGGAAAATTTTCTAATACAAAATTCTGATGTTTTTCATATTCCTGCTCAAAACATAGATTGTGGGTCGGCGAGGCGGTTCTAACGAGTACTCACCATCTATGTTCTTTTTTTTTTTTTTTTTTTTTTTTTTTTTTTTACAAAATAAGACAAATAATGTTTACCCCTGCAAATCCAAATTTTACTATCTAAAAATGGGGCTTGTGGGAGTCAGTTATATAGGCGTGCTTCCGTGACGAAGAGAAAAGCGATAGAAGAATTAGTAGAAAAGAGGAAAAAGTGAATGACATTACAGAAACCAAAAAAAATACTGACATGCCCAGTTCCCCCACTTGCTTTAAGTACGATCGGCGCTTACCGTCACCCAACATCAGATAGACCCCATTACGTAACCACACCTGTGTGGAAAGTATACTGCTAAGCAATCTCTCTTAAAAAGGCACCTGTCAACCTTAATATACAGTCGACTCTCGTTATCTCGAATTCCAAGGGGCTCACTGAAACACTTCGAGATATCCGTACTTCGACATATGACAGTTGAGAGAGTGAGGAAAACAATAAATTGAACAACCACATTTAACAAATGAATATGTAATTTGACTCCTGAAGTTAAAATATATATATAAAATAATGTGAAAAAGAGGAGAAATCGCTCCTTAGGAGCAATTTCTCCTCTTTTCCACATTATTTTGTTACCTGTTGTCTTAGTTTCATGTTAAAACAGGGACCAGATTTTCACTTCGAGATAAGCAGTCATTCGAAATAAGCGAGTTCGAGATAACGAGGTTCGACTGTATTAATATGACTCGCAACGTGAGTTAACCTATCTTCATGTGCTCCCAAACGAAGACTCAAATCAGCCTGTGCATCTGCGCAGTCGGATCATATTTTTTGTTGTTCGCATGAAGAAAAAATGCATTCTTGGATTCTAAAATGCACCGAGTGAAGGTTTCTGATCAGACTGTAAGCTTGCACAGGCTCATTTGAAGTGTCGCTGGGTGCACATGTCCGAAGGCTCATACTGTGTTTGTCTCTCCGGGAAAACATATGTTGTGTGCACTCATTTGAAGCATAAGCGCTTCTAATAAGTACCAACAACATGTTTCTATGAAGAAATAAGAAACACAATTATCTATTATATTAAAACCATTATATATTCCTATATAAGTCATTGCATGCTAACCGTATAGATACAAAATAAGAATTATTTTAATTATTCTGCACAGTAAGACAGATTTATGCTGTTAGATGGTTGCTAGAATGGTTGTTCAAAACATCGTTAGTTTAAAGTGCTCATTTGTGGTCAAATTGTGAACTGTCTTTCTAGTAAGTACACTATCTAATTCACAGGTATTTTTACTGAAAAAAAAATGCCAGTTGCTTTTGCAAATGCAAAAGCTAATCACATTCCTTCAGCAAAAATATTAGCGTATATACCATATTTCTTTAGTAAAGCTTTAACAATACATTAACTAACGATGTCGTTAGTTTGAACAACTGGGCCCTGATTTAAAACCTGTAAATTGCTGAAAATCCAACTACAACTGTCGGTCCATACAAACCCATGTTCCCTCTATATGCAATGGGAGAACATGGGGTACAAATTCCATAAACTTGTTAACCCATTAAACACTGAATAAACTCTCCCACACTATATATTGGAAGAATCCATTTTCGATTTTAGATATGTCAGGCTATATGATATAGATATTCTTAAAGAAAAACTGGCGCCGCGTCTGCGGCGTCTGATCTGGGTCTGAACTGTTTTCCAATTACCCGTTTAGAGTTCTCCAGTCCTCAGCTGGGTAACGTATTTTTTGATAAACGAAAGCAAGTTTATATAGTAAAACTGGGGCTTACAGGGATATACATTATTTTTTCTGATTTCTGCTTTAAAAACATAAATCGTGGTACTCCTTAGAACCGCCTCGCTCAAGCGGTTCTAACGAGTACCCACAATCTATGTTTTGAGTAGGAATATGAAAAATATCGGAGTTTTTCAAGTGAAAATTTTTAGTTTTTGGAGGTGAAATTTTCAGTATAATTGAATAGGCGTGTTTTCATAATGTGAATTTTCGCTGGACGCACGTTTTCTGGCGTTGCGGCTCAAATTCTGCTGTATTCCAACACAGCGACGATTTCTTTGTCTTCTTTCTAGAAATGGGTCCACTCAGAAAATAATTCACTTTCCGGGGATGCAAATTATTTCAATTTAGAGTGGGCTCTTTTCCAGAATGAGTTCGGTGTTTCGAAAACCAAACAAGAAGTCCATCACGAAAACATGCCCATTCAATTTTGACCCTCTTAAACCCCACTTTCATGTAGTAAACCTGTGGTTTACAAGGGTATACATTATTTTTCTTATTTCTGCTCAAAAACTCTAACGAGTACCCACTATCTATGTTTTGAGCAGAAATATGAAAAATATGAGAGTTTTTATCTGAAAATTTTCAGTTTTTTGGAGGTAAAATTTTCTATATATTTGAATAGGCGTATTTTCGTAATGAAAAACAAAAACATATCTGCCTTGCAACTAATGGCGGAAAATCTGGCGTTGAGGTATTCTCCTCAATCTGGCGTTGAGGTATATAAGCTTTAACATGAAAAAAGGACCCGTATATATTGTATATTACAAGCGAAAAACAAATGAAGTGATCCGTATGTCTAATCTTTGCCTTTGCTATTCATATCCGTGGCTGCGTCGGATGCGCTTCCGGCTGGTGACCAGAGGTAGCGGGGTGGGTGGGGTGGGGGGGGGGGCAAGGTTATGGATCCGATCCCCACCGGATCCGGCAATTTTTTCTTCGTGGACACGGATCGTAAAATATTTTCTACGGTTATTCTCTACTTTCCGCTGATTCAAAAAGGGTAGTTGTCATTTTCTGAATAAAGAATATGCACAAGTACTTACTAATCAATTAAAGAGGACTAAATATGCCATGAAAAAAATATGGATTTAAATAAAGAAAACATGCCTATTCAAATATACTGAAAATTTCACCACCAAAACCTGAAAGTTTTCAGATAAAAATTCTGAAATTTAGCACTGCCTTGCCGTGGCGGTTCTAACGAGTACCCACAATCTATGTTTTTGAGCAGAAATAAGAAAAACTAAAACAGTGTTTTCGGAGGAAAACGTATGTCTCCCGATCAGTTTGAACAGATATATTGTTAAAATAGATTGTATCTATAATAAACTCAAGGTCACAATATACCTATATGTAAGTTTGGTCAAAATTCATCCATTCCTCAATAAGATAAGGTGCTGACAAGCCATTTTCTAAAATCATAGTCCTTGTGTAACCTTGAAAATGGGATCAAGGTCACAAAATTTCTAATCAGTTTTTGTCTCTGTCTCAATAATATAGCTGTGCAAGTTTGGTCAAAATCCATCCATTTCTTCTAGAAATACAGTGCAGACAAGCCATTTTCCAACAATCTAAGCCCTAGTGTGACCTTGAAAATTGGGTCAAGGTCACCAAAATCTAAGCAGTTCTTTTCCATGTCCTAAAAATATAGCTGTGCAAGTCTGGTCGAAATCTACTCATTCTTTTAGAAGACAAGGTGCAGACAAGCCATTTTCCACCAATCTGAGCCTTAGTGTGACCTTGAAAATGGGGTCAAGGTCGTCAAAATCTAACCAGTTCTTTTCCATGTCTCAACAATTAAGATGTAGAAGTTTGGTCAGAATCCATTCATTCATTTAGGAGATAGGGTGCAGACAAGCAATTATCCAACAATTGAAGCCTTACTGTGACCTTAAAAATGGAGTCAAGGTCACCAAAATCTAATCAGTTCTTTTCCATGTCCCAACAATATAGCTGTACAAGTTTGGTCAAATCCATTTATTCATTCAGGAGATAGGGTGCATACAAACCATTTTCCAACAAATCTAAGCCCTCCCATGACCTTGAAAATAGGGTCAAGGACACCAAAATCTAATCAGTTCTATTACATGTCCCAGCAATATAGATGTGCGTTTGGTTAAAATATATTTATTCCTTCAAGAGATCGGATGCGGACAAGCCATCTAATCAGTTCTTTTACATGTCCCAGCATTGTAGATGTGCAAGTTTGGTCAAAATCTATTCATTCCTACAAGAGATAGGGTGCGGACTAGCCATTTTCCAACAATCTAAGCCCTCCTGTGACCTTGAAAATGGGGTCAAGGTCACCAAAATCTAATCAGTTCTATTACATGTCCCAGCAATATAGATGTGCGTTTGGTTAAAATCTATTTATTCCTTCAAGAGATCGGATGCGGACAAGCCATTTTCCAACAATCTAAGCCCTCCTGTGACCTTGAAAATGGGGTCAATATCATCAAAATCTAATCAGCATTTTTCCCCCTCCCAATGATATATTTGTGTAAGTTTGGCTAAAATATTTCCATTCAATAAGGTGATAGAGTGCGGACAAGAGGCTACGCCGACGCCGACGGGATCCGCACTAAAAACAATATGATGCCAACCCCCGCGCCCCCCCCCCCCCCCCCCACACACACACACCCCAAATGGTGCGGGGGGACATAATAATGTATACCCCTGTAAACCCCAGTTTTACTTTATGAAAGTGAATTTAAGGGGTCAAAATTATAAAGGCGTGTTTTCGTGATGAGATAAACTAACCAATTCGACAGGACCTTAATTGTTCATTCATACCCATCTTTTGCGTCTTCCTTGTTCGCACCATCTATAAGTGTGTTTGTTTTCTTTTTCTTAAAATTTACACGTTTCCAAAATGAGACTTAAACAGGTAATCTTACCAACAGAGTCCAAATGATTGCTGGAGTTCCTCAGAGACAAGGCAAGCTCCATACCAACAGTTTCGGCACTGTTCTCTGAGCGGCAGGTTGTGTGGACACGAAAACCTGAAAATAGCACACTGGTGTTTACCCTTAAGGAAGTAAGCAAAATATACTCTACTTTGTATAATTATTTTTCAGAGAAAAATAAGACTTGGCATTTCATGTGAATCGTCTGCTTGTTCAAATTTAGGACCAGTATGTCAAGAAGTTAAGGTGTCCGAATACTTAAGATAAATACGGTGAATAAAATGTCATTTAAATTAAACTTGGCTTGCGTATCATTCTAGAAAATGGGGTCTTAGAGACAGACAAGGACAAAGACCCAACTCAGCCTGTTCAGTTCATCTGAACAAGCATGTGCTGTTGCTCATGTTTTTCATAATTTCGAATTATGACAGCAGCCGTGACAGCCTGAACGTCACCATTAACTGAGATCGAGAGAATTGAATAGACACGGGGTACACATTAAGTTTACACGATATGATCCGTCAGTTATGCGCACTCTGCATAGTTAATTTATTTTCATATGTCGCTATATAGCGTAACATTTATATACTCAAGGGCCAGTTGACCTATTATACATTTGATATGTCTACCTCTATTAAATTCTGAGACCCTCGCAAATCCTTACCACCAGAGTACAGGATTACTTAAAAAAGTGGTGAACCAGGGAATTCGGGGTTCTGGATAATGCAAAGCTCAATTGCTAGTTGTTTAAATCCAAGAAACAATTTTGTAAACATTCTCATCACGAAAACACGCCTATATAATTTTGACCCCCTTAAACCCCACTTTTACATGTACGTAGTAAAACTGGGGTTTATAGGGGTATACATTATTTTCCTTATTTTTGCTCGAAAACATAGATTGTGGGTACTCGTTAAAACCGCCTCGCCGAGGCGGTTCTAACGAGTACCCACAATCTATGTTTTGAGTAGAAATAGGAAAAATATCAGAATTTTTTATCTGAAAATTTTCATTTTTTGGTGGTAAAATTTTCAGTATATTTGAATAGGCGTGTTTTCGTAATGTATATAATCGAGCGCCTACTGTAAAGTGACGAATTCTAAACTCAAACACGGAATATCCAGATTCTCTAGTTAAGATCATTAATCTTTAACCTACTGAATGTAGCCTAAATACACCACGACCTCTTTACATATGTATAACACGATTGTTGGGATCCATAGCATAAACCGTGTTAGTTAAACAACCGTGTTATATCCAAACAAAAATGTATAGATTATATTGAAAAATGACCATTCATTTTTCAATATAATCTATACATTTTTGGGTCCATCTTTGAACTGTGTTATATCCAAAACTGTGTTATAACGAACCGTGTTATAAAGAGGTTGTAGTGTAAAACCAGACGACAACATGTTAAATAAATAATAAGAGGCCTTATTTTCAGAACGATGTAATTTGAACGAAATGTTAAGCTTTTGAGATTATTCTATGACGAAGTAGGACAAAATATCAACTATTTGTCGTCTGTTGATTTAGTTTATCTCTTAAAGCGCTAAGCAAAATTATAGCAGATATACTCGTAATTAATAACTACGAGCAAGTCGATGGCGCGCTATCGCATATCCCCGTTCAAGCGCCATCGCATATCTCCGCGCACATCAAAATTCCAAATGTGTTCCTTCAGTCCCCATCCATAGGGTTATTACCTGTGACAGTTTCAAGGTTCTAGCTCAAAACGCCTAGGAAGAGTTGTGTGACAATAAAAAAAAAGGACCCAAAATCCTACTTTTTGACCTCTGGTGTCCCCAAGACATGCCCCCGGGGCAAACTTTTTTCACCACTCTATTCTATTCATTACCTTTGATTTGATATGCAACATGCTATGTTTGTACAAAATGGATTTTGGACCCTTCGGGGTCACATCCCTTGGCCCTGCCCTAAATGTGTTCCTCCAGTCCTCATCCTCAGGGCTATCGCCTGTCAAAGTTTCGAGATTCTAGCTTAAGTGGTCTAGGAGCAATGGTGTGACATTACAGATGGACGTACGGAGGACGGACGGATGGGTGGAGGTATCACAATATCCCCATTTTTCCCTCGAAAAGCGCGGGGATAATTATAAATTTTCAGGGAAAATAAGATTTGGCATTTCATGCGAATCGTCCGCTAGGCAGAAGATTCACGTGAAATATCAAGCCTTATTTTCTCTGAAAAAGTACATAAAAACATTTTAAGGTGTCGTCTGCTGTAGTTGTGAGTTAACAGCTATAATGTATGAATGTATGACTTATGTCATGTGATTTGTTTGCTGGGCGGAAGAGTCACTTGAAATATTAAGCTTTATTGTTTCTGAGAAATAAGATAAAGTACTCCAAGGGGTCGTCTGCTATAGTTGTGATTAGCGCTTTATGGTTTAACGATTAACCCTTCTCATGCTGAATAAATTAAGATGCCACGCCCACTTCTAATTTCCAGCCAATCAGATTACTTGATCCAGGTTTTTGGTGGAAATTCACATATTTAATGACAAACAGTGCAGATCCAGATCAGTTGGCTTCTTCAGAAGCCAACTGATCTGGATCTACACTGTTTGCTAAGACAGGGCATGACGTGTTTCGCAAGAGAAGGGTTAAATGTATAGGACAGAAACACGTAATAAATCCAATTTCTAATTGTTTAACTCACCTATCTTTGTCCCATACATATTGGCTGATAAACCTAAAGATGCATCTTTGTTCAGCTGATCATATGTCCATCTTATGGCTTCCATATTTTGAACGAACTCTGGTTCCACCTGGTCTTCCACGCATGTGTTATTGACAGTGGAGTAAAGGGAGAAAACTCCTTCCACGTAAACATCACCATCTAGAATAGTTACTGCAGCTTCCTTTGTCGGAAACGGTAAAACAATCACCACGAGAAGACAGAAAATACTTCGTGAGGCATAAAACCCATCCATGCTGCCTAGAAAGGAAGACAACTCAATTTAGGTTGTTGGATAATCTTGACAGATTTTCCGCAATTTTACAAGGGAGATAAACTTGTGGCTGCCTAATTGCTTTCTTGTACAACAGCCCTCATTCTGAAAAGAGGTCTACTCTAAAAGGGAAGAATTTGTTCCCGCAAGGGGAGCAAATTCTTTCCTTTTTGAGTAGACTGTTTTTAGAATGGAGGTAACACTCTTTTGACAGAGTTTTTTCCCTTGAAAGCGTATCAATTTAATTAGAACAAAGGACAGCTGTCAATTGCATCAGACCCTGTTTTAGGCTGTTGCTGTTGTTGTTTTAATGTAAATGTATTTCTGGGAAAGATCTTGTTTTTATACGTAAGCAGGTGGTAAAGCTCAGTTCAATCCAAACCTTGGAATGGAATAAAAAACATCGAATATGAGGGCAAGTACAATTCTTATAATTATATGTCGGAATTAAAAAATGAAAACGAAAGAAAACAAAACTTAAGAAAAATGTATGCCTGCCTCGGGGATCGAGCCCACGATCTTCTATTTAGAAAGCGGACGTGCTGACCATTACGCTACAGAGAATGTGATTGCAATTTAAGAAAACTATGAATGTATTTTAAGGAAATGTTTATTCAGTATTGGCGTAACATGGACTAGGCACCGTCGCCGTATTGGTCAGAGCATGCATGGCATGTGTTCGACCCCAGGAAAAAGCACTAAGATGTGCTCAGTATTTACCAGTTCCCTGCCACTATACTCGGCAGCCTCACTGTAACTACTTTCTTGTTCTAAACTGACAATGATCAACAGGCAGAGTAAAACGAGCTATTACTATAATACCGCTCTACTCACTCGTTTCATAAAGTAGTGGTCATCATTTAAACCGGAATGTCCTAATACGTATCTTCTTACATGTGCGCCCAATTCAGATTCAAATCAACCTGTACATACACGCGGTCAGATCAGATCTTCGTTATCAGCATGAAGCACCTTTGCACCCTTGGCTATCACAAATGCACCAAGAGAAGATTCTGATCAGACTGTGCAAATATGCAGGCTGGTCTGTATCTTCGCTGGGCGCACATATCCAAAGGTACGGTTCCTGACTTCGCGGTTTATGTAATGATTTTAAAAGATAATACAGTCGACTCTCGTTATCTCGAAGTCCAAGGGACACTCTGAAACACTTCGAAATATCCGTACATCGACATATCAGATTTGCCTGAACTGAGGAAAACATTAAATCGAACAACCGCATTTAACAAAATGAATATGTAATTTAACTCCTGAAGTTAGATATATTGAAAATATTCTGGAAAAGAGGATAAATTGCTCATTAGGACAATATTTTATTACCTGTTGTTAGATTTCCATGTTAAAACAGGGAACAGATTTTCACTTCCAGATAAACGAGGTCGAAATAACAAGAGTCGACTGTAATCAATATGCTTATCTGGCGACACCTACCGAGAGATGTCAGAAACATTGACGTGAAGCTTCAAAAATCGTTGGATCAGATGAGTATTTGTCTGGTCCCTATTATCAAGTCTCTTGACAGTCGACTAATATAAGTGATAAGCCCTCTGATAGGGAACGCTTTCAAGTTGCCAACAGCAACAAAGTCAGCATTACGAAAACACACCTTTTCAAACATTTAGAAAATTTCACCACCAAAAACTGAAAAAATTCAGATAAAAAACCCTGATGTTTTTCATATTGGCGAGGCGGTTCTAACGAGTACCCACAATCCATGCTTTCGAGCAGAAATAAGAAAAATAATGCATACCTCTGTAAACCCCAGTTTTACTATATAAAATTGGGGTTTGAGGGGGTCAAAATTATATAGGCATGTTTTCGTGATGGGCGAGAAAAAAATCAAGGGCGCTGTGATGCCAAAATTAAAGAACATGGTGGCAATTGCCACTCCTTCAGCGACGCTCCTGCTGGGCGACAAAACTAAGGAGGAGATACGAATCCTAAATGAGAAACCAGTATTAATTACCTTCCACTTTTAATGCCAGACAGCAACCTTTTTTACACCGACGCAGGGGCGCAAACCATTGCAACAGGTACAGAGTCACCCTACTCCAGGAACAACTAGCAACTCGGCAAAACAAAGAAAGTGGCTGGACAGACCGGAGAGTCATCAGGCCCTAACAAATACCAAGGGGGGGGGGGGGGAGAAAAGCAAGTGCTGAACAGTCAGTTTCCCTTAAAAACACTGTCGACAACTTTATTGTGGGGAAAACAAGTTTGCATATGATTAATGGTATAAATTAACCGGCCATGAAAGGGTGCTACAAACAATTTGTGGGTACCATGTCGAATTGAATAGAGTACCCACACAAAAATATGTGCAAAACCCCTGCAATTCGACAAAACTGAACAGGCAACTATTGCAATGGCGATAAATAGGTGTTTCCAGTGCCGAATCATAGAGGAAATTCACAGCTATACGAATATATCTCAAACATGTTTGCTCGTCCCAAAAATGATGGGAAGATCCATGTTATATTGATTTAAAAACATTCAATTCTGACTTTATGCAAAATATTCATTTTAAAATGAAAACGCTCAAACATGCAGTGTACTCTATGAGAAAATATATTTTGCATTTGTGGATATATCGGAAGCATTTTACAGCATACCGATAAGAGTAAACGATAGGAAATATTTTAGATTTTATTTCAATGGAATTAAATATATGTTTTACAGCCCTAATCATGGGCATGACTACCTCACCAAGAGTTTATACCAAAATTATGAAACCTGTCTGTGCCTATCTTAGAGCAAAAGGCTTCATAAGCTCCGCATATATAGACGATTCTTGTTTACAAGGTTATTCCTGGACTGAGTGCTGCAATAATGTGTTGCCAGTGTGGAACTTATTGACTCTTAAGGGTTAACAGTACATCCTAAAAAATCTTTTTTCACACCGTGCAACAGATAACCTTTCTGGGGTTTGACCTTTGCTCGAAAACAATGACAGTACGACTGACGGCGGAATGCAGAGTTGAATTGATTGAGTTGTGCTCAGCCATGTTACATTGCAAAAAGAAGGTCACTATTAGGAAATTTGCGAAATTAATCGGGAAAATGGTGGCTGCGGCGCCAGGGGTTGAGTAGTCCAACTGTTTTATAAACCATTAGAAGAGATCCAGGACATTTTTTTAAAAAAAATATTCCGTTAATTCCGAAAAACTAATAAGACTTCCAGCACAGATAAAACTCCTTCTACAGGGAGGATCTGTAAATTGGCAAGTGCATACAAACGCATTTCGCGGGCCCCCGTAGCTTAGTGGATAGGAGAGTTGACTCTTAATCCATTAGGTTTCTCACCGCCGTGGTTCGAGCCTCGCTCGGGTCACATGTGGGAAAGCCAAGTTCTGCTTACGGACGGTCAGGTGGTTTTTCCCCGGGTTCTCCGGTTTTGGCCCGCCTCGATATAAGTGAAATATTCTCGAAAGGCCCGTAAAACCCAAATAAAAAAAAAAAAAAAAAAAAAAAAAAAAAACGCATTTTCACACAGCCAGCCTTCTATTTTGATCTATACCGATGCGTCAATAAAGGGATGGGGGCGGTGAATACCACATCAAGTATAAAAACAGATTGCAAGTGGACAGTAGTTGAAAAGACAAAACACATCAATATCCTAGAACTAAACGCATGCCAACTGACGTTGCTCTCGTTTGCAAAAACCTGTCAGACTGTCATGTCAGAGTATATACAGATAATACAACCTATTGTTTATATATTAACAAATTTGGAGGGAAAAGGTTGGAGCTGGATTGTTTAGCTAATGACATATGCCTGTGGTGTTTAGATAACCAGATTCATCTGAGTGTTCCACATGTACCAGAGGCATCTAACTCGGAAGCGGATGAAATGTCTGGATCATTCAATGATGACATGGAATGGTCTCTGGAGGATCTCCAATTTGCAAAATACAGGGTAAAAAAGGTAAGAGAAAAGTCCAGGGAGTGCCACAATCACAAACCGCAGCTATTCCCAGACACCAAGAGGAAAAGAAAACCAACAAATCCAAACAAGTACAAATCGAACAAACGTATGAAAAGCACTAAGATTAGCTCTCTCTTCCCTAAGCGAGGTAATCGCAATGCTAAAAGGACTGAAAAACACAAGAACAAAATGGCACAAGGTAAGACATACAACAAAATTCGCCTCGCAGAATAAACCACAAAGCACCAAAGCGTTAGACGAACACCACTGGTATATCTGTGGACCTGTTTGCTTCAAGATTGAACAAAAAAAAAAAAAAAAAAAAAAAAGTATGTCTAATTTAGACCTGAACCAAGTGCGTTTGCAGTAGATGCATTTTCGTTTCGACGGACTGATGAGTTCCATATATATACTCCCCTTTCAGTCTGATTCCCAGAATACTGCAGAAGCCGGAGGAGGACCAAGTGGAAACAATAATGATCGCTCCACTGTGGACAACAATTGTATGGTGGGCATCTCTACTCCAGCTCATCACCTTGCTTCCTACTACCCGATCCTCAGGAAATATTAACACTACCTCACAAACATTATAAACACCCACTGAAAAAGATGAGACTAGGCGTTTTCAGACTATCCGAGGATCGCTTGAAAGCCGAGGCATTCTTTCACACGCAGTTGAGCTCATCATTGGATCATGGCGAAAATCTACTAAAAAGCAGTACAGCGTGTACATTAAGAAATGGATTTCTTTCTGTGGGGACAGGGTCAATCCCTTTCAATCTTCTGTAAACAACATTCTCGAAGTTCTTGTGACATTGTATAACCAGGGCTTGAAATATAGTGTATTCCAGACGGATCAAGCAGCAGTTAACAACTTAACCAATATCTTTGGCAATGTGGACTTTAGTAACCATCCTCTATTAAAGAGACTCATGGTGGGTTTTTTCGCGTCACGCCCAAGTCTTCCGAAATATTATTCATCCTGAGATGCAAATATAGTACTTATTTGTATTAACGGGATGCAAAAGATTACATTGCTTCAGTTATCAGAGAAATTGTGTGTGTTGTTTTTGTTGCTCAGAGCTCAGCGCTGCCAGACGCCTCATTTAATTGAACTGACTGATATCGAAATAAATGCAAACAATTGTGTCATGCTCACAAATCATTTGCTTAAGCAGCCTAAACTAGATCGTCATTTAGAAGACATAGTTCAGCAAAAATACGACATAAATCCCAAAATATGTATTGTTAAAAAATTGAAGAAATACATATAACGAACTAAGTAATTCAGGGACACGGAAAATAAGATTTTTATCAGCACACTAAAACCACATAAAGCAGCTACACAGCAAATCGTCTCTCGTTTGGTTAATATATCATGCTAAAATCTGGCATTAACCAAAGATTTGGGGTTCACAGCACACGATCTGCTTCCACGTCTATTGCCAGGTTGGCGGGAGTACCTTTAAGCATAATTGGGAAAACAGCAGGGTGGAAGAATGCAAAAACATTTGCAAGAAGTTTACAGTAAAAAGACTGAAAGTGAAAATACATTTCAATTAAATATATAATCATAAGGGAATTAAATACTTGAATCAAATATTGCGTTCGCCATAAGTAGCTCTGCTAAATGTTCGACACTTTAACTGAGATAATATAGATAAGTCGTAAATTTTAGTTTTAAGTAATTGTTGGTACATTCTTTATCTCTTTTCCTTGTATATACAGATCTGAAGAATCAAATCTAAAATCTGTGAGGGGTCCACTAAAGGGTTATGCAGTTGATAAAATGTGAAGATTAAATGAGACTTACACCCGTAGATGGGAAGTTGACGTATGATCGGTATTTTATCAACTGCAAACCACTTCAGGGATCACACATCCACCAATCCCACCCTTGGGCTACTGACTGACACTTGATTATTCAGACCAGTCACAATAGCAGGGCACAATGTCATCGTATGTGTCATGTCTGTGTGATCCCTGAAGTGGTTTGCAGTTGATAACATCTCGATCAAACTTCAACTTCCCATCTACGAGGGTAAGTCGCGTTTAATCTTCTCAATATGTTCAGTTGCCAAAAAGAAGGACTAAACAAAAAACACGTTGCTTTTGACTACGTTGACTTCGTTCGTGTTGGATGTATGTCTAATGTCATGTATACCAAATGTGCTAGATGAAAATAATATATCAGCATTTTTATCGCATATACAAATGGGCCACAACATGTGAAAATAGATTTAAGGACGTATGCATCAGCCTACACAGCCACCCTGTCTCAGTTCTTTTGCCATATGTCATCAAATCAACTGGCGCATCACGAAAACGTACCTATATAGTTGTGACCCCTTTAAACCCCACTTTTATATAGTAAAACTGGAGTTTACAGGGGTAAACGTTATTTTTCTTATTTCTGTTCAAAAACATAGATTGTGGTACTCGTTAGAACTGCCTCGCCGAGGCGGTTCTAACGAGTACCCACAATCTATGTTTTGAACAGAAATATGAAATAATATCAGAGTTTTTCTATATATTTGAATAGGCGTGTTTTCGTAATGCTCGTCAATGCGATAATGGCATGGCCGGACCGTGCAGTTGCAAATGTTTATCTTGGACTTCCTTGTCCGACTCTAACGAGTACTCACAATCTATGTTTTTGAGCAGCATTATGAAAAATATCTGAGTTTTTACCTGAAAATTTTCAGTTTTTCGAGGTGAAATTTTCTATAATTTGAATAGGAGTGTTTTCGTAATGTACCGCTTAGATGAGTAAGCCTTCCAAGGAGAAGTTTGTTGACTTGGCCGTACAGAGCTCAAATCAGTCTATCGATTCACTTGTATAAAAGGAGACAACCTTGTGTTTGTGGCTGTAAAATTATATAAAGGACTATCTGGCCTGGGCCCAGTTGTTGAAAGCATTTAACTATTCTAGTAAGTACAATACCTAGCTCACAGGTATTTTTGCTGAAAAATGTGACTAGTTTTTGTAAATGCGAAAGATACTCACATTTTGTCAGCAAAAGTATTAGTATATATGCCATATTTAATGATCAAAGTTTTAATGATACGTTAACTAACGACAACGTTATTTTTTAACAATTGGGCCCTGGATGCTTAACATATGAAGTACAATGAACTTTCGTTACAACTATAACGTTTGTTCCAAAGATGTTACCAGTAAAATTAACTCGCCTCAGTGAGGCAATATTAAAAAATATCCAAAACATATGTTTCTTGAAGTATCAAATACAATGTTCTTGCATACTTTCTGATTAACTGTCACCTCTTAAGCGCAGGTTTCGTGCTAGTCAAATTATCATTATCATCACGAAAACACGCCTATATAAGTTTGACCCCCTTGAACCCCATTTTTATATTGTAAAACTGGGGTACAGGGGTATACATTATTTTTCTTATTTCTGCTCAAAAACATAGATTGTGGGTACTCGTTAGAACCGCCTCGCCGAGGCGGTTCTAACGAATACCCACAATCTATGTTTTGAGCAGAAATGTGAAAAAAATCAGAGTTTTTTACCTGAAAATTTTCCGTTTTTGGAGGTGAAATTTTCTTTATATTTGAATAGGCGTGTTTTCGTAATGAGTAAATTTTGTCACTGTATCTAGCGTCGGTTTAAGAGGGTAGACTGTACTGAAGATATTTTCAATAGTTTCACACAAAAAAATCTGAAAACATAGCAGTTGTTTCATTTTCTCCCTATCAACGATTAAAAAGATATATATATATATATAAATATTTACCTTTTATTTTCCAGTGCGTTACAGTCCTTGTTGGGGAATCCAGAAACATTAGCAACTATAAATATCCCTAAAGGAACCGATACACCACAACTATGATCTTGACTATAATGCGTATTTGCAGTTTGATAAGGATTTTACTGTCATTTGTTGTTTTTTGTACCTGTCACAAAAATTGAATATACCGTTAACCTCTTCTCAAATTCAACAGGCAAAAAAATAAATGCTACACCACAACCTCTTTATAACACTATTGTTGGGGTCCATAGCATAAACCGTGTTAGTTAAACAACCGTGTTATATCCAAACAAAAATGCATAGATTATATTGAAAAATGACCATTTATGGTCATTTTTCAATATAATCTATGCATTTTTGGGAGCCATCTTTGAACCGTGTTATATCCAAAACCGTGTTATAACGAACCGTGTTATAAAGAGGCTGAAGTGTATGTTGTTTTCTCATTTTTTTTCCAGAAAAAAATGTTGTTTTTTATAACATGCAAATTGTCTCCTCTGGAGACAATGGATACAATTTGCATGACAGGTCACGACCTATTTTCTATAAATAAAAAAAGAAAGGAAAAATGTTACGTCTCCTGAAAATTTAACCCGCATACTACGCATTAATCGACCTTTAAAAGTCTACTGATATTATGTATGTGCGTTTAGTCTTCCGTGTATATAAGCGCCACATTTTATCCTACCTCATAACAGGCCCCAGTAAATGCAAAGATATGATTTATCAATTCTCCAAATCGAGGTAAAATGCACACATACACACATATTATCTTTTAGACTACTTGAAATCATATAGGAAGTAAATAAACCTGACCTCAGGGCACGACTGGAGAAAAGGTACATGTATGCGCTTATCGCATATGCGAACAACGACTTTCGCATCCTGCATTAACCCTTGTCATGTCTTTGCAAACAGTGCAGATCCAGATCAGTTGACTTCTGAAGAAGCCAACTGATTTGGATCTGCACTGTTTGCCATTCAGTATTTGAATTTGTATCAACAACCTGGAATAAGTAATCTGATTGGCTAAAAATAGAAGTGGGTGTGGCATCTTACTTTTATTCAGCAGGACAAGGGTTAATACATGTCAAATGGTGGGTTTTGCTGTTTCCCAGCACCGACGTAATGTTGTCACATGTATGAGGTTTTCAATAACCATATCCGGCGTATTCTTTGGTTGTAGGAAAAGAGGAAAAGCGTACTTGCTGAAATCAAATTATAAGAGCCAAATCTTCAGAAAATGTCCTTTTGAGCATATGCGCACAGCAAAGATTCAGATCAGCCTAAGTATTCGCACATTATTATCAGACTCTCGCTAGGCATATTTTGGAAAGCCAAATGTGCCAAGTTTCTTCGTGCAGACGACGGAGACTCTGATCAGACTGTGCGAATACGCAGCCTGATTTGAGTCTTCGTTGGGCACACATGTCAAAGGTACATTTTCTCAAGTTGCGACGAATAAGTAATTGAATAAGGAAAATTAAACCTTTAATTGTTGTTCATGTTTGCATATAAATAGAACAAAATTATCTATTTATTTATTTATTTATTTATTAATAGTAGTAGTATAAATTATTATTATTATTATTGGATTAAATGTATGCTAGAATAAAATGCGAATCGATTTCATGGTTTAAAACATATTTTACTTGTATAACTGTCAAAAAAAATATAAACAAACGCTAGCACATGTATCGATACAAACAGAAAGGAAGGAAATGAACAGGAATCGCTTCAACTGCGTACCTAACACCTACCGTCCAATACACAAAAGGAAAAGAAGGACGCACTTAAAGTAACGGCACTACAATCAAAACACTACAAGCAGAAAGCCAAAAGGACAGTTTCTGTCTCAAAAATTGACCGAACGGCTATCCAAAAAAAAAAATTCACCAGGATAGACATGCAAAGACATACGCAAATAGTAAATCACAGTCGACGCACCGCCTTGGAACAGTCAGTAAAAATTTACTCGGGGTCCGATACCGATTTTACTTGGCCACAATCCTCGCCCTTAGTTCTTCCCTAGTCCATATTTCTATTACGAAAATACGCCTATTCAAATATAGTAAAACTTTTACAACCGAAAAAGGATTTTTTTCAGATAAAAATTCCTATATTTTTCATATTTCTGATCAAACCATAGATTGTGGGTACTCGTTAGAGCCGCCTCGACGAGGCGGTTCTAACGGGTCTCCAATATTTATGTTTTTGAGCAGAAATAAGAAAAATAATGTATATCCCTGTTGACCCCGGTTTTACTATATAGAAAGTTGGGTTTAAGGGGGTCAAAATTATATAGGCGTGTTTTCGTGATGGACGGAATTCCAAAGAAAGTGTAGGTCAGCGGTTTTATATGTGGCGTTTGTTTTATTATTATTATTATTATTATTATTATTATTATTATTATTATTATGTTCCTCATTTCTCGTTCTCTCGGTGCCTCGGGAAAGCTGTGCTTCATGATCATTACGAAAACACGCCTATTCAAATATATAGAAAATTTTCAGAATAAAACGCTCTGCTCAAAACAAAGATTGTAGGTTCTCGTTAGAACGGCCTCACTGAGGCGATTCTAACGAGTACCCACAATCTATTTTAAGCAAAAATAAGAAAAAGAATTGTATACCCCAGTAAACCCCTTTACTATATAAAAGTGGGGTTTAAGGGGGCCAAAATTATATAGGTATGTTTTTGAGATGTTGTGCCTTTTTATCTGGGTATCTTCACTTGTACTTATTATATTCTCGAACGCAAAAAATAACGCATATTTGTTCGATTTGGAATTTCATTACGAAAACATGCCTATTCAAATATATTGAAAATTTTACCACAAAAAATGGAAATTTTCAGATAAAAAATTCTGATATTTTCCCTGTTGCTGCTCAAAATATAGATTGTGGGTACTCTTTAGAACCGCCCCGACAAGGCGGTTCTAACGAGTACCCACAATCTATGCTTTTGAGCAGAAAATAGAAAAATAATGTATACCCCTGTAAGCCCCAGTTTTACTATATAAAAGTGGGGTTTAAGGGGGTAATAACTGTATAGACATGTTTTTGTGATGTGTGGCAAAATTGAAATATGGTGGTAATTACAAAATATGGAATGCATTAATTGATGCACTGAGTACACTTTGTTGCACAATTGTGAAATTGTGTTGTAAACACGTAAGTGACCAATGAGTCAAAATAAAAAAAAAATCACTTTCTGATAGAATTCACCTTCTGATTAAGAGTTCTCACTGACTCCAAAAGTGGTGCAGACTTTACTTTCACCTTAAATAATGCTCAGAAACATCATCAGGAATTTTCAGCATCGATAACTCGTCACAAACTTAGTTATGTCCCTTTGTGCAAACGCCGCAATGCAAGCTATGTTCTCGACCATTGGATAATCCTGTGTAATTTGTCGTAAAAGGAATTTGTACCAAACTCCAGTTCAGGTTGAATTCAAGGGTAAGTGGTCGCAATTAAATTGAGAAGGTTAGAAATAATGCAAACACAACATGAACCTCGGAATGCAGGATCTTTGAAGCTACTGAACAGAATTAAATAAGGAACATTTGCATCTTTATCATGGAGTGCAGTCTACGTATGGTGTTTTGGAAGACAAGATTTTGCCATCATTACGAAAACAAGCTATCCTAATATACTGAAAATGAAAATTATCAGAATAAAATTCTGATATTTTTCATATTATTGCTCAAAACATAGATTGTGGGTGCTCGTTAGAACCGCCTCGCCGAGGCGGTTCTAACGAGTACCCACAATTTATGTTTTGAGCAGAAATAAGAAAGATAATGTCTACCCCTGTAAACCCCAGTTTTACTATACAAAAGTGGGGTTTAAGGAGATCAACATTATATAGGCATGTTTGCGTGATGAAAAACTTTTTTATCAGCATTCACTGTGCGAATACGAAACCTGAAGTAAGTAAAACACAGACGAATTTCACACCTAAAATCTGGTTTTAAACGATGCTTTTGTTCATAACCTTATTGGTTATTTACCCTAAGTACATATTTTTTTAACAAACGATAATTTAAACGATTTTTAAAACCTTTGAACAACTTTGGAAAAATACATTTTTTTGCATGTGTGTAAAACTGCATAGTCAAATTTTCTAATGTTTTAAACCATTTTCGTTTTTTGTTACATCATGATGACCTCACATGCAGCACAATCAAAATGAAAACTGGGTTCATGACACATTCTGCAAGAATTTTATGATTTTATTTCTGTATTTTTATTATTTTTTAACAATGCTCAGCAAAATGTTTCTGCAAATAGCATTTTGAAACTAAAATGCTGCAAAACCATAAGTCATGCATAGGCAAATCTGCTGACTAAGTAAAAAGGAAAGTATCATTATTTTAATGAAGAAAAAAACAAAAGAGTACAAATATGCGTTGTTGTTTTTTTTTTTTTTTTTTTTGTTTTTTTTTTTTTTTTTTTTTTGTTTTTTTTTTTTGTTTTGTTTTTTTTGTTTTGTTTTGTTTTGTTTGTTTGTTTTTTGTTTTTTTGTTTTTTTTTGTGTGTTTTTTTCTTCTTTTTTTTTTTTGTTGTTGTTGTGGTTGTTTTTTTTTGTTTTTTTTTTTTTGTTTTTTTTTTTTTTTGTTTTTTGTTTTTTGTTTGTTTGTTGTTGTTTTTTTTTTTTTTGTTTTTTTTGTTGTTGTTTTTTTGCTGTCGAGTATATGTCAGTATCCTAATTGCTATCATCGGAGCTCGTCTATGATTTAAATAGATATGAAGCACGACAATACTATCCCAGAAAAGTTGATTAACGGTAAACTTTCACGTTGTTCTGGTATGAGTAAAAAGAACAATAACGTCAGAAAACGTATCTTTGGACGTGTCCGTAGGGCAATGATTAAGATCATCCTGCGCATTCGCGCAGTCTGATCAGAATCTTCATAGGACGCGTTTTGGATAGCCGATGACACAGCGTTTCCTCATGTGGACAACAAAGACTCTGATCATACTGTGCGGCTGCGCAATGTGATGTGAATCTTCGTTGGACACGCGTGTCAGAAGGTATGTTTTCTCACAATGCGGCTTAAATATATGAAATTAACCCTTAAAGCGCCAAGCAAAATTTGTAGCAGACGACATTTGATTTTTTTTATTTTTCAGAGAAAACAAGTCTTGACATTTCATGTGGATCGTCTGCCAAGCAGGCGATTCACGTGTAATGTCAAGATTTGTTTTCTCTGAAAAAAAAGGAAACATTAAAAATTGTCGTCTGCTGCAGTTGTGACTGGCGATTTAAGGGTTAATATAGTGGTGGCAAACGCAAACGAAAAGTTCTACTTGAAGCAGTGCAAAGAGGTATTTTGATATATGGCTCCACGGGGAATGGAATAGTCAATACTGTGCTTCAGCTGTATTTGTTAAAAATAATAATGAACAACTACCAAGATAAAAGCATTTTCTAATCATTGTTATTATTTTAATTTGGTTTGCTGTTCTAAAGGAACAGCAACTCAAATGATCGTTCTGTTCCAAATGGCTTTTTAATCATGTGTATTTTTAACAGTAAATAATATTTTCTTATTTGGTTTTCTTTAAACTCTACGATTTATATTTTTCGCTTAATGTTTCGAAATATTCTTTTTACTTTTGATGCATGTTCAGCGACAAAGTTGTAGTGCGCGACCTCCACAAACATCTCCAAAAGTTAAATTAACAATTTTCATTTTGCAAGATTTGTCAAGAAAAACTTTCACAATAACACCCGCCTTTAGGTGCCACCACACAATGTTTGATTTGTTCAATCAAGAAAAATATAAGAATAGATAAAGTGTGTATAGCCTGTTATTAGCGTTTGTCCATGTATTATTTATTTATTCATTTATTTGGGACACGCAGTGCTGTCTGGGCACATGCTAAAGTAAAGCGCGATCAGCAAGCCAATCTGATAGGAGACTTTGGTACGTACACGTTAATCGAACATTCTACATTATTCAGGGGTTCTGTAAGCGGATAGCGAAGTCCCTGATCAGACTGTGCAGCTGCACCGACAGATCTGGGCATTCCTTTTATTTGTTGTTTGTTTGTTTTTGTTTGTTTTGTTTGTTTGTTTTTCGGGGTTTTTTTCTTCTTTTTTTTTTTGTAGTTGTTGTTGTTGTTTTTGTTTGTTGTGTTTTTTGTGTTTTTCTTATGTTTTTGTTTAGTTGATATTCAACGCCACAGTCAACAATAGCTCAGTCATGTCACGACATCTGAATGTGATGATAGGATGCCATTTTTGTATGCGTCGTCCCACTGCAGTATCATATCAGGATACTGCTACCTGTTGCATTATTCTGACACCAGTGTGACCATTCCTAGTCCTTCTACCTAATGCTAAGCGCAGAGAGACAGAATTAGAATTACTAGTACCAATTTTACAAAGTTTTAGGAATGACCCGGCTGGAACACAGCCCTATAACCCCCAGATCTGAAGGCAGGCACTTTACCAGCTGGGCCACGGGAACCGGTCATGGGTCTATGGTGTCCGCTTATACCACAAAGGCACACTTTCATACAGCGCGACTGATTTATCTTTAATGCTATTGAGCCACTGTCTCACTTCACGCGAACTGATATGACTAGAAATGTACATTAACTAGTTGAAGAACGGGAAGAAGAGGTGAGTGAGTGTCCTTTCCCATCCGCCCCAATCCACCCTACAAAGCTCAACCTCTGTAAATGTTAGCAATGGACCAAGAGATAATTCCCTCTGATGATTAAAAGAGAATGACTGCTTTCTATTTCGAAATAATAAATTGAAATTTGTTCATCCTAGCAGGACCTTGTGAACGGACATTTTGGAGATGTCGGCTTTGAAGCAGGGCGTATTCTGCAGAATTAGAAACATCGAAAGCTTTATCCCAGAAACATCGAATGTTTAAAATTTTGGTTACTGCTCTGTTGCTAAGTTTTTAACTAATAATACGGTACCATGACTGGGGAATCCACGTGACCAAATGACTAGGTACATGGAGTTTGTTACTATTTTTAGCTCCGCATAAGGTAGGACGTTCAAATAAAGCGCAGAGTACGCGGAAGATCAAGCTCTTTCTGGTGGTGTAAGCGATATTCTGCGATCTGGTCTATCTCGCGAGAACATCGAAGAATGTTTTTTGCTGTCAACCTGGGCTTCCGGGACAATGTACATGAATTTTGACGAAAAACATTCTCAGAATGTTCTCGAGAATCAGATCAGATTGCAGAATAGAGCTTATACCACCAGAAAGAGCTTGATTTTCGCGTACTCTGCGCTTTATTTGAACAAATTCCATCAGGTATAAATCGAGATATTATAAAAAAAAATCCTACCTGATGCGGAGCTAAGAGTTACAAACTCAGTGCACTTAGTCATTCGGTCACGTGTATTCCCCACACTGTTGATACCCATGCCAAGTCCGCTTTTCACGTGCTCTCATTACATCACAATGGCTTGACTGATAAATGCGGACGTTTACTGGCGGACCGGAGTCCAACTTTAGGTTTCTTTTGCTTCAGCATTTCAGTTATTTGTTTTATGTCTTACCTTGTGTTATTTTGATCTTGTGTTTTTCAGTCCTTTTATTATTGCAATTACCTCTCTTGGGAAAGAGAGAGCTAATCTTAGTGCTTTCCGCGGCCTCGGTGGCTCAGTTGGATGCGCCGTCCGACTGGAGACCAGGAGGTCGCGGGTTCAACCCCCGCCGAGGTCGGCAACATTCTTTCGTGGAGATTGATCATGAAATATTTTCTACGGTCATTCTCTCCCTTCCGCTGATTCAAGAAGGGCATTTGTCAGTTTCTGGCGAAAGAAAGTGCACACTACTGGTTAACCGCTTAGAGGACTAAGCCTGTCCAGTAAACGTGTGGTTTGGTAAACTGACCGCGCTCGACATGACCCCATTGGGTTGACTGGGCCGTAAAACCTCAACACAAACAAATTAGTGCTTTCCGTACGTTTGTTTGGTTTTGTCTGTTTCCTTTTCCTCTTGGTGTCTGGGAAGGGCTGCGGTTTGTGATTGTGACACTCCCTGGACTTTTCTCTTACCCTTTTTTGAGTCTGCTAGCGATAGCTAGCAGGCTCTTTGCAATCGCATGGGGTTTTACGAGCGGATTCTCATCACAGCTATTTATGCGTATATTTATACGCACACTACTTCTTAATCAGACGCAATGCGGCACTATTACGGTGAACTGAATGTGAAGCAGTGGAATTTTGTATGGCTTTTTTATTTCGCTAACATAACTGTAACTGAAATCGATTTTGATGATGCAATTTATTTGAAACATAGACTTCAAAATTCGGTGTAGTAATACACGCGCTACTTTTGTCAAGGCGTTAACTCGGCACGGGGTCCTACTAATCACCCCACGGCATCCCAATGCACCCCACGGCACTAAATTATTTCATTGTATTTATTAACTGAATGCTGAAGTTACACCAGGGTATTAGTTTTATGTATCCAAATTTGTTTTTGTGATAGTTTAAGACATTAACCTTACTTCAAGCGATTATCTTGGGGCGCCTAAACACCAAGATTCAAACTGACGCTAAAATATAACAAAGAGACCAATGGTGTAAGTTGATACTGTATCAAAAATAAGTTATAACTTAAAATTACATTTTATATTCAAGTTCAAACACAAGTCATCAGTATAAATACTCTGTTTATTTAGATACAGACAATTATTACAAAACTTTTACTGGCCGTCTAAAACACATATTTATGGTAAATATACACATATTTTAATGCCATGGGGCGCAAAAAATTACGAGAGTTTTAGACATAATATTTTAAATCAAACACAAGTCATCATCAGCAATATAAATCTCTGTTTATTAAGATGAAGACGAGTATTGCAAAAGTATACTTGTCCATCTATAACATATTTTATGATAAATATCCATATAGTTTGATGCCGTGGGGTGCCATGGGGTACCGTGGGGTGCCATGAGGTGATTAGTAGGACCGCTCGCCATCTTTGATGTTGTGCTTAGCAACGGAAGCTGAACGAAAAGAAAGGTTTCAGTATTTACATAATCTGAATCTACTTATTCGATATTGAATATAGCAAGAAATCAGGCACTTAATTCATTCCTTCTACATGAAATAACTTTATTCACACCTCAGTGACACGGAGTTGTTTCACGACTGCTGGCCCATTTATAGGTTTATGACCCTTCTTTTTTGGACATCTGAAAATCTCTTGAAAAGGGTAGGCATAGCTGGTCGGGCTAATCTGTTGATGCTTAGGTAAAGCACTAGCAAATGACAATCAGTTATTTAAGCTAATCTGGACTGAACATAGCCATTTCAAATTTATTTAATCTGCTCTTGTCTTAATAATAAGTTTATAAAGATAGAGTAAATTTATAAAATTGCACTAGAATAATCGTGGAGCTACATCAGGTGTTGAATTTGTATGACCTGGAGCATATCTAGAGTTGAACTTAAATAATTCTAGAAATTGGAAATTGCTGCTGGAGATACACTCATTTGGAATAATCAGGTGATAAACTTCATTGGAAAATAAAGAGGTTCATTACCCCAATCACTGCACTGGCCTGTATATGCAGATAATAAAATGGATTTTTTGTGAAGAAAGAAACAAAACAGAAGAGAAATAATTGTATTTAGTCTTTCAGTACATGGTTAGATTAGTTATGTTTATCTGTTTCACACAGATGCCTCAGTAAAGACCCATTCTTATCTATACATTAAAACAAGTAGAATGCATTTCCATCTGACTGATTTTGAGAAATTGATAGTGAAAGCATATAGTACAGAGTGTTCATGTTAGTTGTTTTCAAGGAATAGTAAATTTTCTCACAAAGCCTTGTCTCTGAATGTAAATTGAATATTGGATGAAGCCACTGGTTGTAAGCAAGTGTGAAAATATGGATATAGAGCAAAATCCAGGTCCATAAAATCATATAAATCTACAAGAAAATGCATCTGTATTATTGCAAGGAAGTATCCATCAAGGAGATGAGATATTTAGTCCTGATTCAAGAGGGTGTCAATGCCTACCATGTTGTTTAGTATTTTTGGTGAAAGCTGTACAGAAAAGGATCTGTACCAACAATTGGAATGTGAACGACATGAATGAAATTCTGTATGCAGGAGATAAATAATACAAGCATGCAAAAAAGAATTCCAAGACGTATCATGACTATTTAGAGCCATGTGATTTTCCATCTTTTTTTTTTTCACTTGACAACATTATCAATGGAAAGTGAAAAAAAAATATCATATCCTCAGTGGAGTATCCTTTTCTTGATTTAGAGACACCACTCGCTATGACTTTCTCATTCAACCCATATGCAGTCTTCGCTTGACGTTCATTTAATAGAGATTTTAAAGAAAGTCTTCTTTTCAGGAAGTACAATGCCCAGATGCTTGATATATTCCATAGAGCTCCATCTTATGGTGTAGTATTGGTAGCATTGGAATGCCACCTATCTTCTTTGCATGTATTGTGTTTGCATAGAAGATACACAGCACTCCATCAATACTTTACTAGCAGACTCTTAGGACTATCAGTCCTTTGATTTTACTATTGTGTCGGTAGATCCTGTTAGGTATTTTTAGAACTTCGCTGGGGAAGAGGGGGCTGGCTGCTTTGCTTTTTGTTGGTTTGTAATGTGTGAGGTGTCCGGCATTGTTTGTTTTTCTCTTGACGCCAGTGGTAGGGTCTGTTCTCTGATTGTACATTTCTTATTTTTTTCTTTACCACTTTGATAAATCTATCTCTGTTTCACACAGTAAAGGACAAGTAAAAACTATTTCACAATAAAATATATTGTGCTTTCGTTTAGGTCAATTTGCTTTAAAACAAATAAAGCAAAGAAAATATAGTAAAAATACCAAGGAAGTGATATACAGTCGACTCTCGTTATCTCGAATTCCAAGGGACTCTCTGAAACACTTCGAGATATCCGTACCTCGAGATATCAGAGTTGCGGAGGTGAGGAAAACAGTAAATCAAACGACCACATTTAACAAATTAATGTGTAATTTGACTCCTGAAGTTAGAAATACTCGTATATATAAAAGAAATGTGTTTTCCACAATATTTTGTTACCTGTTATTAGATTTCCATGTTAAAACAGGGACCAGAATTTTACTTCGATATAAGTTGTTATTCGAGATAAGCGAATTTGAGATAACGAGGGTCGACTGTAGTCAAAAAGCACAGTCTTCCCAAGACACCAAAAGAAGAAAAGATGTGGGGAAAAATGACAAAACTAAGGTCACATATGTAACCACTGAGGCACGTCAAAGAATAGTTACAACAAATGAACCGCCTCAGGACGGACAGTAAAAAAATCACTAGGGACTTTAAACAGCTGTACCCGCGCAATACACTTGTTTAGTTCTCAGAATGTGATTCCAGATTGGCGATTGTCGTCAAATTAGCAACCAGGCTATCAATATTGATTATCCAGACCTTATACGTGTTTGGGGCAGGAATATTTTGTATAATGATTTTTTTTTTTTTAAATTCAGTTTAAAATTGTTTACAATAAATATTTTTTTTTAAATGTAAGACCTAAATAGTTTGTTGGAATACTACTGTATTCAAAACAATATACAGTTTAAAAATGACAGTCCTAGGGGTACTTATAAAACAATTTTAAATGATTTCAGAATGTGATATATAATGTCTCAAGCATATTTAACGAAAGTAGGTTTCTAGTATGAAATGAATATCTTAAACTTTTTGCATCATTACGAAAACACGCCAATTTAAAAGTACTGAGAATTTTACCACCAAAAAATGAAAATTTTCAGAAGAAAAAATCTGGTAGTTTTCATATTTCTGCTCAAAACATGGACTGTGGGTATTCTTTAGAACCGCCTCGACGAGGTGGTTTCTAACGAGTACCCAAAATCTATGTTTTGAGCAGAAATAAGAAAAGTAATGTTTACCATTGTAAACCCCAGTTTTACTATATAACAGTGGGGTTTAAGGGGTCAACATTATGTAGGCATGTTTTCGTGATGTTGAACCGTAACCCATCTAAGTAATATATCAGGCGCTTTGTGACCTGAAATAATGCGTGACTTATTTGATGTGTCCTTTGTCAGAGTTCGTTTCTTATCTTTCCTTCTTGGGTGCCGAGGAAAGCCTGTGCTTCCTCTTAGATATTTTCATATTTTAGATGATGTAACTAAGGCTGACACGAATAATCGGATAATCGATTAAGCGATCGATAAATTCCACAAAAATGAGTATCGTCATTGATTTGCTAATAATCAATTGTTTTATTTATGTGCCTAATTTACCTTAAATATTCGAACACCTCAGCTTTCTTGAACAAGAGAAATTTACTGCCCAATTTTGTGTCTAAAAATAGCTGCAGGGGTGGCAAACAGTGTAGACCCTGATGAGACGCCGCGTTCTGTGGCGCCTCATCTGGGTCTACACTGTTTGCTTAGGTCTATCTCCGAATACATATGGTAAAGTATACCCTTTGGTATAAGTCAGGCTCAGACAGTAAGCCAGAAAGGTAAAAATATGTCCAAATCTTCAGTGATTACTAATCGATTATCGATCACAATGGCAGGACTGATAATCGATTATCTTTTCAGCTCTGATTAGCCAGCCCTAAATGTAACACAGACGTGATGTCCGTAGGCGCCCGAAGGCACCCCATGACTACATGTGAATGTCACCGGCTTCCTTTCAGGATGTACACGCGATTATCTACATTGCAGTTACGCCAGTAAACAATTCTGATTCTGAAAGAAATAGAATAAGCAGGGGTACTATATCCCATTCATTTCAGTACAGCCATCCAAATGCATATACGGAAGCTCTGAAGCACTGTCGTCTAGAATGATTACAGCTTGGTGTCTGCTGAGACAGTTGATGGGTCTAACCCACTGTTTAATAATTTAGTCTATAAAAGGCCTTACAACCCTTTAACATATAAAACGTAATACATTTACCGCATCGTTAAACACATGTATCTTTTAAACCTTGCTTTCCGATAGAGATACATCAGGAACTCTTTTCAAACATATATAACCAGAAAATGGAAGGGGTTGTGTTATATTTTGGCCGTTTTAAAGCTATGTCCCTACATTATTTAATAATGCCACGCTAAAAATGACGTTCTATGCCCTCTTTTCAAAACGTTAATATTGTTAACACATTTTGCACGAAGTCGGTATTTAATGCAACCAGTGTAGATCCTGATCAGATACGTGCTCTGTAGAGTCTGATCTGGTCTGCAACCAGGAAACTCCTACATAACAAAACACGTCCTTCCCGAGGCCCCCAAAGAAGGAGAGATAAGGAACAAACGATGACAATACTAATGACACATTATAAAATCAACGACGCAGGAACAAAGAAAACTGCAACAGAGTAACTGCCTTAACCCATTGTAGACTGAATAGACTCTCCCACGCTATATATTGGAAGAGTCCACTATCAATTTTAGCTACGCCTAGCTAGGAGATTAACATATACCTAGAGAAAAATGGCTAAACTATTTGCAAACAGTGCAGACCCTGATCAGACGCCGCGTTCTGCGGCGTCTGATCTTAGTCTACACTGTTTGCCAATTACCCTTTGGGGGATCTCCCGACTACAATAAGATAAACGGTCAAAATGAAAACACTGGGAGGGCTTAGCTCAGTTTTACTCACGCGAAAACGTTTTTGGGTACACTAGGCATAATCCCAGCTAGCATTCTACGTAAATCTACATCGGGCCGTCATCGGCCCGTCAGCTACCCTGACGGGCCGATGACGGCCCGATATAGATTTACGTAGAATGCTGACTGGGATTGTGTTTATATAGGTTATGTAAATAAATACGTACAATACAAATAGTACATTTTCTTTATTTTAATCAAGCCATGTAATATACAGCATCAAGTAAAAACATAAAACTTATCAACATTAAAGTGCCAGTTCCACCGACATACTTTTCTGTACAAGCAACGTATAATTTATTGAAACCATGTAACATGTATACATCTGCAAAATTAACCAAAGCTTTAGTACAAATATTACAATATCATTTGGTTACAGTATACTTAGATGTAACCGTGCCAGTTTTAGTATAAATATGGATGAATCCGGATACATTTTTACCTACAAGACTGCATGAGCACGAGCATCCATGCAATTCGAATAGACTCTTTCTATGTACGCTGTGGGTAACCAATGAGCCAACGCGTCTTCAGGCGGTTAGCGTATGTTTCTGATTAGCCCTTGTAGATTCGCAGGCTTATCTGAGTATTTGTTGGGCAAACATGCGAACCTTTACGAACTGCTGTGTCCTGGCTCACAGGAAATTACCCAGGAAATTACCCAGGAACTGCCACAATCACGAGCATAGCCTTCCTAGGGCACCAAAAGAAGAAACGTTGAGGAACATACAATGACCATCACAAAATATGCGTATATAATGTTGACATCTTAAACCCCACTTTTTTGTAAAACTGAGGTTCACATGGGTATACATTATTTTACTTATTTCTGCTTAAAAACATACATTGTGGATATTCGATAAAACTGCCTCATCTATGCAATTTTAACAAGTACCCATAATCTATGTTTTGAGCAGAAATATGAAAATATCAGAATTTTTATCTGAAAATTTTCATTTTTTGGTGGTAAACATTTCAGTATATATGAAAAGGCTTGTTTTCGTAATGCAAAGCAAATTTAACATATTAAAGCCACCGATACACGGAACAAGAACTTGACACAACCACAAAGCATAGCCTGCCTGTGACACCAGATAAAGAAAAGTTGCGTATTCATTACGAAAACACGCCTATTCAAATATATAGAAAATTTCACCTAAAAAAAACCTGTAAATTTTGAGATAAAAAACTCCGATATTTTTCATATTTCTGCTCAAAACATAGATTGTGGTACTCGTTAGAACCGCCTCGGCTGTATATTTTATGCATGTTTTATTGTTGCAGAGGACCGCAAGGTAGAATAGTTGTATTAGCTAATTGCGTTACCCTCTAGGCTAAATCATTAGGTACCGATTAGTAATATCATTTGTTCTGACAGAGGCCGTGTAAATGTGAATGAAACAACGTCTCATTTTCTGAGAAACCATGCGAAAAACGTTTGAAAATGTTGTCTTTCGAAGACTGGAGACCCCTAAACGGGTAACTGGCAAACAGTGTAGACCCAGATTATACTGATCGGGGTCTCTACTTTTTGCGAATAGTTCAATCATTTTTCTATAGGAATATCTACATGATATAGCCTGACATACCTAAAATCGAAACTGACCTCTTCCAATATATAGTATGGGAGAGTTTATTGGGTTAATAGTCAGCAGGTTGAAGTTTAAGCTTTCAGCTTCGGAAGCTCCCCCTATACATATTGTATCTACACTAATGTTTACCTCTCAACAATAGCCACAGCCCTATAACAATCACTGTTTTTCTCACACCTCATTTTTTTCTGTAGATGTATTTACCACTTGACAACAGAAACCTTTCCTTCAGTCACCAGTTTTATTCCCCTCTTCGGGTGGCTGGTGGAGGGCGTCTGCCCTGTATCTATTTATAAATCAGTAAGCATAATTTATTATATCATCATTATATATTCACAGTAGTTTATTATTCATGATGGCGCAACTGAAGGCTTTCTGTCTTTTCTTCTCTGTAAAGAAAGCAACTGAGGGCCGAATGTAATCCTCTTTGTCATCTGTAGCTGAATCAGCTAAAACCTTTACGTGACATTCATTATCATTTGTAGATACAGCATCAGCAGGTTTTATGGCCTCATTATTTGTAGTTGAAACTGAGTGTTTTTCATAATCCTTCTTAGTATCTATAGGTGTAACAACCAAAGTTTCTGTGCAATCTTCTCCATCAGTCGAAGGTACTGTAACCACAGGTTTCATGTAGTCCGAAGTGTCCTCTGTAGTGGGTTCAACCATATTTTCTATGCCATACTCTTTATTCTCGAAAGATGCCCCAGTACCGCTTCCTTTATCTTGTGTACCAACAGAGTCCTCTACAAACAGTTTGCTTGTCCCGGGAACACTACTGTGAATATGTGTTTGTCCCATGTCAATATCTGTTCCAGAGGCCTCTTGACTATGACGAAAGGTTTCGTCGATGATCCTTATAACGTCATAGTTTCCCGTCTCCCGATCATCGTAACCGTCCACCCGATTTGTACGTTCGTAAACATCCGACGAGTTAAAATAACTCAGTTTAAACTTTCCATTATCTGGAGAAGAAACAAAATGTTCAACATTAGCGATTTCTGAAAACTTTTCTTAAACATTGGCGAATTATGATAGCTTTTATTAATCTATACTTGCCAAGGACAAAAAATAGCAATATTTATAATCTGTACCTGGAGGCTTTATATGAGGGTTACAGATGATGCATAAAATTTATGAGGATCACCTATGATGCGTAACTGGCTGAAACCAACTAGTGTGGCGTATTCTACGAGCTGATTTGTGTAATGCATTGCCTTGTATCATTTCGTTCTTGTGTTTTTCAATCCTTTTAGCATTGCGATTACCTCGCTTGGGGAAGAGAGAGCTAATCTTAGTGCTTTTCGTACGTTTGCGCTTGTTTGGTTTTGTCTGTTTCCTCTTCCTCCTGGTGTCCAGGAAGGTCTGCGGTTTGTGATTGTGGCACTCCCTGGATTTTTCTCTTACCTGTTTTGTTTTAGAAATCTTGACACATCAGCTGTTTTCAGTTTTGTGAATGTGTTTATTGCTCTCAAGGGTCATTCTCTTTAGAATCTATCTATCTTCGTTACAGCTGATGTAAGTGCTGTGTGGCGGCCGTGAAACATCTCCCCTTACCTTACTATAATTGTACAGCTTTTCTGGTCCTTTGGAATTAATGAGCCGATTACCAGAGGTTTTAAAAATTCATTTTAGGATCACTGATGAAGTTATACTGCATAAAACTAACTAGTCTGGCCTAGGACGTTAAAAAATTCAGCAGTAAAAACGTATCCCCGTACCTTACGATAATTGTACAGCTTTTCTGGTCCTATGGAATCAATAAGCCTATTACCGTATGTTTTAAAGTTCATATTAGTGTATTCATGGCTCTCAAGGGTCGTTCTTTTAAGAATTTATTTATCTTCATTATAGCTTTTATAAGTGCTGTGTGGCGGCCGTAAAAACGTCTACCCGTACCTTACTATAATTGTACAGATTTGCTGGTCTTTTGGAATCAATGAGCCGATAACGGGACGTTTTAAAATTCATATTAGGGTCACTGAAGAAGTTATACTGAACAAAACTAGCTAGTCTGGCCCAGTACATTCAAACATTCAGCAGTTTTTAGTCTTTTTAATTTATTTCAGCGCCATGAATGGTCACTCCTTTTAAAGATAAATCTCGTAAGCTTCTATTACAACACATAATTAAGTAAGTAATTACATATCTTTATCATATTATGATCAGAAAGGAAGGCAATGATCAGGAATCGATAATGTTATCTAACCCCGCCCGTCTAAGACACCAAAGGGAAAAAGGACGCACTTAAAGCAACGGCACCACAATCAAAACATTACAAGCAGAAAGCCAAAAGGACAGTTTCTTTCATAACAAATTGGCTATATCGATAAAATAAAATAAAAAATGTGTGCTTCGGTACCACATGATTTAGCCTTATTTATGTGGAATAGATTTGAGCATTAATTTTGTCTTCCGTATGATTTACCCAGAATGTTTATTGTTTAAATACCAGGACATTGAAACTACCAATAGTAAATACAATGAAGACTGATATGAGCAGGGACATTTTTACATACACCTAATAATGCGTAAACGACACGGTTTTGGCGATTTGTATGAACCAATCCTAAATAAATAACAGATATGTTTTTATTAGATTTCATACTTGACAATATAATGGTCTTTTGATTACGATGGTACACTTTCATATTATTTTTGGGGAAGTAATTAATTGATCAATAGTATTAGTTAATAATAGCATCGTCGTTAAGGAGAATAGATACACTTGCTTACAAATAAGTGAAGTAGTTTTGCCCCTCGTCTGAAACGGGATCTACTCTATAGGGAAATAGTCTAAACCGAGGGGTAAATATGCTTTCTTGTTTAGAGTAGACCCCTTTTCTGAAAGGGACTGGTGAGCTGGACAGCAAAAACAATTAATATAAGTGAATATACCCACAATCATACCACAATCGCGAAGCACAGCCACCCCACCCACCAGCGAGGCACAAAAAGAAGGATCTATTAGGAACAAATACGATAAAACCAACGCCACATCTCAAATAACAAAAGCACAAAAAAGAATTGCAAGGATGAACGACGCCTTGTAACGGTCAGAAGAAAAACTAATGGTCAGTAGGAAAACTGTAAAGTCACAACAAAGTATGTCTCCCTATGAGAACATTGCGGAAAAAACTACAATGCTTGTTCAGTGTCCTTAAGTGATACTTGCCTGTTCTGATACAAAATCCGTGTCTATAACAGGCACATATTTGTAATCCAGTTAACACAATGCAAGCAAGAGAGAGCACGGCAATGACAACAATGAAGACGGGAGCAACACCTCCAGAAGAAATCTTCTTAACATTTACGGAGTCTCTACAAAACAAAAGAAATAAATATTAGATCATCTGACTGCAGGTAAGATTAACAGATGGAAGGTCAAATCCGTGGAACAAAAAGGGTATGATATACTGTAGATGGTATGCGACACACTGCGTGCTTAGTGGTTATCCCAGCCAGTCATGATTTAACACTTTATAGGCCTACCACCTTTTTCAAATTCAAGGTGATGGGTCGACCACAGACTCACTGCCGACTAAATTTTATATCTTTTTAGATGAGCCGCACTATCGGAATATGGGTCCACAGTTCATTTGCGCAAAATAAAGGCCCTATCCTGGTCTTTGCTGTTAGCACATAGAATCTTTAGTTATATTAGAATATGTATGTATATAAATAGTCCCTTATCCGACTGCGTGGCTTAGCTGACTGTCTAGGTTTTTACTTTTTGTGTAAACCCAAAGACTATTCTTGTAATGGTTTGACTCAATACAATAGTTAGTAACATTTTTTATTCTACGCCTACGTGTAGTATATGTTTTACAACTAACCGTTTTTTGTCAAGAGAAAAGGGCAGAGTGTTTACCAAAACCTGCTGCCATGCGACTCCTTAGAACACAAACCAGTGTCAAAAATGTAGATATTTGTTAAAATAATTTCTGCGAGAAGATACCCTTGCAATAATTTAAGATATTAATATTTCATACATTTAAAAAGAATTTATACACTTTCTGGGGCAGTTCTGTCAGAAACGTTTTGCTTCTCTTGTGAAAATGATCTAGTCTAAATGGAAAGACTTCGCTTTTTTTGTAGCAAATATTTTTCTTATACAGTGGATCCGTTTTCAGAAGGGGTTGGTGTGTGGGAAAGCAGCCATGACCACATTTACAGACATTCCAAGCGCCGAAAAAATTAAGGGATAACTGCATTCAAATTTGTCATTTGGGGAGGTAAATCGGCGGTTTTACGGTCGGAAATTTCGTAAAACTGCCGATTTACCTCCCCAAATGGCAAATTTGAATGCAGCTATCCCCATTCTAATGCATTTATTCATTTTTTCTGTTGAAAGAATGTACTATTTGCACAAAGCGACAAGTGCTGTGAGCTGCGTAAAACCAAATGTCAGCCAATGAGAAGCGACGTTACGTGATGACGTCGGATTTCCGACAGTATATCGCAGAATATACCGTCGCAAATTTTTGACGTTATCCAATCAGACGTCGCGTTACAAACGCTAGAGCATTAGTATAAGAAATAAGGAAGACGCTATAACAAGACAAAACTGCACAGTTGTATTAACCGACACACAAAGAAATAGAAACTGCAACAGAAGAACTGCTCGGGAATGGTCAGAAGAAATAACTACTGGAGGGCTTAAACATGTCCAGGTGTTGGTCTTATTCTTCGTTGCTTTGTGGTTTGTTCTATGAGGTGATTTGTTTCAGTTCTTGCCTTGTGTTGTTTTGTTCTTGTGGTTTTCACTCCTTTTTGCATTGCGATTACCACGCTTGGGGACGAGAGAGCAAATTTTAGTGAGTTTCATACGTTTGTTCGATTTGCTCTTGTTTGTTTGCGTCTGTTTCCTCTTCCTCTTTCTGCTTATAGTGTATTGACAGTTTATTCAAATGGCAACGGCTTGTAATTGTGGCACTCCCTGGACTTTTCGCTCACGTTTTTGCAACCTCGCCCTTAATTCTGTGCAGCTTAAAATTAAAAATCTGGATTTAATCCGAGTACGGTTCTCTACCTCATCAGTGAAAGTCACAAAAGACTTCTCCCTTGTAAACATGGCGAGAAATCTATCAGAAACATCAAGATTGGCTGTCTTTAATCCAAAATGGAAACTGCTAAAGCGTTAAAAATTATTATAATATCTATAATGTAAACAAATATGCCTAACACGAATTGCTAGCTAATAGCATCTGCATTTTTCTAATGGAAGCCATCTCCAGTGAAGAGAATTTCTTCCCTTGTGTATGATTCCTGCTCAAATAGGGTCTCATTTAGAGAAATGATTATCGCTGATACTAACTTCCAAGACTATATCCCCTCTTTTCAGGTCAGAGTATTCTTCAAGAGAGAAGTATTTTTCATAACTTCACAGCGTTTAAAAGAGAGAAGTATTTTTCATAACTTCACAGCGTTTAAGGCTAACTGGACGCATTTCTGTACAATCATGATGCTAATATCTGGCTGTTATAGAGCAGATGCCCATAGCCTACGTCTTTAACGATACGATTTAAGATGATTGGACGCACTTGATAGATTCTCTGACATTGCTGACAAGAGACAACGTTTTTCTGATTTCCTATGTACTTTCCTGTATACAATTTCCCTTCTGAGAATAGGGTCTACCCTTATTTGAGCAAAGTATACGCATTTTTTTCAGAATGAAGTGATAGCAAAATTTTCAGATTGTCTCCCTTGACGGTGTATCAGTTCAACTTAAGCGTGCATGTCGAAAACTATACATGACTTTAGGAGCACATATATTCTCTACAAATAAGCTGCATTTGTATTATTGATATACATGAAATTCCTTATTCCGATAATAGTGGTACATGTGTGTGTGTGTGTGTGTGTGTGTGTGTGTGTGTGTGTGTGTGTGTGTGTGTGTGTGTGTGTGTGTGTGTGTGTGTGTGTGTGTTTCGCACATCCCAGAGTAAAGGTATTAAGTCTAAAGAGCCTTGTCACATATGTCAAGTTTGCAGACAACGAAATCCCAGATTACATCACGAAAACATGCCTATATAATTTTGACCCCCTTAAACCCCACTTTTATATAGTAAAACTGAGGTTTACAGGGGTATACATTATTTTACTTATTTCTGCTCAAAAAATATTCTGTGGGTATTCATTAGAACCGCCTCTGCAAGGCGGTTCTAACGAGTACCCACAATCTATGTTTTGAGTAGAAATATGAAAAATATTTGAATTTTTTGTCTGAAAAATTTTTAATTTTTCGGTGATTAACTTTTCAGTATATTTGAATAGGTATGTTTTCGTAATGGCGTGCGCATACTCTTGTCGGTCGACATATTCTACTGTAATCAATGATTCTGTAAGCGAATATCGACTGCCTTGATCTGAAAACGTGCATGTGCAGGCAGATCTGGAGAATCGTTATCCTAATATCGATTCTTATATATGGTAAGTATCTTTTCATAAAAAGACCAATAAAATCGAGTGTTAATTGGACGCCCAGTTTTAGGTACAATAACAGGATTATGCAATATCATTGGTTGGGCGATTGGACTGCCACCTACTGTTTTCTAAGAGTCAAACGAAGAATGCCTACACATTGAAGGATAACAGCTCTGAGATGAAGTATATTCCCCTAAACTCCACATCACTTCTTATAAGGAGCTATAATTTAAAAGAAACCCCAGGTTGTAAAGGTTTCATGTACTAGGGAGGTAACTTTCTACCTGCAAAATGAAATTACCTGTCGTTCCCTAGGAAACACGCTTTACATACTGGTTGGTTGCCGCATGTTGAATTGACCGCTGTTCCGGTGATAGATCTCCATTTGGCAGCATTGAACTGAAACGAATGCTGGCCATCAGATGGCGCCATACTACCAACCTGAAATATCATTAATTATGTCTTAATACAGTAAAACATAAACGACTCGAATACCGATGTCTCGTTTACTGTGACTGATTGAAAATAAGAGGACTCAGGAACTGATATAATCAGATCCACATCAAGCCTCAACACCAAAGACAGACAAATACAATAAAGCAGGCATATAATAAACAGATGGCAAGCAAAACTGGCAACTCTTTCCGAAACACATCACGGAAACATGCCTATGTAAGTTTGACCCCCTTAAACCCCACTTTTATATAGTAAAACTGGAGTTTACAGGGGTATACATTATTTTTCTTATTTCTGCTCAAAAACATCAATTGTGGGTACTCGTTAGAACCGCCTCGCTGAGGCGGTTCTAACGAGTACCCACAATCTATGTTTGGAGCAGAAATATGAAAAATATCAGAGTTTTTTACCTGAAAATTTTCGGTTTTTGGAGGTGAAACTTTCTATATATTTGAATAGGTGTGTTTTCGTAATGAGGTGAGAACTCTGTTACCCAAACCAAATATATAATCAACTTACATATTCATTAAAAGATAAACATAAGAAAGTGAAACACTACAAAGCAATAAATAAAAGAAAGTACCACAATGAAAGTATCGCCTTGGAACGGTCAGTAGTCATCACGAAAACACGCCTATAAAATTTTGACTCCCAAAAACCCACTTTTTTTACAGTAAAACTGGAGTTTACAGGGATATACATTATTTTTCTTAATTTGCTAAAAGCATAGATTGTGAGCACTCGTTAGAACCGCCTCACACAATTTATATTTTGAGCAGAAATATGAGAAATATCAGATTTTTTAATCTGAAAGTTTTCCTTTTTTGTTGGTAAAATTTTCAATATATTTGAACAGGCGTGTTTTGGTAATGTAAAATATCCCTACTCATTAGGAACATTTTTTAAGAATACTTCATGAAAACAGATAATTTGGGATACTTTAGGGCAAATTTTGTTGGTCATGAAAATGTATATTGTGTGTACTCATGATATTCGACACATCTACATACATAAAATGTATTTAAATAACTTACATCCATTTTCCTCCTGACCTGTCGCTGACCTGTGACTCGCACTACCCATGTATAAAACAATTGTCCCCCAAAGATGTTTGAATCGAAAGGAAGGCAATGATCAGGAATCGATACAATTACCTAACACCAAAGACACCAAAGGGAAAGAAGGACACACTTAAAGTAACGTCACCACAATCAATACACTATAAGCAGAAAGCCAAAGGACAGTTTATTCAAAACATGGCCAAACGGCTATCCAAAATAGAAAAAAAATGCATCAAGACAAACATGCAAAGATATACAATGAAAGATATAGTAAACCACAGCAGAAGCACTGCCTTGGAACGCTCAGTAAAAATATTACTGTGTGGGGAGGGGGAAGGGGCTTACATCGATTTTACGTTGCGCCATTTGAATTCGACAATACTAGATCCCATAATGTATATGTACTGAAAATTGGAGCTAGTACATCTAAAGTAATGTGTGTAAATGCTTATGTGCTAAAGTTGTACGCTAAATTACTTTACGTGTATGTTCGTTTTGTTATGTTTAAAATCTAAATGGAATTTCAAAATTGAAACTCATTCGTTGATTTTAACAATATTTAAATATAAACGAAGTGCAGTAAATCGCTGGCCTGGTATTCATGAGTAACTTGCCTTTCTGAACAGCGTTCTCTTAATCGAGACGTTAGCTGTATACTAAAAATCTAACTATAGTCACTGAACCACGAAAAGAAGGTCATAAATGATATGCTTAAAATTACAGTCGACTCTCGTTATCTCGAAGTCCAAGGGACTCTCTGAAACACTTCTATATATACATACCTCGACATATCAGATTTACGGAATTGAGGAAAACAATAAATCGAACAATCACATTTAACAAATGAATATGTAATTTGACTCCTTAAGTTAGAGATATAATGAAAATATTGTGGAATAGAGGAGAGATTGCTCCATAAGAGCATTTCTCCTCTTTTCTACAATATTTTATTACCTGTTGTTAGATTTCAATATTAAAACAGGGACCAGATTTTCACTTCGAGATTAGCGGTTATTCGAGGTAAGCGAGGTCGAGATAACGAGAGTCCACTGTATTTACAAGTGCATTTCAGCTTACATGTTCATAAACAGCTGCCTCACTAAATGCCGCAGTGTATATATTGAAGCCTATTAAACCATCTCCGTTGTCGTCAAACACTCTTCTAGATCTTCCTAGATCGTCTTTTATCACCACATTATTAACATTTTCCACAAACAACGCCGTGTTATTATTGAAGTTTTCGCAGATAGATTCTGTTGAGCCACAAGTTGTTTGAAGAGTTGTATAGGCACCAATCAAGAGAGCAAATACTGCTCTTTCTACGAATGTAACCCATGCTTCTATCTTGTAGTTCTGGTTGGTATCCAAGCTCTCCGTACCCCTGAAATATGAAGTCAATGATGTGCATTTCGAGAGATTTAATCGGCACTTAAATTTGAGACACATGCAGTAAGAAAAAGACAGGCAGACAGACAGACCGATATTTCACGTATTGAATTATACAGTTGCGATTAAGTTAAAATACCAAAGCCATTTGAGCAACAGTGTCAGAAAACGTACCTTCTAACATATGCGCCTGTCGAGAAAGGTAAGAGAAAAGTCCAGGGAGTGCTACAATTACAGGCCGCAGCCCTTCCTAGACACCAAGAGGAGCTGGAAACAGAAAAATCCAAACAAGCCCATCCGCACAGTTGGATCAGAGTCTTAGTTGTCCTCATGAAGAACCTTTACTTTCTTGGCTATAGAAAATGCGCCCAGTGGGCGAGCATATCCGCAGGTTCGTTTTCTGGCGTTGCGGCTCATTTTATATTGGCATCGGTCATATCTCAAAAATATACTAAAGTACAGTCGACTCTCGTTATCTCGAATTCCAAGGGACTCACTGAAACGCTTCGAGATATCCGTACTTCGACATATCAGAGTCGAGAGAGTGATGAAGACAATAAATTGAACAACAACATTTAACAAATGAATATGTAATTTGATTCCTGAAGTCAGAAATAGTAATTTGATTCCTGAAGTTAGAAATATATATTTCTCCTCTTTCACATTATTTTGTTACCTGTTGTCATAGTTTCATGGTAAAACAGGGACCAGATTTTCACTTCGAGATAAGCGGTAATTCGAAATAAGCGAGTTCGAGATAACGAGGTTCGACTGTATTTACATTTGGCTTGATACTATTGTAATCTTATAATCTTGAATGACTAAATTTCATGTTAAGAACATAATTTATTCAACCGAAATCACAAAGAAAGCAAATTTATCATATTTTACATTTAGCTACAAAAAATTGGTGGACATAAAAGACAAATGTCCATTAATATTTGTCTTTATTACAACGTATATTTTCATCGGCGACACTCCGAAATGATTGACAAAAATTTAAAGTTAGCTTGAAAACACTTCTACAGCACGGAATATCGGACCCAGTTTCTGCATGTATTTCTGTATTAAGCGTAGCATCGGGACCCAGGGTGAAGTAAGCTAGCTGAAAAAGTGCTTTAAATCCCTCGGTGGTTTGCTCTACCGACCGTTCTAAGGCGGTGGTCTTGGCGTTAGTCTTACTCTTTGTTGCTTTGTGGTTTATTCTACGAGGCGATTTGTTGTATGTCTTTCCATGTGTCATTTTGTTCTTGTGTTTTTCAGTCCTTTTAGTATTGCGATTACCTCGCTTGGGGAAGAGAGAGCTAATCTTAGTGCTTTTCGTACGTTTGTTCGGTTTGTGTTTGTTTAGATTTGTCGGTTTCCTCTTCCTCTTGGGGTCTGGGAAGGGCTGCGGTTTGTGATTGTGGCACTCCCTGGACTTTTCTCTTACCCTTTTTTCATGGAGACTTAATTTATGAATGGAGGAAAATTGTTTGAAACTCTGATTTTTTTTTTCTTTCTTTCTTTTTTGAAATCTCAAAAAGATATTACTCTTTGTTGTTCCTTGTCATTGTTGTTGCTTTTCTCTTGGTTTCTTTGATTTCTGTTTCTTTTTATTTTTTTTTTTATTTTTTTTTTATTTTGCTTTTGTTTGTTGATGTCGGTGCCTTGGGAAGGACAAGCTTCATTATTTGTTTTGTTTTTTATTATTATTATTATTATTGTTATTATTATTGTTGTGTTTAGTATGATAGTATGATAAGTAAAATCTGAAGACACTATCGCATATAAAACTAAAAGAAAATGCCACATCTGAAAAACAGTTTCATCTTGAAGGTTGGGCTGGCCCTCCCACAGCATTTTATCGGAATACATCATAAAGCAAACTTAACAAATTTCAAAACTGAAAGGCAAGATAACACCAAGCCCGCACTTTCACTTATCTTTTGGGGGTCAAAATTTTGATGAAGTCTGATGACTCCGAAATGAATACTGTATTTGTCTTTGATTTTGGAACAAACAGCCTAGTATAGACCTAGATCAGACACCACATGATCTACACTATTTGCCTTTCATCCAGCAATTTAAGACATATTAACAGATATTAACACGAACGTTTCTTAAAATAGGACTAGCAAGGTCCAAAATTTAATATAAATGGTATTCGCTTACCTACACTGAATGCCTGACGATTTGTTATAACTCCATTCATAGTAGCAACCAAACGTATATTCCATATAAGGTCTTAGCCACGGATCAGGAGCAGATCCATCCGGTTTAAGGCTTTTCATATGGTCCTGGAATTTCTTATTTACCGGTGTCTCTGAAGTAAGTGTTACGGCGCCTTTTAAATTTGTATAATTATTGATAAAATTGCGCGTACCCCAACCTTCCGACGCTATAAAAAGATATTCATTGTTTCGAAAGGCATTGTTTAAGACAGGAAGTATATATCCAACGTCGAACGAACGAACAAACATCAGTATTACTTTAGCTTCCGTGTGCGTATTGATTCTGTCAATTATATCCACCGTGTTTGTTTGTCTAGAGACTCCCACAGTCTGTGCAACACATATTTTATTATTGTCCCGTTTTATAGCTTCAATAATTAGGTCCCTGCCACCTTCGCCATATGTAGATTGGCTATATAATATTTGTACTAAATTGTAGCCCAAATACTTCACTATTTTTACCATTGTATCTGCTTGCCCATTGTCGGGGGCAGAGGTCCTCAAAAAGAATGGATACAAATATCTTTTGCTCAGTTCTTGAGCTGTGCAACCGTAACCAATCTGCACAAACCCTAGTCTAGTACCAATCTCCGCTATCGCCACACTGACAGCACTGCCCCAACCACCTATATACCCTAGAATCTTATCTCTCACGGGAATAAAATCCCCGTCTTTATATACACCCAGCCTATAAAGTGTGAGAATTTTCTCTTGAATAACTTGAGGATCATTGCAGCTGTCTATAATAATAAAACCAATTTTTGCTTTGGGAACTCTGTTTTGAAATACACTTTTGGCCTCTTCGATGGCAAACCTTATTGCCTCAATAACATCTATACTACCTGGCTTCAAGTCTCCACATCTAAATGGCGAAGTTCCTTTAATATGTACCGGCACTGTTCCTATTATATACATATCCCCTTGAACAAAATACAATTCGTCCGTGTATTCAGGCAAACACTCTTTGCACACTGAATTGTTTGGACATTGAGGTTTTCTTATGTTTGGCCAGGTCTCTTCCTCCCCATCTTCACTATAATCTTTTATTGCGGCTTTGTCTAGGATAAAATCTTCTCCTGACAGCATAGCTACCTGTAAAACACAGAAAACAGGACCAATAAGCATTTTTTAATGGAAGGTACAGTCTCTTGCAAATACCTTGGCCATCAGTGTTTACGTTTATAATAAGTTTATTGTACTGAATACTCGAGTGCGGAGAAAAATGAAACTTGTAAGATCGTTTTTAAATTATATTTTATATTGGCTATGATAAACTTATCAAACTTACTTATATTTTCACCAGTGCATTTTACTTATTGCAGAATTCCAGTTTTGCTTGTTTATTATTTAAATATATTATATAAATGAGCTTCAACGTCAGGAAACGTACCTTTGGATGTCATTACATAAACAAATATACTGAAAATGTTACCAACAAAAAAAAAAATAAAAAAAAAAACATGAAAATTTTCAGATCAACTTTTTAATGTTCTTCAAGCTCCAAATATAGATTGTGGGTACTTGTTAGAACCGCCTCGGTGAGGCGGTTCTAACGCGTGCCTTCAATCTATGTTTTTGAGCAGAAATAAGAAAATTATAAAGGCATGTTTTCATGATGATGTGCGCCCAGCAAAGATTCAGATCAGCATTCGCATTCGCGCAGTCTGATTAAATTTTTCACTGGGCGCATTTTGGATAGCCAAGGATGGAACGTGGATAGCAAAGACTCTGATCAGACTGTGTAAATGTGCAGGATGATATGAGTCTTCGATTAGCATATATATCAGAAGGTACGTTTTCTCACGTTTCAGCTCAAATTGTATCACTTTGTTCTTAATATGAATGTAAAGTACGTGTCTCTGGTGCAATCAAGTTTACGCGTACGTCGATGTATGTTTGTCGAAAAGCTTCAATATAAGTGCCGTCCTAAAGACTAGGGTTGACGGATAGGTTGACGACTAGACAAGAGGATATTTTTTAGAAAATACAAATTTAAACCCGTATAATGACTACTTCGACAGTATTATTTGGACGTTCTGATACGGTTTAGTAAGATTTTCATTTGGACATTCATCATGATAAGACTACTCAGTTTGCTTTCGTTTTAATTTTTTTTTTTTTTTTTTTTTTTTTTTTTGGCTTTTTTTATTTGCTCAAATGCTAGCATTGTGTGGTTATCTTCTTCCATGGCTGATTTTTTTCTTCTGCTTACCTTTCTACGGCTTTCTGTTTACCTTTCCAAGGCGGTTTCTCTGTTGTCTGTTTTGTTGTTTATACGTCGGTTATTGTAATATGTTGTTGTTGTTGTTGTTATTGTCGTTGTTCAACATCACGAAAACATGCCTGTGTAATTTTGACCCCCTTAAACCCCACTTTTATATAGTAAAACTGGAGTTTATAGGGGTATACATTATTTTTCTTATTTCTGCTCAAAAACATAGATTGTGGGTACTCGTTAGAACCGCCTCGCCGAGGCGGTTCTAACGAGTACCTACAATCTATGTTTTGAACAGAAATATGAAACATATCAGAGCTCTTTATCTGAAATTTTTCAGTTTTTAGAGGTAAAATTTTCTATATATATGAATAGGCGTGTTTTCGTAACGGTTGTTTATCTCTTCTTATGGTGTTGTAGGAACGTTGTGCTTCGTTATTGTGGAATTTCCTGGTTAACTCGTTATATTCGTTTATATCAACTTGTATATAATATAAACATTCACAATTTTATAATACGAATAACTTCGAGCAAAATCATATTTCGACTTGTCTACAGAATTTGTACAACTGTATTTTATTCTTTTTATACATGCAATTCAATCATAGTTGCGCCAATAGATGGTAGATTCCAAACGCGTGTAACAGAGGCGCTAGATACTGTAGTTTATATCGATGAATGCCCTGATCAGATTGTGTGCGGATGCGTAAGCTGATCTTGATTTTTCGCGTATGGTATCTAATGTAGTTGCGGTCATGGTACCAAAGCCATAATCTAAGCCTTATTTCTCACAATGGACAAGGGAAGAGGTATCTTTTGGACATAGGCTGAACGCGAAAGCCTAGAACAGCCTGCGCATCCGGGTCTTCACTGTCCGGTTAAAGAATCATTTGTAACAAAAGAGCTGTATCGGGATGCGGACAGCAAAGGTTCCGATCAGCCTGCGCATCCGCGCAGTCTGATCCGGGCATTCGCTGTCCGCTTACATTGGATACTGAAGAATGTACTGATGTATTACAAAGGCCCCTATTAGATCAGTCGGCCTTGCTAGCTGATCTGGATCTATACTGTTCGCATATACAGCGATTGCACCTTTTTCTGATGGCGCGGCTCTTTTGTATTTACCTTTTTAAAACAGAATTCTTTATCACCAGCTCCACATTGTTGGTGGTTGTACACTTCATATGACGGATATCCGGACGGCAGCAATATATCAGTCCCTCCTTTAAAGGATATTTGCAAATCAGGATTTTTAAACGCCTTTACTCTTAAAGTAAAGTCATCATCAAATTTAACAACCATTTTGTCAAAAACATCTATGAATCTTTGTCTTGGAACTACAAATAGTTCATCACACCAAGAAAGCTTTGTTCCACATTCTTCTTTATGAACTTCTTTCACCGCTCTTACTACTGTCATAGCCGCCTGTATAGCATATTGATGATATAAAGATGGTTTCAGTTTATTTAGAACTTCGTCCTTTGACAAAACACCGCAACTATGGTCAGGCCTGGAGTCAGCAAGCTTACATGAGAAAGTGTTTTCATATAGTAACTTAATGTAGACGTTGGATGAAACAGTTTTATATAGCGTATCAATATTTGTAAATATATCTGTCCAGTAGTCTATAAATTCTTCGACTGTTCGGCGAGGAGGACTAACTGCAAAAGCTCCTTTAGAAATACCTTTAAAATCATTGTCCAAATTACTAGAACCTTCTGAGAACAAAAAGACGGGACTGGTGGAATTTGGATTTCTTTCCAGAAACTGTTCAGTGGCATTTAGAATAGCTGTTCCCAAAGTGAAACTCCCAAATACCAGTATACCGCTAATATTTGCATTCACCAGAATCCGTTTTAAATGTACATCTAAACGTTGTGCAAGTGAAACTTGTGTCAAGGATGTGTTGATTGGTATCTTGTAAGGGAAACATACGTCCTTGGACTTGATACTAGACAAAAGCTCAGAAACTCCATTTCTTCCATAAGTGTCATTATCGTAAATTATAGCCATGTACGTCCAATCTAATTCTTGAACCAGTAAATTCATCACCTGTAAAATAAAAGCAATCTAGTTATGTAGTTTAATATATGGAGGCTAGAAAAGAAATAAAGATGCACACACTAAATAATTTCTTAACCGTTAAAGTGCTAATAAACCCTGCGTGCGTGCGATTCATTTTAATTATATATACTCAAGGAAAAAAGAAACTGTGCAAATGGGTTTACCGTTATTTTCCACATTTTCTAAACTGGGGTCTTTATTTTTTAAGGTTTTTTTAGCTGTATACGAAAACTATTTCTTGCCCCTGTATGCATTTTGTCTCCTTTTTTTGTACAACGTTTTCCAGAATAGGGAGCCAATTCCTCTAAAAGAGGGGGAATAAAATTTTACGTTTTAGGGCAGACTCTTTTTCGGAAGAGACCTTGTCTGCAGGTAAGCAAACCGAACGTCCATAAAAAGTCTTCTTTAACTCTTTCGACGTCAAATTTCAGACGACATTTGTCGTCTGCTTCTCTTTCTTCTTTTTTTTTTCTAACAAACTATCGTTTGGAAAGACGTTTATATGTAAAGTTGTAAGACTGAATGTCAAACAGCACAGATCCAGATGAGACGACTCATACCGTCTCATCTGGATCTATGCTGTTTGCAAAAGCCTATTATTATGGCCTTTAGCAGTGAAAGAGTTAAAACAAAATTTCAGGGCCCAGTTGATAAAAGCGTCGTTAGCTTAACGAGCTCGTTAAGGGTCATTTCGTTAACTGTTTTAGCAGATTCAATTTACAATATTCTGATATTTTTTGCTGAAAAAATGTGAGTAGCTTTTGCACTGCAAAAGCTACTCACATTTTTTCAGCAAAAAATTTCAGCATATTTGCGTATCACGCGATGTAAATTTTAACGAATCGTTAACTAATGGCGTCGTTAGCTTTGAACAACTGGGCCCAGTAAATCTATCAAATAAACCGACTACACTAGCTTAGAAGGAATTTACGAAATGGTAAACTACTGTTTTTGATTGGTCATCAAGTTTGGGAATAAAAGTTTTTTAAAAAAAGCTAACTTGGTAAGTTATTGATACAATTTACCTTTACTTGAATGTTATCTGGTGATATCGTTCTGAAAAAGTTTCTAAACTTCGACTTGTCTTTTAACGACGCTGAGGTCGTATCAAATCCTAATTGCAGCAGACGATATTTTTCCGGAAGTGAACTTAACAGTCTAGACAATGCTTCCGCCTCTGAGCTAAAATCTGGGCCAATTACGCCTGAAAATAAATAACAATTAATGTCATCGAAACCAAGTACACGAAAGCCACACCAAAATGCTATTGTTAACCTCAACCACTCTATGGGCAAATAAGCACATGGCAAATTGATGATGCGTTTTCTTTTTTACAAGAAAACAGTATTTGACATTTCAAGTTAATTGTTTCCATGTTTCCATTGGAGACAATTTGCCTGAAATGTCAAAAATCCGTTTTCTAGGGAAATAAGAAAGCTATTTCAATATTTTGTCTGCTGAAAAATTTACGCAGGTTGCTTAACGTTAAACAGAATGAGCCACGTCATACGAAAATGAGTCTTATATACGGACAGCGAAAGTCCGGATAATCAGCCTGCTCACCCGCACAGTCTGATCTGGCCTTCGCTATCCGCCTACAGAATAAATAAACACAGTAGAATATAACGAAACACACCAAACCATCACGAAAACATGCCTATATAATTTTGACCTTCTTAAACCCCACTTTTATATAGCAAAACTGGGGTTTACAGGGGTATACATTATTTTTCTTATTTCTGCACAAAACATAGATTGTGGGTACTCGTTAGAACCGCCTTGACGTTCGATAATGCCGCGAAGATACATTTTCCCATGGTATGACCCACAAAATTTTTTTCCGATTCCCCAAACTACGAGAAGTACGATCACATTTATTTATTGTTCGCTTGCAGACTCGACTATTGGTATTGAATATAACAATGAACAACAAAGGATCTGATCAAATACACTTTCAGGGGGATGGTGGTTGGGGGGGGTGGGGGCAGTAACTGTCAAAACTGTTCTGTCGCGCTCCTTTTAGGAGAAATAGCTCTGTCGAAAATGATTAAGTCTCCCTCTTAAAATTGGATTCAGGACATAAAAAGAAAAGAAATTCTCCCAAGGGAAGCAACTTCTTCCTTTTTAGTCTAGACTCATTTTAAGAAGAGTCATTGTGTGTAAGAAAGCAAACGGGAAGTCCTTAACCCATTTGTGCCTAGCGCCCTATACAAGGGGCATTGGCAAACAGTGTAGACCCAGATCAGATGCCGCAGAACGCGGCGTCTGATCAGGGTATACACTGTTTGCATTAGTTACAGGCGTTCCAATAAAACATGGCAATAATAAAAACTGATCAGACATCCCTTTAACTGGACATGAGCAGGTCCAAATAGTTCAGGTAGAAGAGTCCACTTGGCATAAATGGGTTAAAGTTGTCCCTACTGCACAATCTACCAAATGTATTGGGCTGACCTCTCCAGATACCCTTTCAAAAGGGGTTTATTATGCAGGAAAGCAAATATGAAGTTACAAAAGTTCTCTCCCTTGCAAACAATGGCGGAATATCTACTGAGTGTATCCAGTCCCCTTAGGATTTTGTTTTGAAGGAGACGAGGAATAGATTTTACAATAAAATTATTAGACATGTAAAAAATGACCAGTTTGTTCCGATGTCCAAGATTTTTCCATATTTCAATCAAAGTACCTAAACAAACAGAAAATATAACCTTAAAACATGTGTTTTGCCACATTTTCTTTGGTTTACATATCCTTTCGACGTCAGTAGCGTATTTATGCGTAATTGCTGTCCAATACGTTTTGAACGACCTCCACGGCGAGATAAAAACAGGCAATCTTCCATTTCTAGTGCTATGTAGGGTAGCGTGAGCTAATTATTTTTCTCATAGAGCTCCATAATAATTCCACCTTCTTTGGTGGTTAAGGGTTCATTTCAGGGTATGGCTGGGCTTCCAAATTTTGTTTTAATTCAAAGACCAGGCTTAACACAGCAAAATAAATAGGAACAAGACCACTGTCACCAGCACTTTCTGGGACTTTTTGGAGGCTGAATGTATCAACCCCTCACTTGGCAGTTTCACCACTTCTTCGTTTGGCTCCAGCGAACACAAACAGAAATATTTATTTCTTTAAATAATCAGGAAATTTCTTTAAATTAGAATGATGGGTTTTAATTCATCTTTATTATTAACCAATCACAGGTCGCCTTACACAAAATAATTACCCTTGGCTCCCTACACTTTTTTGCACCAATCAGCAGTCCTGTCACAATTGATTCACTGTGCCCTTTAATACGGTAGTATGCGGGGTATTAATAGTATGAACACAAGCTCTCTAGCATGTAAAGGAAGGGCGCAAATAAGAAAATATGGTTAAATTTTCGGACCAAAAATGTTCGTTTAACCGTTGTACCCTCGTAATGCAGCCACGTCAATACCAATCAAGCGCGGCTCAAATGGCCCAGCATACGAAATGCGCAGGAAAAGGCAAAAGAAAACGGAGGGAAAGAGAGAGAGATAGGAGAATAAAATGCGGAATCAAATCGCAAACACACACACACACACACACACACACACACACACACACACACACACACACAAGAAAAAATCTCCATGCGCATACATTTTCCCACCGTGAAACCTGTGCCATGACCTTTCGTAAAGAATAACATACAGTCGACTCTCGTTATCTCGGACTCGCTTATCTCGAATAACCGCTTATCTCGAAGTGAAAATCTGGTCCCTGTTTTAACACACAGATCTACCAACAGGCAACAAAATATTGTGGAAAAGAGGAGAAATTGCTCCTAAGGAGCAATTTCTCCTCTTTTCCACAATATTTTCAATATATCTAACTTGGGAGTCAAGTAACATATTCATTCTGTTAAAGGTGGTTATTCGATTAATTGTTTTCCTCAGTTCCGCAAATCTGATATGTCGAAGTACGGATATCTCGAAGTGTTTCATAGAGTCCCTTGGAGTTCGAGATAACGAGAGTCGACTGTATCTTCTTTCGTTTTCAAGTGAGCTACTTTTGATCAGTTGCTTATGTTAGGTTCCAGAGGTAAATATCCAACCCTAGCGCCATTTTGGCTGCTTTTCTCAAACACTCGGTCGTTCTAAGAATGCAAATATGTATAATATTTGCCGAAAATTGCATATGTTTAGACAATCTAAGGGTGTTTTAATCACTAGGTGATGTCTTGTTATTTATAAGCTGCTGTTTCTGGCAGTGGAAATTCCTACAGATAATGAGATGAACGCCACATGTGCTCGGACGTCACATAAGCCAATGCTCTTTGAAGGTTTTATAGACAAAGTGTGCATAATAGATTGTAAATAGTGCAAGAGACGGACTATTTGATTTCTGGAGTGGGTGGGTGGTAGGGAAGGAGAAGCTCGGTATTTTTCTTCAGCCAGATTTTTTTTTCACTGACCAATGACAAATATATATATATATATTATTTTTACATGGCAAGACATCCTATTTATGCTTTTCTCAAAAGCTCAAAACCATACTTTTATACGTCTAAACCAACTATTACACCAAACAAACAGACTTTCAAGGTCAAATTGGCTTTAAAAAAAATTGAGATAATTTCACTAAACATCAGATATAAATATAAATTTATATACTGACTTACTTCTTAAAGTCAATATTTTGCATACACAATTATGCATCTGGCTTTCCTAACATTTCCAATCTACCGTAACTTATAATGCTGTTAGTAAGTAAAGTAAACGAAATATGCTTTTAACTGCATATGAATATTGAGGACTTTTGGCTAAGCTCCAACCTAAAAAGCTCCAATCTGCACCCCATATTATAGTTAGTACTGCATTATCATCCTATATGCAAATACATGCAAGCACGGGTTGGGTGGGGTTTTGTCATTTCCAACATTTTTTTCAGTCCTCAAAAATGTTATCTAGCACAGATTTTTTTTATCAATGACCAAACGCCATTTTATTTTTTTTCCCTCTTATCTTAGGCCGGAATATTTTTCTGGCAAAACCAAATCTGTACTTTCTTTGCCGGCTGAGAACAATAGAACAATGAACAGGACGGAAATGAAGAGGAAATTGGTAATTCATGAAACAATAGTCATGAAACAATAGTCTAACAGTTACCATTAAAACAGATGACTCAAAATACAGACTGGTTAACATTACAACAGTTTATCTTCCTTATTCAAACAAGACGTAATGCTTCATTTTATATCATTTTTATAGATAATTAAAATTATTATTATTAGTAGTAGTAGTAGTATTATTAAGAGTGGGAAGAGAGTTGGTCGACAATACAAGAGATATTTTGTAACCTCAGAAGTTTCGTTTTGGTAACAAAATAGAGCTTTACGAAAGAAATAAAATCACAATTTATTGTCATTGCAAGAGTTCGGACAAAATTATGAGAACTTATCAGACCATATGTAGCAAAACAGTGTATACCTCCCTCTTTTGACATTACGAAAACATGCCTATTCAAATATACTATAAATTTTACCTCCAAAAAAAATGAAAATTTTCAGTTAAAAATTCTGATATCTTCATATGTCTGCTCGAAACATAGATTGTGGGTACTGGTTAGAACCGCCTCTGCCATGTTTCCTAAAATATTCACTAAAGGCATTGCTAAAGTCTGCCAACTTTTAAGAGGTACAAGATGTTAGTATATGATTTTCTATCCGCAAGCAGGAGGTTATAAAGCAGCTCAGTCTATATATACAGATAAGAGGGATATCCAAAATCATTACGAAAACAGGCCTATTCAAATATATTGAAAATTCTACAACCAAAAACTGGCAAATTTTCAGATAAAAAATTCAAATATTTTTCATATTTCTGCTCAAAACATAGATTGTGGGTACTCGTTAGAACCGCCTCGGCGAGGCGGTTCTAACGAGTACCCACAATCTATGTTTTTGAGCAGAAATAAGAAAAATAATGTACACTCCTGTAAACCCCAGTTTTACTATATAAAAGTGGGGTTTAAAGGGGTCAACATTATATAGGCATGTTTTCGTGATGGCAGTCTGTTTTTGCAACAACATGCAACACAATAGATCGTAGTTTTAGGAGTACAATTACGTATTGAATTAATCACTGTTGGGGGAAAGTGATATTAATCCCTGTTGTCATAAAATGATCTTAATCCCTGTTGGAAGAAAATATTCTTAATCCTTGTTGGGAGATAGGGATCTTAATCCATGTTGTGATAACGTGATCTTAAATCTGTTGGACGAAATTATCTCAATCCCTGCTGGGAGACTGTGATCTTAATCCCTGTTGTGATAAAGTGATCGTAATCTCTGTTAGGAAAAGGATATCTTCATCCCGGTTGGGAGAAACGTATCTTAATCCCTGTTGTGATAAAGTGATCTTAATCCCTGTTTGGAGAATGATCTAAACCCCTGTTGGGAGAAAGTGATCCTAATCCCTGTCATATGCCCGCTGGGAAGGGTCAAGACTCTAATCGGATTCGGCTTAAGCCCTGTTGGGATAAAGTGGTCTTAAGCCCTGTTGTGATAAAGTGATCACAATACCTGTAGAGAAAATGATCTTAATCCCTGCTGAGAAAATGTGATCTTAATCCCTGTTGTGAGGAAACGGTTTTAATGCATGTGTGAACAATCAATGCCTAGATCAACCTGTGCATTGCTGATGTCTAAAGAGGGCGTGTTCAGGCTGCTTAACTCTTTCACTGCCACAGACGATAATAATAGGCTTTTGCAAACAGCATAGATCTTGATGAGACGGCTCAATGAGCCATCTCATCTGGTTCTACGCTGTTTGACATTCCGTCTTTTAACTTTACATATAGACGTCTTTCCAAACGATAGTTTGTTAAAATAAAAAAGCAGACGACAAATGTTGTCTGAAATTTGGCGCCGAAAGAGTTAATACACAGCCGTTTATCTACGAACAGAGACAACACAGTATGACTAGAGTAAAGTGATCTATGGATCAATATTATATCTTGTGAATGTTCTCAGATCAAATGATCAAACATGAGACTTGCGTTGAGTGTTATCCGGAGATCTGGGAATATCCAAGGGGCGCTATACAGAGCATCCGATTGCGGTGATGTTACTGTAGTACTGATATGTTTATTACATCTTGAAATTAACCATAAAACATTATCCATGACAAAAATAGACGATATTTATTTATTTATTTATTTATTTATTAGATTGATTGTTTATTCATTTAATCATTTATTTCGAGATGATAAGGCTTAATGTTTCACGTGAATCATCATCATACCAAAAATACCAACCCTAATAAACAAGGATGTCGTCTGCTGCAACTTTGAATGGCGCTTAGATAACCACCTATAACAGGTGAAGCCAGGGGAACGTTAGACCATATGTCGCTCCGACGTCAGGACGTCAAAATAAACAAGTCTCATTTCAGAGGGTATAATAAGAACCCAGCGGGCACATGACGTTTATATAACGTCGGCTCAACGTTGATGCAACGTCATGGCGTTGCATCGACGTTGAGGCGACGTTGTATTTACGTTATATGCCCGCTGGGAATTGTCAAGACTAATCGGATTCGGCTTTTCAGATCAGAGAGTAAGAATTACTATTTGGAAGCGGCATTATTGACAGGCGTGTGGGACACAACGTCACATTACGAAAACATGCCTATTCAAATATACTGAAAATTTTACCACCACAAAACGAAAAAAAATTCAGATAAAAAAATCTGATATTTTTCATATTTCAGCTCAAAACATAGATTGTGGGTACTCGTTAGAACCGCCTCGGCGAGGCGGTTCTAACGAGTACTCACAATCTATGTTTTTGAGCAGAAAAGAAAAATAATGTATACCCCTGTAGACCCCAGTTTTACTATATAAAAGTGGGGTTTAAGGGGGTCAATATTATATAGGCATGTTTTCGTGATGCTGAGGACATCGGACATGTACGCCCAATGAAGATCATTCGCGCAGACTAATCAGAATTTTCACTGGCCACATTTCGGATAGTCAAGGATGCAAAGTTTCTTCATGTGGACAGTGAAGATTGATCAGACAGCGCGAATGCGCAGACTGATCATCTGAATCCTCGTTGGGCTCACATGTCATAAGATACGTTATCTGACGTTGTGGCTCATATTGTTAAGATGCTTATCACAATGCGTGGATATGCCAGACAGCAATAGCGATGATCTTGAACAATCAAGGCCTAGTTGTTCAAAACATCGTTAGCTTAATGAGCTTGTTAGTGGTCAAAATGTTAACTGTTCTAGCAAGTACAATATCTAATTCAGATGTACTTTTGCTGAAAAAAAAAATGTGAGTAGGTTTTGCGAATGCAGAGGCTACTCACATTTTTTCAGCAAAATATTAGCGTATATGCCATATTTAATAATCAAATTTTTCAACGATACGTCAACTAACGACATCGTTAGCTTTGAACAACTAGGCCCAGAATATGAAATTTTAAGACATCAGTCTTTATTGTATTTTTGTGTTTGCGGTCTTTTTTAACTACAAGACAGCACGTCTCAGACAAAGCGGGGAATTAACATAAGAGACAGTAAAGGAGACGAAAGAGGGAAATAGAGGAGGTGACAGAAAAACTGAATGACAGTCCAGAAACAAAAAACTAAAATGTCCCCTTCCGACACGTGTTGCAATTACAGCAGGCCTTTACCACCACCGTACTACCAACGAGCCTTGCGCTGCACAAACGAACTTACCTACAGAGTCTATATGACCGGTCGAATTCCTCAGATCTATAGCCAAATTCAGTCCAACATTTTCAGCACTTTCTTCAGCCCGGCAGGTGGTATGAACACGTAGACCTAGAAAGAATGGTAAGCTCTCGATATAGGGCGGGCCCCCGCAGCCTAGTGGATAGAAGAGTTGACTCTTAATCCATTAGGCTTCTGACCGCTGTGGTTCGAGCCTCGCTCGGGCCGCATGTGGGAAAGCCAAGTTCCGCTTACGGATGGTCAGGTGTTTTTTTTCCCGGGTTCTCCGGTTTTCGCCCACCTCTGATGAACGATCGGCTCGATATAAGTGAAATATTCTTGAACTTATAATATTCTTGAAACGGCCGTAAAACCCAAATAAAAAAAAAAGAAAGAAAAGCTCTCGGTATAATAAAAAGAATTACCTTCATAAAAGCTAATACTTGGTCATAATCCATGTAAAAATAGCATTGGACCAGTCTATGACCTTTCGTAAAATGTTTCAAGAACAATGGCAAACTCTAAGATTGTCTACGCCCATGGGCACGGGCGTAGACAACAATTTTAATGGCATGGGCTCCAAAAACATAAATGTGCCTAAATGACGCAATTAACCAATTGAAGACTGGAGCGCCCAAAACAGGTAACTGGCAAAAAGTGCAGACCCAGATCAGACGCCGCAGAATGTAGCGTCTGTTCAGGGTCTCCACTATTTGCAAATATTTCAACCATTTTTCTTTAGGAATATCTACATTATATAGCAAGACATACCTAAAGTCGAAAATGGACTCTTCCAATATATAGTGTGGGAGAGTTCATTCAGTCTTTAATGGGTTATTATGCCATTTATTTTGTACTATTTAAGACCCAGATGCGTAATGACCAGTAATGGGCTGCAAATGAGCAGAGTATGATCAGCCTATACGTCATCAAAGCCTGATAAGTTACTGTTGACAACCTTGCTGTATTCACATTATTATTCGGACAGATTTGCCTGGGCAAACATATAGACCCAGACCTCGCCTGGTTCTACACTGTTTGCCACTCATCCGGCCAGTTTGGACATATCGACAGCTAGTAAAATGGGTTTGTTTAACTTTTAGGATAAGTATGGTGTGGAGTTATGGTATGCGAGTACTTCAGGTAAATATGTGTGTTTGCTTCATGTAACTGAAGGTCGGTGACCTGTAATTTAACTCATTCCTACTATTGTAAAATACAGTCGACTCTCGTTATTTTGAATTCCAAGGGACTCTCTGAAACACTTCGAGATATCCGTACCTCGACATGTCAGAGTTGCGGTAGTGAGGAAAACAATAAACCACATTTAACAAATGAATATGTAATATGTCTCCTGATGCTGGAAATATAAAATAATGTGGAAAAGAGGAGAAATTGCTCCTAAGGAGCAATTTCTCCTCTTTTCCACAGTATTTTGTTACCTGTTCTTAGATTTCCATGTTAAAACTGATCAGAATTTCACTTCGATATAAGCGGTTATTCGAGATAAGCGAGGTCGAGATAACGAGGGTCGACTGTATAAATGTACAGCCGAGTGGTTAGAGCGTGTGACTGCGGTGATGAATGTTTAGGGTTCGAGGCACACTCAAACCATTGCTTTAAGAACTCTCTCTGTTCGCCCAGTGATGAATGAATATCCTTCGTGGGAAAAGTGAGAATAAGCGGTTTGGGCTCACCTTTCATGTACTGTAGCCCAAGACATGGCGGACTGTAAAGCCCCTACAGCCGAAAGGCTAGAGGACACCCTTCTTTTTTTACAATGTGTTTGATATTGTTCAATATAGCGTATTTTGTCATCTTAGAGTCTGACAAAAGAGCCACGGTTTTCCCTGCTCCCTTGCATTTCTTCACCCCAAGTAAGCACCACCGTATAAAGGTTTTGATTTTTTCACAATAAAAACAATAGGAAAACCTATATGAACCAGCGCATGACAAAGCCAACAAATTGTTACATGCGCCCAGCGAAGATTCAGATTTAGATTAATCATATTTTATTGCATTTTAAACAAAGGGATTGGACTCAGATCAGCCTGCGCATCCACCGTGTCTGATCAGAGTCTGCGCTGTCCGCATGAAGAAATTTTGGATCCTTAGCTACGCAATGATCGCAAAGCGAAGGCTCTGATCAGACTGGGCGGATGCCCAGGCTGATCTGAGTCTTCGCTGGTCGCACATAACTTTTTATAGGTTTTGTCATGCGCTGGCTCATCTAGTAGTTTTCCCACCGAGGCTATGACTATGCAGTATGCAAGCATCCACGTCGTCCACGCCCCTTTTGTTACAAACATATAAATACAATACCAAGACGTTTTTGGTCCATAGCAGTTTTTTCCCCTATCATACTATTCCCCCTTGAAATGGGGTTCTGATTTTAGTTGTTTAGACTGCTCGCTGTGGGCCTTTTATGTGTGTCATTTGCGTCGTCTTATTGTTGGATCCTGTCAAGCACTGCGATCACCTTGTTGGGAAAGAGGGGGGGAGCTGGCAGCTTTTCTTTTCTTTGGTTTACGACGGCTTTGCTCTTCCTCTTGGTGTCATTTAAGGCTATAACTAGTGACTGTGACTATTCTCGGACCTATATTTTTCTGTGAAGACGAGCGGAAGGAAACACTACAATAGTTTCTTGTTTTCAGTTGCTACATATAAAATTACAATCGACTCTCGTTATCTCGACTTTGCTTATCTCGAATAACCGCTTATCTCGAAGTAAAAATATGGCCCCGATTTTAACATGGAAATCTAGCAACAGGTAACAAAATATTGCGGAAAAGAGGTCCTCTTTCCCACAATATTTTCAATATATCTCAAACGTCAGAAATCAAATTACATATTCATTTGTAAAATTTGGTTGTTCGAGTTATTGTTTTCCTCAGTTCTGCAAATCTGATATGTAGGAACACGGATATTGAAGTATTTCAGAGAGCCCTTGGACTTCGAGATATCGAGAGTCGACTGTATGTTGTTTTGTGTGGCTAAACTGAACTCTTTCGGTGCCAGTGCGTCAAAATTGAAGACGAAAATGGTGTAATATAATAAAGGCCGCGAAAAAAAGCGCTTTCAAGCTTACTTACAATGCGCAGATTCCGATCATCCTGCGCATGCACAAAGTATCATCCGGGCCTTTTCTCTCCATTCATGCATTCTGAGGTCATTACGAAAACACGCCTATTCAAATATATTGAAAATTTCACCACCAAAAACTGAAAATTTTTCAGATAAAAATTCCGATACTTTTCATATTTCTGCTAAGAACATAGATTGTGGGTACTCGTTAGAACCGCCTCGCCGAGGCGGTTCAAACGAGTACCCACAATCTATGTTTTTCAGCAGAAATAAGAAAAATAATGTATACCCTGTAAACCCCAGTTTTACTATATAACAGTGGGGTTTAAGTGGGTCAAAATTATATAGGCATGTTTTCGTGATGTATCTAATGATTGTGTGCGGACAGTGAAGGTCCTGTGCAGACGGCGCGAATCCGCAGGCTGATCTGGGCCGTCGCTGTCCATATATGCCCGAAGACACGTGTTTGCATAGCGCAATCCATAATACATGTACATACCTATCTTTTTTCCGTATAAATTACTTTCAAACTTGTTTAGTTGTTGAAACGTCCATCTTATGCTTTCCATATTTTGAACAAACTCTGGTTCTACCTGGTCTTGAATACATGTATTGTTAACAATTGTATGCAGAGAGAACACTCCTTCAACATAAACGTCGCCTTCCAGAACAGTTATTCCAACTGCATTCGTGGCGATCGGCAATGAGACGAAAGTCAGAAGACAGTTGATCCACCAAACACACAAAGGCTTCATATTGCCTGAAGGAAACAAATGAGTCACGTCATGGTAAAAGAGCTGTTATGGCATATGAGAACAGCAAAGGTTCTGACAAGCCTGCGCATCCGCTTAGACTCACCAGAACATATGCTGTTTGCTTACGTAAACGGAAGGCCGATGGAAAACTTCAGACAATGAAGCAGACATGCGTCCTCGCTAATGGGCATGCGCATCGAAAGATTGATTCGAAAGTCCAAAGAACCCTTTCTCGCAACGCGGCTCAAATCTTATTAACCCATTTATGCCTACATTCCCTTAAAAGGGACACTGGAAAACAGTTTAGACCTAAATCAGACGCCGCTTTAAGCGGCGTCTAATCGGGGTCTACACTGTTTGCCATAATATTAGAAAGTTTTAATAGTAAAAACAACTATGGTAATTTCTATATAACGCCCCTTTGAATATACAGTCGACTCTTGTTATCTCGAATTCCAAGGGACCCCCTGAAACACTTCGAGATATCCGTACCTCGACATATCAGAGTTGCGGAAGTGAGGAAAACAATAAATCGAACAACCACATTTAACAAATGAATATGTAATATGTCTCCTGAAGCTGGAAATATATATAAAATAATGTGGAAAAGAGGAGAAATTCCTCCTTAGGAGCAATGTCTCCTCTTTTCCACAATATTGTGTTACCTGCTCTTAGATTTCCATGTTAAAACAGAGACTATAATTTCATTTCGATATAAGCGGTTATTCGAGATAAGCGAGATCGAGATAACGAGCGTCGACTGTACAATGTGCCCTTCCGAAGTTCAGGAAATATTAAGGCATAAATGGGTTAAAGAGGGAAACTGACAAAAGTGTTTGAAACAAGGCAAACTCAGCGTCAGGTTTGTTGAACGACTCTGGTTATAAACAGCTGGCGGTTAACAAGTTTTCAAAATGCGACGTTCAACTATGAACGGTCATTTTGTGAGGAACCGATACATTTTCACAGATGGAAACTCTGTAAGATTTGTTTTTGTCTCCCTTCTTAAAACGGTTCTATTTCTAAAAGAAAAGAATTGCTCCCAAAGGGAGCAAATTATTTCTTATTAGAGTATAGCGAAAAATCTACCAAGTTCCGCCATCGCACCAAGGCAAACATTTTTTGTTACTTCCATTTGGCTTTTCTGCACACCAAGTACATGTACCTTGCAAAAAGGGGTCTTTTCTAAAAGGAAAGAATTTGCTCAAAAGGAGGAGCAAAGTCTTTCCTTTAGCGTAGGTCCTTTTTCTCAAGGGAGGCAACACTTTTGAAAGAAATTGGTTGGAATTTGCGGAGTTAGTATGCGGGTTATACTGACTACTCGTGAGCATCTTGTCTCATCTCTGTTACAGCGGTTGTTACATGTATCTGATCATATGATCAATCAAATTTGCCAAAGTTTATCAGTCGGTGAGTCCAGATTTATTGCCTTATATTATGACATACAAACTATTTAGACGTAAACGTCTAAGTACCGGTGCAAATTTTGTTCATAATTACATAGAGATACGGGACAAGGGTATACCTCAGAGAGGTATACTAAAGTTTAATAAATTTTCAGTGTAATAGGTAAAAAAGAACAACAACGTTTGTTTGTGTTGAGGTTTTACGGCGCCGTCAACCCAATGGGGTCATGTCGAGCGCGGTCAGTTCACCTAACCACACGTTTACTGGGCAGGCTTAGTCCTCTAAGCAGTTAACCAGTATTGTGCACATTCTTTCGCCAGAAACTGACAACTGCCCTTCTTGAGTCAGCAGAAGGGAGAGAATGACCGTAGAAAAAATTTCATGATTAATCTCCACGAAAAAATGTTGCCGACCTCGGCGGGGGTTGAACCCGCGACCTCCTGGTCTCCAGTCGGACGGCGCATCCAACTGAGCCACCGAGGCCGGCCCATGAACAACAATGTGATTCTTTAAAGTTTGCTTTGATTAAGCTTTATGAAATTTCTTGATTGAAACTAAAATAAAAGAGACATTAATCTGCTTATTATACAGTTTGTTTATGCTTTTTTTTATATTTGTCGGGATTATCACAAACCGACGTCCCGGCAAATATAAAACGTCCTTAGTGAGCTAATCGAATAGTCTGCCATAAGCTATATTCAGCGACCGGAGCGATTTGTTCAATGACTGTATGCGTGTGTTAACAGTCAGAAAAAAAGTAAAAATTAACAAAATAGAGGAAATTCCCGGAAAAAAACCGTATGTTTTATGTAATTCAGTTTCACTCGATGATAATTCTATAGGAGCCGTCAATAACGAATATGGCCGCCATTGGAATTAGCAAACGCCGTACATATTCGCATCGACAGAAAAGGCCTTCTGATGACTTGTAAAGGAAGTTTTGTCAATTTCTGTCGTTCCTGATGCTGCGAAATCTAACTCTCCTTTTAGGTAGTCTCAGACGTGTTCCATGAAGGCCATTGAAGGATGGTAACGTTCGCCTGCTGCATAAAATGCAGTGTGTATGGGGTTGACGTTGAATAAAAGGGAGGGTCATACTGGTGCTACAGAATTTAAGGGAAAAAAGGTGTTGGACAATTAGGTAGGTATGGAACAAACAAAACCTATAAAAGATATAGGATGTTTTAACCACAAACGAAATCTTTTACTTTGTTTACTCAACAGCAAAAAAGTGATAGATCTCAAGTAGTCCTTTTTATAACTGGACATTTTTTTAATTTCTACAAATATATGGTAAGTGCTATAAGAGTTTAGATTTTTCCAGCTGGTTTTATATAATGCACAATTACAGTTATTTAAAGTTTTAGACCCATATTTACTGCAGCCGGAAAAACTGTTACTGGCGTTTGTCCTGTTCCCTTATTTGATTAAGCCCCGAGTCATTGTAGCCCTGTCGGAGCCATCATGATCTTGTCGATCCTTTAAATGTGTATGTTGCCAGATTTATTTTGCATGCTTTTTGCCGCAAAGAGGACACACATATGCAGACTTTCAAAGTCCCAGAACTATTCATTTCTCCCATCCTTTCCCTTCTTTTTTGGATTGGGCTCATAGGCATAAGGGGTGGTTCAACATGTGTACCATGTTATTTTTTACCCTTCCATACACCAGGTTACAACTTTTCCTTTCGGATCCTTTAGGACTTTTGTCGGAAATTTTCGCTGAATTGCCATTTTCCTATCGTCAGTTTACTTTATGGCTATGGTATACCCACCACACCCTTCTTTAAACCAATCCTTCCCAAAAGTGTAACGTATGAAATTAACGTAAAGGAAGTGTTAGGTAGCTTAATAAATGTAGGTTAGAGTGATAAAGAAGTGCTTGTACTACTTACTTCTTTCCTATCCTGATATAAGACCTATATATGCTAATATTCAGATTTTATCCTTAACCTTTGCAGATTAATGGGACAGGCTCAAAATAGGGCCAGAAATGATATCAAAGGACTGACTGGAATAAAAAAAATACATGACTTGAGGGTGTACTGACTGTCATTTGAACTAAAATTAGCCATGAGGTCAGAAACTGATCATGTTAGTGGAGACAGTTTCAAAAATTCAGACCTAATTCTCTGTGACATGTGCCCATATATAGCAATATTTCTGTTAAAAACCTTCCCAGCTAGCATTCTTTATAAATCTACAGCGGGCCGTTATCGGCCCGTCAGCTTCCCTGATGGGCCGATAACGGCCCGCTATAGATTTATGTAGAATGCTGGGGATTGTCATATTTCTGGTCAAATCTAGCTTCTAAGACCAGTTTTCATGTAATATAAACCATACTATAGGTATTTCATGATATGAAATAATGTCTATGTTCATTTTTTTTTTTTTTTTTTTTTTCAGTTAAACTATTTTTTTTTCATTTTCTTTATGTCATAACTTGAGTGTTTTAAAAAGCATGACTTTACTCCGACATTCTCAGTTATGTTGAAATGTATCTTTTCAAAATTAAAGGGAACAGTGAAGAATTACTGTATCAGCAGTTGCATTGAGTAAATTTCTCAAACTAATTTGATCAGTTTATAAAGTGATTGATAGGTGAACATATTTCTTACATATGACCCAAAACTATCACCTTAATTCATTCATTTATTCATTCATTCATTCATCCATTCATTCATTCCCAAAACATGACATTAAATATTATATAAAGTTATTGATAGGTAAACATATTTCTTACATATGACCTAAAACTATCACCTTAATTCTTTCTTTTATTCATTCATTCATTCATCCATTCATTCATTCCCAAAACATGACATTAAATATTATATAAAGTTATTGATAGGTAAACATATTTCTTACATATGACCTAAAACTATCACCTTCATTCATTCATTCATTCATTTATTTATTCATTTATTCATTCCTTCCTTCCTTCATTCATTCCCAAAACATGAAATTAAATATAACATAATTTTTAAAGCATCAAACAAATATACCTTTTTTTCTTTTGTCCCAGAGAGAACAGCACATGCATCTGATTCAGACTCTAAAACGTATATCCATATCTCTCTTCTAGACATGCACGCTTATACTTATTATTTCAATAGAGCACTTGAACAGTTCGAGGATGTATTTACCATATTTACCTCAAGAGTTCGAACAGACAGGCCTCAGTAAACAGTGTAGAGCTAGCTCCGATATCGCAGAAAGCGGCGTCGGATCTAGGTCGTGCCCCGAGGTTATAAAACTTTTTTGTGCTCAACTCGGCTGAGTATGAAATTTTCTCTGCTAATAAATATGAAAATGCCAACAATAGTTGGCATTTTCATATTTATCAGCAGAGAAATTGTCTTGCTCAGCTATATTTAACAAGAATGTGAATTTGCAATTATTAATAATTTGGGATTTATCAGCAGGACATTTCATGCTTAGCTGAGTTGAGCATGAAAAAAGTTTTATAACCTCGGAGCCTGTATTGTTTGCCTGACATTCAACCACCGCAGTGGTAAAGAGATTACCGGGCAAACAAATGGACTTTGTTTTCATTTTAGGGGAAATGTGTATAGTAGATAGAAAATGAGGTCGAACATTTAGGTTAAATACGGCAGGACTGAATAGGATTGTATATTAATGTCCGTTTCATGGAAACTGTGTTCTCAAATAGAACTGATGTGCGAACTACAGATACCAGTATTACCGTATTTACCCTAACTAATGGGGCACTTTAAATCCTTACCATGCTTGTCCAACCTTTCGGAGAAAATGTCTATTTTTACTACTTGTTGATGTGTCGTAAATAGTGCTGGATGAATGGCAAATAGTGTAGACCTTGATCAGACATCACGTTCTGTAGCGTCTTATCTGGATCTACACTGTTTGCTCAGGCTTGTCTGTCCCAATATATACCCAGTCAGCATTCTACGTAAATCTATATCGGGCCGTCATCGGCCCGTCAGGGTAGCTGACGGGCCGATGACGGCCTGATGTAGATTTACGTAGAATGCTGGCTGGGTAGGGTTATTACGATAGACTTTGTATAAGCTCAGTCCGATCAGGGACTCCGAAATTACCGTAGTATTCTACCGCAAACCTATTTAATGTGTGTATGCGATGGAGTTGTGAGGAGTATCGGGAATGAAGGAGCAGGGGCTTCTGTTTTTCTTTTTTTTTTTTTTCACCGGTTTTGTTAATTTTTGCTTTTATTTTTTATGGTAGACCACCTTCCTTTTGTTGTTGTTGTTGTGCGTACGTGCGAGTGTGCGAGTGTGTGTGCGTGTGTGTGTATGTGTGTTTTTAAGCAAAGAATGTCTTGATGAGACTGTGTGCAGCAAAGACATCAATGTATTTACTTTTCTCAGACCAGTTTTTGCTTGGCGTGATATATAACGGATACACACTTGAAAATTTCATAAGCATGTTTCCGGTCACAGGAAACAACACTCAACAAAACAATTGTTTTGAAAGTGATGCATTGAGGAAAATATTTACCCTACATATTCAGACACTCCTGAGCACTCAAAAACAAATAATAAAGGGGCTGGATAATAATAGTATTAATTTTCCAGAAAAAGTACATTTCTGAGAAACAACGTAAGGAACACTGAAATATACCGGAAACATTTAAAGGTTGTCTGTTAAATATTTATACATGAGGCGGTTCTAACAAGTACCCAAAGTCTATGTTTTCAGCAGAAATATGAAAACTACCTGAATTTTTCATCTGAAAGTTTTGGTGGTAAAATTCTCAATACATTTGAATAGGCGTGTTTTCGTAATGTATATTAATGTCTCGGTAATGCTTTGCTTCTTGGTTGTGCATTTCCTGGGCACCTTTACTAATACAGTCGACTCTCGTTATCTCAACCTCGCTTATCTCGAATAACCGGTTATCTCGAAGTGAAAATCTGGTCCCTGTTTTAACATACAATTCTAAGAACAGGTAACAAAATATTGTGGAAAAGAGGAGAAATTGCTCCTAAGGAGCAATTTCTCCCCTTTTCCACAATATTTTCAATATATATCCAACTTTAGGAATCAAATTGCATATTTATTTTAGAAATGAAGCTGTTCAACTTCTTTTTTCCTCAATTCTGCAACCCTGATATGTCGAGGTACGGATATCTCGAATTGAACTTCGAGATAACGAGAGTTGACTATTTTTATATACTTGATATATATTCAAAATATGTAACTTATGTTACAATTTACCATAAGAACTTTCCAAGATCATATTACGCTCCAAACGCTTTGACATGATTCAATGCATATCAATATGCATATATGTGATTAAAAACTATTGCATGACTTGTGGCTACACGCAGGTTTTGTTGTGAGTACCTAAGTAGTGGTTATCAATGTATAGTGTAACAAATCTTCACAATGTTTTACCACGTTTGACTGTGAGAGGAGTCGCGCTCAAAAGTGGTACCCTTGTCTATATATTGAGGGTGAAAAATCACAAGTTGATAATAAGGAAAAAGTGATAAAAAACTAAGAGGAGTTGCGCTCACCCTTGGTAAGTTTTGACGGACGGACGAACGGACGTAAACTTGCACGCGAAGTCGCCCATGCTATAGCAGGTGTGACACAAATTAGTACAAAATTGTGTGAGGAGTTGTGCTCACGAGGTACCCACTGTCTACATATTGTGGGTGAAAAATGACTAAGTTCACAATGTAGAAAAAAAAAAAATTGTGCTCACAAGAAGTACCAATTGTCTATATATTGAGGGTGAAAAATGACTAAGTCATAACGAAAACACGCCTATTCAAATACACTGAAACTTTTACTGAAACCACCAAAAACTGAAAATTTCCGGATAAAAAATTCTGACATTTTTCACATTTCTGCCCAAAACATAGATTGTGGGTACTCGTTAGAACCGCCTCATCGAGGCGGTTCTAACGAATACCCACAATCTATGTTTTTGAGCACAAATAAGAAAACTAATGTATACCCCTGTAAACCCCAGTTTTACTGTATAAAACTGGGGTTTAAGGGGATCAAATTTACATAGGCATGTTTTCGTGATGTTACAATGTGGAAAATGTGACAAAAAATGTTCTAATGATTATACCCAAACCACACGCACATCCTCGTACCGTGAAGAAAACACATGCAAAGTTTAAAAACAATCGATATTAAGAGGTTGCGCTCAACAGATGTACCCACTGTCTATATATTGAGGTGAAAAATTAAGTTCACACTGTGGAAACATGGCAAAAATAATGTCGAAAGATAGATATAACCTAAAGTTCCAGCTTCTGATGATAAATTAGAGAATGCAATTTATTTTGTACACCAGAGGAGATAAAATCTTCAATCGCTTAGTAAAAACTTCGATATAAAGCTTTATTTTCAACAGAATGATATTACAGGTTTTTGCCCTGGATTTGCTACATGGTATACACATACATATATTACATGATATATGCATGCCTGTCCAATGGGAATACAATAGAAAGAACAATATCAAAATGACTGTAATTTTAATTAATGTATTGTTGTTAGTATACGAAACAATAAATATAGATAAAAATATAAAACTATATGTAAAATGTCATTAAAAACAAAACAAAACTAGCTATCATCAATGCAACACTGCCGTAGAACATTACCGTATTTACCCTAAATATTCAGACAGACGTGCCTAAGCAAATATTGATTTGAGCAATAGATTAAGCATAATTTATGTTGTCATTTCATTGCTATAATTTAGACACATCGCAAGGACGTCTTCGATTTTTGGGATAAATATTTATTTTTAGGAGTTACGGTGTCTAAATATAGGCAACATCCGATGTATACATGAAGTTCCTTCATATTTTACAGAAAAAAAAAGTTCTTATGGAATCTTACTGAATAACAAGAAGTCGCAACAGTCTAGTTCGGCTGCAAAAAGCGATACTTTTTTGTATACATAAAAACCTAGAGCTCCACCAGGAATTTAACGCTTAGCACTATTGGTAAAATTTTCAGCAGACGACATTTTGAAATATTTTTTTCTTATTTTTCCCTAGAAACAGAATTTGACATTTCATGCAAATTGTCTCCTCAGGACGAGACAATTTGCGTGAAATATCTTATCCTGTTTTCTGAGGAAAAATAAGAAAAATGTCATCAATTTGTCGCCTGCAGAATTTGTCCAGAGAGTAGTAAAACTGGATACTCTGGATATATTTCCCGCCATTTTTAATGAGAGACAATATTTGTGACTTCCTGTTTGCTTTCCTGTTCACAGTTAACAAAGCCCATTCTGAAAAGTCTACGCTTTTATAGTAGACGCCCTTACAGAAGAGAGGCTAACTGTCATTACGAAAACACGCCTATTCAAATACACTGAAAATTTTACCACCAAAAAATGGCAATTTTTCAGATAAGAAATTCTGATATTTTTCATATTTCTGCTCAAAACATAGATTGTGGGTACTCGTTAGAACCGCCTCGTCGAGGCGGTTCTAACGAGTACCCACAATCTATGTTTTTGAGCAGAAATAAGAAAAATAATGTATACCCCTGTAAACCCCAGTTTTACTATATAAAAGTGGGGTTTAAGGGGGTCAAAATTATATAGGTATGTTTTCGTGATGTTTGTAAGAGATATCTCACCCTGAAAGCATAGCCCTTCCCCTAAAAGCCGTTTAGAGATTCTCTGGTCTAATTCAGCAGACTACAAATTCAGAGTTAATACTTTTAATATTTCGTGCCAGCTGTCTCCTGAGGAGACACTGACTGAAACGTCAAATATCATTTTCTCGGAAAAACAAGACAAATGTTTCACAATGTTGTCTGCAGTCAATTTTAATTCTTGTCCATTTCTTTATGAAGTTGGAATTAAACTGGTTCGTGAGAAAATGAATGTACTAAATGACATAAGTCCCCAGCGAAGACTCGAATAAACCTGCTTCTGAGAGAAATTTGATCAGTCTTCGCGGTATGCCTGAAGAAGCCCTAAACCCTTGGTAAATTACAAATGACCCTTAGCTGATAAAGGGACCTTACAACATTCTATAGTGTTTTGAGCATCCATGTTTTTTTGTTTGTTTTGTGTGTGTGTGTGTGTGTGTGTGTGTGTGTGTGTGTGTGTGTGTGTGTGTGTGTGTGTGTGTGTGTGTGTGTGTGTGTGTGTGTGTGTGTTTTTCTTTTTAACTTTAAAACAACGTAATATTATTCTCGTCGCTTTTAAATACATAGTAGCACGTCCTATCTTCTAACTTTGGAGACTGCTTGTTCAAAAGTCGGTTCATTGTTGCCATGGCAAACATATTACTGATATACCCAAATTCATAAAATGTTTGCGTTGCCATAGAAACAAAGATTCATAGCAACAACTGATTTTGCTTTTGTTTTGTTTTGTTTTATTTCTTTTTTAGAACATTGTTTTTAGATACATCACGAAAACATGCCTATATAATGTTGACCCTCTTAAACCCCACTTTTATATAGTAAAACTGGGGTTTACAGGGGTATACAATCTTTTTTTATAATTTTTTTCCAAAAATATAGATTGTGGGTACTCGTTAGAACCGCCTCACAGAGGCGGTTCTAACGAGTACCCACAATCTAGGTTGAGAGCAGAAATATGAAAAATAGAGATTTTTATCTGAAAAATTTCAGGTTTTTTTTTAGGTGAAGTTTTTTTTTATATATTTGAACAGGTGTGTTTTCGTAATGATTAGCCCTACCAATTAAAGAAATATAAAGCATTCCATATACAGTCGAACCTCGTTATCTCGAACTCGCTTATTTCGAATTACCGCTTATCTCGAAGTGAAAATCTGGTCCCTGTTTTAACATGAAACTATGACAACAGGTAACAAAATAATGACGAAAAGAGGAGAAAGGAGCAATTTCCCCTATTTTCCACATTATTATGTATATATATTTCTAACTTCAGGAGTCAAATTACATATTCATTTGTTAAATGTGGTTGTTTAATTTATTATTTTACTCACTCTTTCAACTCTGATATGTCGAGGTACGGATATCTCGAAGTGTTTCAGTGAGTCCCTTTGAATTCGAGATAACGAGAGTCGACTGTATTTTTTTCTGACGCTAATGTTAAATTTTCATTTTGCACCAAAACATATGTTGTACGTACTAAAACGAATGGTCATGGCGAAGCGTGTATATGTATATGTACACATATAACAAACGGTGTTGCATTGGTGTAAAACTAGAAACAATTATACAAAGATTTATCAAACATAGACCGAACCCATTTACTCTAAGTATTCGGACATAGGGGCCTGCACAAACAGTATAGACCCAGATCAGACGCCACAGAATGCGGCGTCTAGTGAGGGTCTACACTGTTTGCCACTCATTCAGCAGACTTTTAGATAAATCACTAGGTAGTAAAAATGGACGTGTTCAATACGTTTGGCAAATATGGTAAGGACTTGAAGTGTCCGAATATTTAGGGTAAATACGGCGTTATCAGAAAAAAATCCTTATCAGAAGTTTATTCATATATTTATTTATTTATTATGCATGCGTTAGAAACAATATAATAATATTAGAGCAAAATAAATTTGTGCCTTCTTGCATTTCTTTCATAACTCTCTCTCTCTCTCTCTCTCTCTCTCTCTCTCACACACACACACACACACACACACACACACACACTATTCACACACACACACACACACACACACACACACATGATTGATCATGGCAACCAGGAAGATTTTGTTTGAAGACCAGAGCATTTACCAGGCTGTCCTGCCAACGTGGTTCTAAACATTCACATGATGATGATGATGATGGCGATGACGATGATGATGATGATGATGATGTTGATGATGATGGTGATAGTTGTGTGGCGGTGACAATGGAGATTAAGATGCAGATAATGGTGATGGTGCCGCTGGTGGTGATGGTGGTGAGGATGAACATGATAAAGGTTTAAATGTCAACCAACGTTTTTTAAACAATGGTGATATTGATATTACCATTTTACTGTATAAAAAACAATCTAAATTAGTATGAAATCATTTATATCGTAAATTTAATGCATATTTATTCATGAACTTTGATAAATACAGACTGTGTGAGTGCGGCAATAAGGATCTGTTTTCCTTGTTGCGGTACAAACCGGTGTCAAAGCCTTAAAACGCCAATCACAACTACAGCAAACAAAACTTTACTATTTTTCATTTTTCAGAGAAAATAAGGCTCGAAAAATCAAATGAATAGTCCACCTAACAGACTATTTCAATGAAACGTCAAGTCTTATTCTCTCTGAAAAATAACAATATGAATTTTAGAATGTCGTCTGCTACATGTAAAAATTTGCCTAGCACTTAAGGATTTAAGTTCACAAGTTAAAGTGAAAAATTCCCATAGACCTCAGTGTAGAATAGATACGAGAATTAAGAGAAAAACCAAATGCGAAAAACCATCTCTATGCTGTTACAATTAAAATACAAAACTTAGTACAGTTGCATGTAGATACTACCAACATCGGGCATAACCCATTGTAGTCGGGAGACCCCTAAACGGGTAATTGGCAAACAGTGCAGACCCAGATCAGACGCCGCAGAATGCGGCGTCTGATCAGGGTCTTTACTGTTTGCAAATATTTCAACCATTTTTCTCTAGGAATATCTTAATATCATAGCCTCACCAACCTAATATTGAAATTGGACTCTTCCAATATATAGTGTAAGGGAGTTCATTCAGTCTACAAAAGGTTAACTATACAAAACTCGAATACAGTAAAACATTGGTTTACCGTAGCTGATTCGACATTACGAAAACACGCTTATTCAAATATATAGAAAATTTCATCTCCAAAAACTAAAAATTTTCAGATAAAAAACTCAGATATTTTTCATATTTCTGCACAAAACATAGATTGTGGGTACTCGTTAGAACCGCCTCGCCGAGGCGGTTCTAACGAGTACCCACAATCTATGTTTTGAGCAGAAATAAGAAAAATAATGTATACCCCTGTAAACCCCAGTTTTACTATACAAAATTGGGGTTTAAGGGAGTCTAAATTATATAGGTATGTTTTCGTGATGAGCTTGTTTTTAGTCCCTAGAAAATTCTTCCGATAGCTCAAGAAAACAAATATTTATGGATATTTTAGGGAAATGTTCAAGAAAACAAATATTTAAGGATATTTTAGGGAACTGTTCTTATTTAACCATGAGAATATATTATGTGTTACATAAGAATCACCTCATCTAGGCGATTCTAATATGTACACTAACATATAATTATTATCATTGATGATCAGAAACACATCCTTAAATTTGCCACCTAACCTGTCGCAATGATTAACCTCAGTTGCTCGAACTCTGCATGCCTAGAATAAATATCCATGGCCCTAAAGATGTTCGAGCCATTTAAGTTTGATTGTTTTTGTAAAAGCCGTTCTAAAAACTATATAGAACAAACAATATGAACAAAGGACAAATAAGGAGAGAAAAAAGCATCACTGGCCGTCAACGGTACATAAAACTCGCTTTGATTCCATTATGCTCTTTTGAGAGTTCTCAAATATGAAAACAGTTGTCATATGGTAAAGAATAGCCACCCAAAAAATAATGTGGCATGTTACCTGAGTTTCTGAAGTGGACTCTCTTATCCTTGAATTTGGACATGTTCACTGATGCAAAAAGAGGTTTCAGTCTACAATCAAAAACAGAATAGCAAACAAACGGACGGGTAGATGGAACCTTCCACGCCTAAGCCGACCGTAGTAACGCAGGTACGACAAAAATGTATAATTTATAGACCAGGGTCCAGTTGTTTGAAGTGTCATTAGCTTAACGAGCTCGTTAATGGTCAAAATGTTAACTGTTCTAGTAAGTACAATATCTAATTCACAGGCAATTTTGCTGAAAAAATGTGAGTAGCTTTTGCAAATGCAAAAGCTACTCACATTTTTTTCAGCAAAAAAAATTAGCGTATATGTCATATTTAATGATTAAAGTTTTAACGATACGTTAACTAATGACACCGTTAGTTTTGAACAACTGGGCCCTGACTTAGATTTGCTTCAGCTTAGGACAGAACCTGTTGTTTGTTGTTTTGCTGTTGTTTTGAGCCAAAGATCGAAACAAGCACAAACGATAAGTTAAGGTAAATTTGTAAAACTAAAATAATTTATGTGTTACAATGTAATCTCATCGAAAACTTAGCGAGGATAATTTAATTAGGATAAGAAATACAAGATGGTGGCATCTGACGCCATGGGACGTAGCCCAACGCTCGTGGTTTCTCGCGGTAGTACGAGAGTTTGCGTTCGTGCAGCACTATTGCGGGAAATGGAAGTTGCGAACTGTGTATTTCACGTCCTTGCCCAGAGTGCTAAGCGATAATGATATTAGTTAAGTTGTTTCAGAGAAAAGTCTGGTTGTTTCACGTTGTATATTTTTGATTTCTCGCTTTTCGTATTCTGCACAACTGTCCAAAATTATTTTCTTCATATACCATGAAAGGGTTTACGAATGTCGTAGTTACGGTATCAAGTATTTCCGATCCATTTGAATCTTTAATGAAACTCAACACCGATGACTCGTTTACTGTGGCTGATTCGAACTCCTTTTTGAGTCCCTGGAAAGTTCTTCCGATAGCCCAAGAAAACAAATATTTAGGGACATTTTTGGGAGAGTTTCTTAGTTTATCATGAAAACGCATATTGTGTGCACTGGTTAGATCGCTTCATCAAGGCGATTCTAATGAAAGCGCTCATACTTTTACTTTATAGAAGATCGAAAAGACATCCCTAAATTTCCCCATTGCTATGATTAACCCCCAGCGGCTCAAAGTACCCGTATTTAGAATAAATTTCCATGGTCCCAACGATGTTTAAGCCCATCACGAAAACACGCCTATATAATTTTGAGCCCCTTAAACCCCACTCTTTTTAGTAAAACTGGGGTTTACAGAGTATACTTTTTTTTTCTTATTTTGCTAAAAAACAAACATAGATTGTGGGTACTCGTTAGTACCGCCTCGCCGAGGCGGTTCTAACGAGTACTACAATCTATGTTTTGAACAGGAATATGAGATATATCAGAATTTTTATCTGATTTTTATTTATTTTTTGGGTTGTAAAATTTTCAATATATTTGAATAGGCGTGTTTTATAAATGCACTGACGTTTGGCTGTATTAGTTAAATTGTACTTCGAATTTCATTTGTCACATAATACTTATCTTATTTCAAGCTTTCTAAGATATTTAGTTGTTGTGCTGAACTTCATCCAGCTTACATCAAAGCGAAAGGTTTACATGTATCATAATATTTAATCTTAAATGCGGTTCTGTTTACCGCAATAGATTTTAAAGTTGTGGTCTAAGTATAGAGTAGCACTGAATGTTTTAAATTCTTGTCGCGTTTTTTGTAAAACGGCTTGTATTCTATGGAATTTCGATGAACATTGTTGTTTGTGAAAATTACTTGACTTATTGTGTTTGGTCTTCATACATTCTAACCGACTGTTGTCCGTCAACAAATGTTTTAGAATTGTGGATATGACAAAATTCTCAGAGAACTCCCTCAACATGTATTTTTAAGACTCACATAAGTATAAAACGTGTTGTACATGAATTAATCTAAAAGGAAAATCATAAGCACGAACGCCCGAAAGGTGTCTGGTAAAAATTAAAATATGTCATTCAAAATAGTATTGTAAAATTTAAAAAAAAAAAAGTGTTTTCTTATATTAAGTGTAACGTAGCGGCCATACTGGATCAGAAATCGGACAGTTTTTGTTTTTTTGTTGTTGTTTTTTTTTGTTGTTGTTGTTGTTGTTGTTGTTGTTGTTTTTTGGTGTTTTTTCTTTTGTGTGTGTGTGTTTTTGTAAATGTGTGTGTGTGTATGTTTTAATCCGTTTCTGTGAACCTTCTTATAAATGTCATAGAAAACGATAGAAAGTGTATTTGAAATATTTCAAATAAAGTTTGCACGCAAACTTTCAAACTGGTTTCAGGTAGTAAACCAGGGTATGCTCCCTGGGATGCATAACAGCCCCAGTGTTACTTTTGTGCGTAACAGCCTCAGTGTCTCATGGTTGCATATGCACATGAGAAAAAAAATTCTGCTTTCTGTTTTGAGCATTTTCTTTCTTTTTTTTATTTAAACTTAATCTGAATAATCAAGGTTTTGTATACTTGGAAACTATTAAATATCAACTGGGCCTCCGTAGAAACATGCCTCTTTTCGCGAAATGCAATGCATGCTTGCCTACTATACAATTGTTTTGTATATAGACATGTCCAAACCGTCTTCTCATATCAAAATAAATTGTAAATCTTTCCGATTCTAAGACAAATAAAATTTCTCTATGAAAACCCGTGCTAACTCGCTGACCAGCTTTTGGTAGAAAACCGTCTCCTTACTGAACAAGCTTAGTACAAATCGATTCAGATACGAGTGACCATATAAAATACATTAGAGCTTGAATTCTTTGGAGGAATATGTAGAAAACATATATAATTAAAATTTCAGAATACTCAGAAAAAATAAAATACACACATTTTTCAAAATCATAGATCTTTGTAGCTGTGCGGATATGCAGATTGAGCTTGATCTATAGAGATTATTATATGGCAATTTTCATATCATACCCCAGATCAACCCAAGACACCCATATCAGCCCGAGGGCCAAAGGCCCTCGTGCAAAATTGGGTCGAGGGTTGATTTGGGGTATGATATGAAAAAATACCATATCATAATCTATTTATCATACATTTTTCTTTCTGACAAGTTTGCCTGTTTGATATCGTATGCGGAGTCAAAGGCAAGACCGCCGAGTGCTCCGAATAAGGTGAAATGGGTTTTTTGCCTCGGCAAAAAAGCCGTATCACTTATGTGACCCATTATCACCCCTTTTGCGCTCCACAAAAAGGATATGTGCTGGAAAACCATGTTAGTATCACATATGCAAAATGAACATGTTTTCTAGTAAATGTATGATAAATGCTTTTCTTCTATGGGCCGCGTAAAGAGAAAATGTGTCTTCGAGCATGCGCAAACTGCATGTTTTCATATTCATCCCGCGCATGCGTAAACTCTCATCAGGGCATTTGCTCGCCATTGATACATTCTATCATTACGAAAACACGCCTATGCAAATATATTAAACATTTCACCAGAAAAAAAACAACTAAAAACTTTCAGATAAAAATTCTGATATTTTACATATTTCTGCTCAAAAACATAGATTGTGGGTACATGGTAGTACCGCCTCTATGAGGCGGTTCTAACGAGTACCTACAATCTATGCTTTTGAGCAGAAATAAGTGAAATAATGTATACCCCTGTAAACCCCAGTTTTACTATATAAAAGTGGGGTTTAAGGGAGTCAAAATTATATAGGTATATTTTCGAGATGAATGTCCAATAATTCTGTTAGCGGACAGTTAAGGCCGATCTGCGCCTTCGCTGTCCGCAAATGCCCGAAGACACATTTAACCATGCTATAAGTTGCCGGTTTTCTTTAATGGGTCGTTGGGTGTAATTATTACGAAAACACGCCTATGCAAATATGTAGAAAATTTCACCTCCAAAAACTGAAAATTTTCAGATAAAAACCTCAGACATTTTTCATATTTCTGCTCAAACATAGATTGTAGGTACCCGTTAGAACCGCCTCGGCGAGGCGGTTCTAACGAGTACCCACAATCTATGTTTTTGAGCAGAAATAAGAAAAATAATGTATACCCCTGTAAACCCAAGTTTTACTATATACATGTAAAAGTGGGGTTTAAGGGGGTCAAAATTATATAGGCATATTTTCGTGATGAGCATCTAAAAGAACATCTTTACTTTTTCCTTGCTGAATTTGTATATCGACATTTGAAGGCATTTTGGCCAGCTGCGTCGATACTTCCGCCTTGTTTCTCATATGGCATAGGAATCTCATTTTGTTACGTTTTACAGAAATATATATGCAGGGTCACAGCGTTTCCTATAATACTGCATGTGCGCCCATCGTAAACTCAGATCAGCTTATGCACCTACGCAGTCTGATCTTTGCAGATATTCTATGGGTAACCAAGGCTCAAGAGTGCCTTCATGTGGAGAATGAAGACTAGTCAGACTGCGCGGAAATGGCAGCTGATCTGAATTTTCGCTGGGCGCACGTCCAATACTATAGGAAATTATGTGGCCCGCTCATATGTATTTTCATGTCTTATGTATTTGTAGCGCTGATATAATCGTCGTTTTGGTTTCCAGCTGCTTCGATATTTCCGCCAAGTTCTTTTGGTCCAGTGGCGGAACCAGCACTTGATCCTTTGAGCGAGTCCTGCGCTCTGTCATACATGTACGGCTGCTCCCGTTCTGCGCCGACGCCGGTGAAACCACGATTATGGTGATAACTGCCGCCAGAATCCGGTATCGTGTCGTAGTTCTCCATGTCTCTGTCAGGGGTGTAACGTCGACCACCTGAGTTTTCTGTTCCATCCGGGCGATGGTCACGTGCAAGATAGGTAGGCGTAAGATACGCACTATTGATTTTTAAGTTTCCATTTTCTGACATAGAAAAAAAATAAACATATTTAAACGTAATTAATATAAATATCGGGAAAATAGGTCTAGGCAAACATTCTTTATGCAGATTTCCTTTTATATCTTAAACAGAATAAATATAAAATTATCCGACACTTCATGAAAAATATCTATGGTGATTAAGACAAAGACTTTAATAACATGACATTATATATAACAAGAGGCGCATGGGCCACATTTCGCTTATCTGAGTAAAACAGCCATTGTATATCTGCAGTTGCCATGCAACATTCTTCCAGTATAGCAACAGCAACTAGGACAGAAATTAGCCGTGCTGTAAAATGGTCAAAGGTAGTCCAAGGATCATCAATTTAACAAACTTGGTAGACCTTGCGTCTACAAGATACAGCCTCGAAGCTTTCTTGGTTCTGGAGTAGATGATTTAAAATGTTCTTATCATATATTGGTATGGAGGCCATCCTTTTCATTGATGCAGAACTGTTTGAAATACTGACAATACCTCTTCGACAAAAGGCACAATTTCAAGCAGTTTTAAAGACTGTATTTTATACTTGTATATAGCCCAGGGGCAAGGAGAGACCCTAGGGGATAAAATTTTGATTGTAACTAAGAAGTTTAATTCTAGGTTTTAATACATTTTAAGAAAAACATTTTCAACATTTTTTATGGAGACGCAAACTTGACCTTGTCATTAAAATGGCAAAGGTTATCCTAGGATCATCATCCAAACAACTTGGCAGACCTTGAGTCCCCGATACTATTTACGAAGACACAGCCTATAAGTTTTCTTTGGTTCTGCAGGAGAAGAAGATTTTTAAAGTTTTTGTTTTTTTTTGTTTTTTTTGTTGTTTTTTTTTATCATATATGAACATGATCAATGATGTGGAACCAGTAGAACAAATCGTAAATATCTCTCCGACAGAAGGCTCTATGTGAAATCGGGTGATAATTAGCTAAGCAATTTCAGAGAAGAAGACGTTAAAAGATTACATTACTTAAACTTGTTTATAGCCAAGGGGCAAGGGCATATAACTCCCGTGGGACATAATTTTGATGTAACTAAAATGTTGAACTACTTTAATCATACATTGTAAATTTTTGCCATTAGTCTTAAGTACAGTTGCAGAAAATGATTTTCAACATTTTTCCCATACGCTCGTATATCCCACCGTTTACCCATATTATATCACACAGTTCATCAAATGCCTGCTTGATTTCTATACCAAGCCTAGTGTGGCAAGTTATATAGTCATGAAAACCAAACATGCCCTTCATGTTATAAAGTGACTTGTAAAATTGTTACTATATAAAATTATTTCACACATAAATATATAAGTCGTTTGTAAAGATAAAAACAGAAAACAGGCAGGTTACTGGTTATGGAAAGCAGTGCAGAGAAGCACTTTAAAATGTATCTGTGGTAAAACTACTAAACCCATTGCTGACAGAACTTTTTCCAGTATCCTTATAGCACAAAAACTATGTTTCTATGTTATATGAATAATTATATGTACTAGATATTTAAATCCTTATCCCTAGACATGTAATGATCTGAATCCTGTGTGTTTTACCTCTCAGTCCTATGGATTGATATTGTTTATTGACATTAATTTCATATACAACTGAATAATGGTCAGAGACAAATGCTTTGATTGATAACGTAGATAATATAAAAGGTAAGAAAATATGTAACAGTGTGTTGTTTCACTTAATATGCAGCATTACACTTTATTTCTCTTTTTTATAACCCACACATAGAAGTACAAACAATGCCATTAATCTGATATGTTCCATTTATATATACTCAATAAAGTAAAAACACACTATGCATGCCAAAATATGTAACAAATTAAAGATATTATACTCCATACAAATATAATAGCTATGTTGATTTGTACATCAAGAAGCATTTAAAATGTTATTCTTTTATCAACAGTTTCATTTTGTACGAAATTATATTTTTTATTCATTGCAAAGCAATATATGATAATTTACCACTAGAAACACAATTGGTAACAAATGATACAGGTTTTACTATACCATAAGTGATTTTCTGCCACTATAGAGAATACATTTCAGGACAAAGGCCATGTTATTTTATGAAAGCAAGATGAGTTAAAATGTGTATCTATGTGGATATATTCAGTAGGTGACCATATTTCTTATTACTAATAATAGTAATGTAACGAACATGACAATAACTGCCTAACGCCCCATTGGCCAGATGACAGAAAATCACAACTTATACCTTTGATCATTTACCTTCAGAAAATCATAGTGTAGAATTATCCCTATTGGTGGGGGTGGTGTTGGTGGTTAGTAGCCTAATATTTATGGAAACATTATTATCATTTTTATTATTATTATTATTATCATTATTATCATCATCATTGTTGTTGTTGTTGTTACTTTTATGACATTAAAATGCAGAAATAATAAAACTTTCAAAAGTAGAAGGTCCCAGGTTTCTAAGATTGTCAAAGCATTTGTTTTATGTAGAAATTGTCATTTTTTTTTGTAATTTGGCAGCCCTCTTGGACGCCATCTTGGATTTCCCGAAATGCCCAAGAGTGACAAGGTGTCATCAACCAGATTCTGAAAGTAGAAGGTCTTAGCTTCCGAAATATGTCAAAACATTTTGTATGCACTTCAAATCCAGGTTCACCAAAAATATTCCCGAATTCTGCAGGACTAATATCTGGTTTGGGATTGCTAATGGACAAAGGGCATCTTTCATTTCTGCCCACGCATGGATTTTTCTGAAACTTTGTATAATAATAACTAGGCATATGCAACCTATGAAAATGTGCTTATTAAATTATGTAATAAAAAGTTGGACTCAGGACTCAACCTTGACTCACTCCTCCCATGAGCTGATACCTGTCTCCAAATAAGTATGTCATACATCTTAAGTTTAATTTAGTTTTAAGATTTTTGCACTGTGCTGAATGGTGAACACCATAGTAATTCTATTGGTACCACAAAACATTTATATTTAATTAAAGTTAACATTTTCTGATAAATTGATTATAAAAAATCTGAATTTTTTACCAAAAAATGAAAAAAATATCAAAATTAAACTTTCAAAATTAATATGTTATAGCCTTTGTCAAGATTTCATACTACCAGGAAAATTTGCTACATATATCCTCTATAGCTGTGCCAAATTTCATAAAAAATCAAAACCGGTAACATTGTCATTTTAGGCTTTGAACAGATATAGGTCGATTTTTACAAAACTGACTATTTTGTTACATTGATAAAAAACAGTAGAGAAAGGCAGTGTTATCAAACACTTCTAACACTTAACAAATCAAAGAGAGTTTAGACAATTCGGAATGAATATATCTTGAGCTACCCATTAAATTTTCATGACTTTCTATTAATACTTGCCTTCTATTTATATGGACTCTGACTAACCAACTATTACAAATGTAGACAGCATAACAAATCAAATCTAAAGAAATTCTAATTAACAAATTAGGCTTAACAAAATCTTACGCTTTAATTCATGTCGCAAATCATTGAGCATTTTGTATGATTACTTCCCAAAAGGCATAAAACTGAAATAAGTGTAAAACAGGGGTATCCATTCTCACCATTACAAAAATAGGCATAAACCAGGGAGATCCATAATCTCTATTGTCATATTAAGAAGACGTGCAAATGTACTATTGCAAGTAGTTGTTGCTTGTTTGTTTGTTTGTTTGTTTTGAAGAAGAATTTGCATCCCCATCAACAGATTTTAGGATTTTTGGAGATTTGCTTCTGGACTGGTGAACTCTAACCAAACTAAGAACGCTTGAAAAGAAAATAATACCTATAAATTTCTGATATATCTATAGCTTGCTTGCAAGCCTATATTGTATTTTGAAATTATGAACACTGGATTTCTTGTCCTGTAACATGTTCAAATGTGTCACTCTAATCGGTATTTCCTGCGATCGAATTGACACTGACACTGGAGTTTTTCTCTTTGTTTCAACAATTATCTTTAATGACAGCAGCACAGAATACTGTTTATGTGGTCTTAACTTTTGCTATCAGAAAAGCAGATCTATCCTTTCTTCCTTACAGTAAGCATATATTAAATTGTTTCTGTTCTGCACAAGTTCTATTCTAGTGCACATAGTTTGACTTAAACAACAAATTGGTGTTCTGTAGTTCTTCATGTTTTTTTGTTTTTTTTTTTTGTTTTTTTGTTGTTTTTTTTTATTTGGGTTTTACGGCCCTTTCAAGAATATTTCACTTATATCGAGCCGATCGTTCATCTAAGGTGGGCGAAAACCGGAGAACCCGGAGAAAAACCACCTGACCATCCGTAAGCAGAACTTGGCTTTCCCACATATGTCCCGAGCCAGGCTCGAACCACAGCGGTGAGAAACCTAATGGATCAAGAGTCAACTCTCTTATCCACTAGGCTACGGGGGCCCGTTCTTCATGTTAAAGTTTTAAGATTTTTCCAAAGGTTGTATGACATTCATATTTTAGTCATTTGCCTAAGGACTTCCATACTAGTTTGAAACTCCGCCATATGTTAATTAACACAGGAGTTTAAAACAGCTAACTTGTGTAGTCTTAATGTGAATCTATAGGATGTATTGAAGAGTTTTTGAACAGTTTTCATTCATTTGGTTGCTGGCAGTTCTATGGTATTTAATTAATTCTATTTTCACCTTGTCTCTGTTTTTGTGTTGTAATACATTTTGAAAGGAGGCTTTTAGTATTTAAGTTTTGTTTTAGTTCTTATACTTAAATTCTTTCTTCCATTGAATATTTTAGCTGAATATAATTTCATTCTTCTTAATACCAACTGCTCTTACTTTCTTTGTTGTTCTTCGCTGATCATATTTCTGAAAAGTTATTCTTTCATTTTAGAAAGGGTACTAATGTATTTGGTCAGCAAGAGCATAGATCTTACCTAAAGAAACAGTACTAAGCTTGCATGTGTCCATGTGACACAGACTTTAGTTGTTCATTACTGATTGTATTTAAGCTGTAGTGTTTTTTTCCAATATTGAGTGTCTTCATGTGTGTTGTACCAGCTGTGAAATTTTCTGCTGTGGTTTTGACAATATTGTGCTTTTTTGTATTTATTAAGCGTCAACAAGTAGTCACAGTATTGCTTGTTTATATCAATTCTTTTTGTTACTGTTATTTTTGAGGCATTTATCCAGTTTACACCAAAGTTTATAGTTGATTTTTGGACAAGAAATCCACATTGTTGTATTTACTCATAAATCCATTGAAGATTGACAATTCTGAATGTTGAAATCAACAGACATGGACCCTGAAGATTTTAATCAGGTGTCCTAGGATAGTAATCATTACTTGGTAAGCAAGTTGTGCCCACCATGCCTATCTGCCTGAATGAGTAACTTTAAAGTTAGACCCAGGTTTCATAATCATCATCATCAGTTACAAGACTGTTATCTGCTTTTTATTATCTGATAAATACTTCCACAGTCAAGTATTTGAAGTGGAATCCTATATATACAGATACAGAGAACTTGGACTTAGTGTCTACATGGTCCAGATCATGTGAACGAAAAGTTTTTTTTTTGGACATGGTGTTCAACAAGGAGCAATTCAGTCAACTGGTTATAAATGAATATGTACAATTATGGTATCAACTTCTTATACAAATCATACTATATCATGGTAATCCAAAGTGAAAGCTATTGATAAGTTGACTTTACATGATACTACTTATACATGAGTATTGGGTAATTTCATATTTTGCCTACTCAGGACTGTATGTATTCAGGCTGTTCAAACAACATGTTACCGGTCTTCAATTTTTATGAAATTCTATGTGTTTATTTCTAATATATATGGAATTTTTTTATGCTGAAATGGTGTCTTGACAAGAATTGGAACATGGTAAAATTGCAGATAATATCTGGATGAATTCATAACCTGCAGCTGAAATATGGGGCTACCGTTCAACTTACGTTATTGCTCCAACACTATTGCTAAGTACAAGAAGCCATCCATAGTATCAAAACATGTACTAATGATGGTCTTAATTGATAAAACTTTCCAGCATCTGAAAAATGAAATCCTGTTTACTGTACAAAGGTTAATATTAGGGCACCCCCTGATTTGGTAGTGGCCGTGTACAAAACACCATAAATTTACAATGGAACTACATTTAAAAGCCAATGCCTCATAATCATCAATGTTATACCCTAGGCATTCATTGTGCAGAATTTCATCCAATTCCAAGCGTGGGCAGAAACCAATGTAAATTTCCTATACCGTGTAAGAGCCCCTTTGTAAAATTTTACGGACTATCTGCTCGCGACACGATAATGACGGGGTATTATAGTTTAATGTTTTTATTTCTACCATTATATATGTGGTAAGGCCTTCTATACTTGCAATATGTTATGGGAAAGTTTGGGCGGGCGAGCATGTTGGTTCTGTTTCTGCACTGTCGTTTGCTTCTCCAACGTCTTCTGTTTCTCTCATTCCTCTCATTTACTAACGTCTAGGCTCACCGTTTCCGTATACATGCATAATTTCAGCTTCTCGAGCGAAAGGTATGTTATTTTAATAACGACTGTATCCATTATGATCAAAAGAAGCAAATGATATACAGTATTTACCGCCGTTTCTTCAAACTCTTCAGACGACATTCAGAAAATCGCCAAACTTTTTTTTAAAAAAATGGCATATTAAACTGTGTAGGATGCCGTTATTTTAATGAGTTCTTGTAAGCCTGACGCTGATGACGTGACAAGTGAACAGAGACATTATTCAATTGCTGGAAAATAGTTGAGTATAATACAAAAGTAAGAACTGAAAACAAGTGTTTTAGCGATAGTTTCAGCACCTGTAGTTTGTGTAAACAATTGTACTTGCATTTTGAATAGCTTCTCATGTTGTTCTATTTAACCTTAAAGTAATAAAATTGATTTGATATGTAAATGCCGGCTCCGAATCCGACTATAACTCCTTTGTCCTTCATCTCCCTTTCTCAGGGAAACGATAAGTAATACCTAAAGGGCATTTTTCTGACGTTTAGTTTACTACACTGCAGCTGGTGTTAGTGCCGTGTGGCGGCGGTAGAACGTCTCCCCGTACTTTACCATAGTGCAGATCCTATTTCATTTCCTTTGGGATCACTGAGCTCATTTTGGTTTCTTTGAAAATGGAGTTCTGCTTATGTATATGCTAGAGGGCGAAAGCAGTGTTGCAAACTTCATTACTGCTTATGAAGAGTCTCAATAAAACCAAGACTCCCATTTTCTAATCTGTCGTGTCGTGTTTTTTTTTTTTTGTTTTTTTTTTTTTGTTTTTTTTTTTTGTTTTTGTTTTTTTTTTGTTTTTTTTTTTTTTTTTTGTTTCCAAAGGCAAGCTTTTTGACGTTTATTTGACATGCTGTTAAACAAGAACTCAAATAAAAATTATATATCGGAAGTATTACAGGTGCCTTGTTCAATTTTTCTACATTTCTTACTTTTACGAAGATCTCAAAGGCAATGTAGTTTTCTGTTTGTTTTTTTTTGTTTTGTTTTTTTTTTTTTTTTTTTTTTTTTTTTAGTGTGTGTGTTTTCAAGAATTTACTTTACGTATTCCCAATATTGGCATTTTCCGGAATAAGCCTCTTGGTATCAAAATCTGCCTTGTTAAAGGGACGTTTAAGAAATGAATAACATTCAGGGGAGGCAACTCAAATTGTAATTTATTAGATCCCTCTCTAAATATGGTTCTACACTAAAAGAAAAAAAATCGCTCCTAGGGGCAGAAATTATTTCGTTTTAAAATACAGTCAAACCTGTATTAAGCAAGCTATTGGAAAGCAAATACTACTTTCTTAAGACAGGTGCTTGCTTAAAACGGGTAAAATTCCATTGCTTCAACTTTAATGAGATCTGAAATAGCAGTATTTAAAGACAAGTGATTGCTCTTTACAAGGGGCCTTTAAGAAAGTTTGACTTAAGATCCTTTTTCAGAATGGGCTTGATGTAAAGGAACCCAGTAATGGTCTGCCTTGTAAGTGACAGAAAACCTGCAAACTATCGTCAATTTGTCGCTTGCTGAAATCAACCAGAAAATGGTGAAGATTAATTAACTAAACGTACCTAGTTTTATACAGCAGCCATGCCTGTTACAAACCCACAAAAGTATACCTGCCAGAACACAGCAGAGTAGACTCAGAATAGTAATCACAGCGATAACACCGGATGGAACTGTCGATGTCAGGGGAAGTGTCTCTGGTTCCCTGAAATAGAACAATACACATACAAATATGTCCGAATAGGTAGAGATAACATGGTATTGCAGTTCTTCTTCCTTTCCGTATTGAGAACACTGAAATATTCCCGAGTTAAAATGGTATACATTCTAACTCAAAATACATATACTTGCATTCATTTAGCGCTATTTGATTGGTCGACGGAAAGTCAAAACTGCAATTTATAATTTGATCTCCTCACAGTTTAACCTCTTCAGGCAGTCAGACCCAAAACATATACATTTGCAAAAAGTGTAGATCCAGATTAGACGGCTCATAACGAGCCGTCTCATAATGATGCACACTGTTTGCCATTGTTTTGTTTTATACTGAAACCCCTACTTGTAAACGTGGATATGTCAAAATCCTAGGTGTAGTAGTTCTTGACAAGTCTTTGACGAAACATTATGTTGGAGAAAAAGAAAAATGGACAAATAAAGGGAATGATAAGCATGAGGATGCTGATTCTGTCTTACTAAATACAAGTCATATCAAATGTTTGTACTAAACTGCAAAATCCTCGGTGCAGTAGTTCCTGAGAAATCTTTGACGAAAATAAAGTTCACACACACACACACACACACACAAACACACCCCCCCCACACACACACACACACACACAAACATTGTTACGGAAAAGACGAAAACTATATACCCCTTATACTTCGTGTGCCGGGGTATAATGATGGAAATGGCTATACCTTCAAGAGAGGCAGCTCTTTAAATATTTCCTTGCATGCCTTCTGAAAGGGGGTTATCCTAAAAGGAAACTATTTGCTCTTCAGGTATTAAAAGAAAGAATCTGCTCCCCATGAGAGAACCTTTCTAGAAGGGGATTTTATTGCAAGAAAGCAAAAGGAAGTCACTTAAGTTATTTCTCATGTCAATAAAAAACGTAAAACGATAATACCCCGCCATTATCGTGGCGAGGGCATATAACTCTGTCAAAAAGTGACGAAATTTGCCCATTCGCAGCCCAAAACTAGATCTTTTTAATATCAAGGCATGTACTAATCTTGATTACAATCTCTTGACATTTATTGAAGCAATTTTCCGGAAACAAAAATATGGGTGTGTCTCAGGCAGATAACTTCGTCAAAATTTCACGAAATTAGCAATCCGCACAAATAATATTTCCACAATATCAATTCACACACCAATTTTGGTAAAATACATTGATGTTTAATCAAGTTATCATCCGGAAACGAAATACGGACGGAAGGACGGACGTACGTTGACGGACGGACAAACACACGGACAACGTGAAACCATACACTATCGTGTCGGGAGGTATAAAAATGGCGGATAATCTACCAAGTTTCTTCAGTACCCTTAAAAAAGCAAGGAAACGGGCCATGTTTCCCAAAAAAAGGTAAGACAAAGCCTGTGTTAACAAAGGCCTCATGGTCCAGCCGTCGCCTTGAAAGTCATACTGCTCCAACAACATCAGACAAAGGTAAGTACTTGTAAGGTGCTGATGAATTAATACACATTTAAAGCACGCTGTCAAGAATGTACACGTAAATGCCACGATTACTTAAGCAAGCACAGCATTCGATAGGTACATTAAAATGCGTGTGACCGGTCAGGAATTCAAGTGGCTGTGCAAAGCTGAGGTTCTGCGGCTTCTGTTGCTACTGCTGCTGCTACTGCTGCTGTTTGTTTTTGTTTGTTTTTTTGTTGTTGTTTTTTTGTTGTTTTTTTTTGTTTGTTTGTTTGTTTTTTTGTTGTTGTTATTTTGTTGTTTGTTTGTTTTTTTCTTGTTTTGTATTTTTTTTTTTTTTTTTTTTTTTTTTTTTGGTCTGCGGTTTTCAATACCTCCCAAGGGACTTGGGGAATGTTAATGCATTGCAAAACCATGTTCGATCGCTGTTATTGCATAAAAGCTGAAAATATTCGCTACATTTCGCGTTTTACTTTTTCTTGCACTATTCTGTTTCGCCTTTTCACCGATGTCTCGCGAACGCTATTTCCACGGATTATGCTTGTTCTAGGGCAGGGCAGTACACATCTCGTGACGACAGCAATTCTGTGGCCCCGGTACGAGCATATTGAAAGTTGCGTAGCCGTGCATTAACAGCGCGTGAATTGCCTTGTTAATGCACGGCTTTTTGCCGGTTAATGCATGGCTGTTAATAAGTGCGACACTGCTTTTTATGCAATAATACATGTTCGTTGTTTAATCGTTGTTTTGAACGAATCCTGTCTAGTGATCGTCGCAAAGCTGATTTATTTTGCTTTTCTTGGTACAGTGTTGCATATGAAGACACTCAATCAAACTGAGTCTCCGATTTTCGTTATTTTGTGTGTTCTTTGTTTCCAAAGGCATCCTTTTTTACTTTTATTTGTGTCTTATGTACTGTCTGTCATGATTTGGTCGCTCTTCCTCATGGTAAGCTATGTTCTGTGATTGTGGCCATTCCTTGACGTCATTTATACTGTTCATTCAATCTAATCCTCGCCCTTTATTCTGAAGCATTCAGAAACCATGTTTGATCGCTATTATTGCATAAAAACTGAAAACATTCGTTACATTTCGCGTTTTTTCTTGCACTACTTTGTTTCGCCTTTTCACCGATGTCTCGCGAACGCTATTTCCACGGACTATGCTCGTTCTAGGGCAGGGCAGTACACATTTCGTGACGACAGCAATTCTGTGGCCCCGGTACGAGCATATTGACAGTTGCGTAGCCGTGCATTACCAGCGCGTGAATTGCTTTGTTAATACACGGCTTTTTGCCGGTTAATGCACGGCTGTTAATGACGTGCGGCACTGCTTTTTATGCAATAATACGTGTTCGTTGTTTTATCGTTGTTTTGAATGAATCCTGTCTAGTGATCGTCGCAAAGCTGGTTTATTTTGCTTTTCTTGGTACAGTGTTGCATATGAAGACACTCAATCAAACTGAGTCTCCGATTTTCGTTATTTTGTGTGTTCTTTGTTAATCCTGTTTTACTTTTATTTGTGTCTTATGTACTGTCTGTCATGATTTGGTCGCTCTTCCTTATGGTAAGCTATGTTCTGTGATTGTGGCCATTCCTTGACGTCATTTATACTGTTCATTCAATCTAATCTTCGCCCTTTATTCTGATGCATTGAAAAACCATGTTTGATCGCTATTATTGCATAAAAACTGAAAACATTCGCTACATTTTGCGTTTTTTCTTGCACTACTTTGTTTCGCCTTTTCACCGATGTCTCGCGAACGCTATTTCCACGGACTATGCTCGTTCTAGGGCAGGGCAGTACACATTTCGTGACGACAGCAATACTGTGGCCCCGGTACGAGCATATTGAAAGTTGCGTAGCCGTGCATTAACGGCGCGTGAATTGCCTTTTTAATACACGGCTTTTTGCCGGTTAATGCACGGCTGTTAATGACGTGCGGCACTGCCTTTTATGCAATAATACGTGTTCGTTGTTTTATCGTTGTTTTGGATGAATCCTGTCTAGTGTTCGTCGCAAAGCTGGTTTATTTTGCTTTTCTTGGTACAGTGTAGCATATGAAGACACTCAATCAAACTGAGTCTCCGATTTTCGTTATTTTGTGTGTTCTTTGTTTCCAAAGACAATCCCTTTTTACTTTTATTTGTGTCTTATGTACTGTCTGTCATGATTTGGTCGCTCTTCCTCATGGTAAGCTATGTTCTGTGATTGTGGCAATTCCTTGACGTCATTTATACTGTTCATTTACTCTAATCCTCGCACTTTATTCTGACGCAGATCCTAAATTGAACCAAGAAAAGCCCGACCACAAACAGCAATACACAGACGCCAATCTTCTGAAACAGACTTGAGAAAGTAGCTATTATTCAGTCAAAAGCTCGATCGACCCAACGTCAACCAACTGTAAAGGAAGAATTAAATGTTGTTTTTCTTTGTGTTTTTTTTTTTTTTTTTTTTTAGTTTATTTCAGTATGTACTGATCATATCATAAAATACAACCTTACCCAGGAAAGCACTGCTTACAGACGCGCTGATTTCCACAAGTTGAATTGACCGGTTTACCGTAGATAGCGCGCCACCTGGCGGCATTAAAGTTAAACGAATCTCCTTGATCTGAGCCAATCTGTAACATATTAAAGACACCAATATATTTGGAAATCAAAATAATCTAATAATCTGAAAGAGCACAATCTAAAAACATAGAAAATAGCAGATTACTTTACTGTGCTTGAGAGAAAATGAAAACAATGATAAATAATATCTATATATGTGTTCAATGCGCGTAGGCTTCCCGAAGTCATCAGTGGAACAGCATAGGAATATAGATAATTTATACATATAAATAAGGTGAGAGTTCGTCTTAAGAAGCTTTGGATTCTTAATCACCCATAATGCCATGTGAAGATTGAGTCTTCGTTGGGCGCACATCTTCTCGAAAACATGCCTATATAATTTAGACCCCCTTAACCTCATTTTTATATAGTAAAACTGGGGTTTACAGGGGTATATACCATCTTTTTATTTTTGCTAAAAACATAGATTATTGGTACTAGTTAAAATCGCCTCGCCGAGGCGGTTCTAACGAGTATCCACAATCTATGTTTTGAGCAGAAATTTGAAAAATATCAGAGCTTGTGTCTGGAAATTTTCAATTTTTTGAGGCGAAATTTTCTATATATTATTGAATAGGCGCGTTCTCGTAATGTGTCAATTTGTAGAAAATGGCGTACCCGGCTCATATATCCTCTTAAATTAATATATTTAGTAGCTATTGTCAATCATGACCATGTCAAATATAACTTTGATGATCTAAATGTAATAGTATTAGTCCGAATAGGAATTTAGCCAGATCTGGAATTTGGCTAGGCAAGTATCCTTATTTGGATCGTCATCTTATCTTCCATGAGGCTGTTTTTCTTCAAAGTCATTACGAAAACACGCCTATTTAAATATATTGAAAATTTTACAACCAAAAAAGCAAAATTTTTAGATAAAAAATTCTGATGTTTTCCATATTTCTGCTCAAAACATAGATTGTGGGTACTCGTTAGAACCGCCTCGTTGAGGCGGTTCTAACGAGTATCACAATCTATGTTTTTGAGCAGAAATAAAAAAAATAATGTATACCCCTGTAAACCCCAGTTTTACTATATAAAAGTGGGGTTTAAGGGGGTCGAAATTACAGTAATACCTCAATAATTCGAAGTGCAAGGGACTGCAGGAATTCCTTTGAATTATCGCTATTTCGAATTTCCGAAATCGGTAGTTTTCGGATATGTTCGGATTTTTTATTCAATATCGTTGAAGTAATGGGAACATCTGCATTAAAGATAATGAGCTGCTTGAAGACTGAGCTAATCATCTTCTACGCTTGACAGGCCTATGGAACCAGAAAATAAAAAGAAAACATGAACTTACATTTTTACCTACAACCGTCAACAATAACGAAAATGAAGGCTACACCTGTGGACACAAAACTGTGCAAACTTTGATGGGCTTCATTTCATTTGATATGCCACATTTATCTAATATATCCTAACATCCTGTCAGTTACTTGCTAGCCAGATATCAATGCAAATCATATCATGTTGTATATTTCACAGCAGACATCTGCATCAGCCAATTAAAACGCATCTAAAATGTCAAGAACATACATCAGACCTAAAAGTAGGATGAGTGCTTGTCAAAATGAATCAGATCAATCAATGTAAATTGTTAGATCCACTTTAAGAATTCTTAGATGAATGACATTTGATTGTCAAACAAACATGAAGCAAAGAGACTCATTGAAAGTTACTTTATTGGAGTTTGCACAGATTTGTGTCCACGGGTGTAAATGTAAAGTAACGAACCAATTAACTGACGAAATATTTAACCTTGCAAAACGCGGTGCAGAGAAGACAAACGTTGACAGCTAGCGAAGATTTGTATCAGTCTGCAATAAACTGGCTGGTACAGATCCGAAAGGGCCAACAACATTTCTAGACAATTTTGTTTTGCCTTTTTGTCCCTACTTTCACTTTAAAAAAACGTCCAAAAATATTCAGGAAATTTGTCTCAGAATTATTATTTTAGCTGTAACCGGACTATTACAGATTCTTCGTATTTACACGTTACATGAATCACTTAAAAATGATCTTTAAAATCCATTAAAGTTTATTAATGACCCATAATAAAAACACTTAAAATTATCAAATAACACGATCACGGCTAACGATCTCAATTAAAGAAACCCTTTATTCAATCAAGGATCATCACTTAATAGTATGACCGTTAATCGGGTGTCAATTATCTGTAGCGAATAGACCTGTGAAGTCACTCGGGTGTGTAACAATCAAGGAAATCATGATCATCGTGCGTGACCTTGATTGGCAGTTTGGAATTTTGAATTTAGCAGGGGATTTCAACAGAAATTTCTTTGATTGGGTCCGACAAATATGTTCAGAATATTCACCGTTAAGACGGTGTCAGCTACCTGTGGTGAATAAACCCGTGAAGTCACTGGGGTGTGTAACAATCGAACTCGCCGCACAAAAAATCATGATCACCATGCGTGACCTTGACTGGCAGTTTGGTATTTCGAATTAAGCAGGGGATTTTAATAGGAGTTTCTTTGATTGGGACCAACTGGTCTGTTCGAAAAATTGATTTTTTCGAAAAATTGAAATTCGAAAAATCGGTGATATTTTTGCAAAAAATTATAGTGAAAGAAGTCCGGACCATCAGTCTTCTTCGAAAAATCCTGTAGTTTCGAAAAATTGGCGTTCGAATTACCGAGGTTCCACTGCATATAGGTATGTTTTCGTGATGAATTTTGCAAATTTACCTACTTTACACGTCAATAAATATATAAGTAAATGATTATCAAAGTATCATTTAATGAAATTACAGTGACTTTAAATGTCGGTTAACTACTCAACTAATGATAGTAGATAACTTTTATTAATTGAAAATGAATTCAGTGTCTTTAAAAATCCGACATCGACCAATGGTATAAAAGTATAATTATAAAGACAGAGTGCTGTCGAATAACTGATATGCTCGTTAATAGTGGGGAAATTATTTGAAGACAAATAGTAATTTTATCATGGCCTAGCCAGATTCTGAAAGTGGCAAAATTCCTATTTGGACTACAACATATACATTTGTATTTTGACTTTACTATCTATTTGCAGAGTATATAGGCACGATAATGGGACACAACGCAATTTGATTGTGAATAATTAATATAATGATAATAAAATTGTCCAAATCACGACTTCGCGTCTTTCACCAGATACACAGGTTTTCAAAGATGTATCCAGAATGAATATTAACACAATGCCCATTCTATATTATCATTGTTTTAATGACACAATGCAATCAGAAGTCATTTGAAATAAATATTTCAAATAAATGCCAATCATCAGGGAGACGACATTGCTTTGCAATTTAATGTAACGTAATTTACGGCGACGTTAACACCAACGTCCTTTGATGGTAATTGCCGTCCTCCGTTATCAGTTAGTGTTTATTTAACTTCGGCTTGAAAACCTTAACAAAATTGGCCTCTTATAGTTTCCTCAGCATTGTCTGTCATTTGTACTTTATATAATGAAAAAACTAAATATCTTGGGTCCTCGTTTAAACATGTATCTATTTGTTTGCTTAACGGAATCTTCCTTGTGTTTATTTCTCTTATTTGTTGGTTATGAACTGTAGTGCAATGTCTCAAGTTAGTGTCACCTGTGTAATTTTCATGACAACTTCTGCGCGTAATTACGTAGATAACATTTTTGACATTGCACAACATTGAAGCGTTTACCATGAATGTCATGTTATAAGTAAACGTGAATGATTGTTTCCTTCTTGCAAGTGCTTATACAGTCCACAATTTCCTCGGTGACATTTTCTCCCAAGGTTTTCGATAGCATGGCTGTTGAACCTTGCTCTGGTTAGGATGTGTTGTAGGTTCCAGGCCTGCAGCTTACTTTTCAATAAATATGTGTGTGTGTGTGTGTGTGTGTGTGTGTGTGTGTGTGTGTGTGTGTGTGTGTGTGTGTGTGTGTGTGTGTGAATACGTGCGCGTGTTCTTTCTAAACAATGTTACTGTAATGATCTGACAGCCAGTTATGTTCAGTCGCAAAGCACTTCTTTTACAATATATACTGTCTTATTAATTATTTGATAACAAGCCAAGCCACAGGATAGCAGTTTATTTGTTCGACATAATAAGGTCCAGATGTCTGTTAAAGTACCACTTTGTGCAATAGAAATCCGTCTGAAAGTTTCATAAGGAAATAAGTTTAATCAAGCTTTGTTACAAAAAGTGGGAATACTACAAATACAAATACAAATATATTTATTCAGCATTAAACATCTACAACAATGTTTATAGCCTACATAATATACAAGTGAGCACATTACATTCATACAGCACAATGTTTAACAGAGGAGCCAAATGTAATTTACATGGAAAAACATTTACACATTCAATTCAACTTTTCTCATTTCGAGTGCATAATATATAAACTTTGCAACATTTAAAATTACCTGTTTTGAATTCGACATCATTAGATTATCAAATTTATTCATGTTTGGCCAGTGACAAAAATATGGTTTCAAAAAGTTTCTTCGTAATTCTGCATAAAGAGGGCATACAAGTAAAAAGTGATACTCATTTTCAATCATTGACATATTACAAAATTTGCAAATCCTTTCGCTCGGGAAATATTTTCATATCTCCCACGTTCAATTCTTAGATCATGTGAGGAGAGTCTGAATCGAGTTAATGCAACTTTGTATTTCTTATTTGCTATGAAATCTAGATAGTTTTCACGATGAAATTCATGTTTAAGCCTCGCATAGGTAATAAGTCTGTTAGAATTATTAATATCGGTATACCATGTTTGGTAATAATGATCAAAAATTCTTGGCTTTATTAGTTGCAGCGGGATATCGATTTCTCCCTGTTGTAACCAGATATATGAAAGACCTAAATTATCTAACAATGACTTTATGTACGATGCCCAATTGGATCCATTATAAGAATTGCCGCTATCCGCGTCGTCTTTCAAAATTCTGTATATTTTCTTTGGAAGGAAGGAGTCGTTGCTTTTTAACAGTTTAACCCAGTATTTTATCATGTTGAACTTTCGTTGAATGATGAAAGGAACTCGTCCTAACTCGCCGTATAGCGCACTAAGATTCGTAGACTTTTTAACATTTAGAATCCAGCGGCAGAACTTAGTATGGATCACCTCAATATCCTTTGCATCGTGCATTCCCCACACTTCTGAGCTGTAATTTAATATAGAACCTACTAATATATCAAACAGTCTGCATTGTTCAGACATTGGCAAATCCAATTGCCTGAAATACTAGTAAATGTTGGTCAGTTTTGAAACCTACCTTTAACCTTTTGAATTGAGAAGATGAGAAGATTTCATTTTATTCATCACCCCTACACCCCACACGAACAGTTTTCTTTCTGATCGTTCCAAGGCGTTTTCTTCTGTTGCCGTTATTCTTTCTTCATGCGTCGGTTATTGCACATATGTGATATGGTTCTGTCCCTATCTGTTCCCTTTCTCTTCTCTTCCGGTGCTTCGGGAATGCATATGAAGAGAATCAATCAAACTGAGTCTCCGATTTTCATGATTTTGTGTGTTCTGTGTTTCCAAAGGCAATCTTTTTAGACTTCCATTTGCATTGTGACTGTGGTCTTTCCTCGGTAATTTATTTTGTATTTTATATCTACATTATTTTAGTTGGCATTATTTATGCATATAAAAGTATAATTTATCTACTTACAGACTCATACATAGAATCCCCGTTGAAAGCCACAGTGTATATATTGTAGCCTGCCACCCCGTCTCCATTGTCGTCAAACACTCTTGTGGGATTTCCTAACTCATCATTTATTACCACATTTTGTACATTCTCAGCAAAGAGCTTTGTACTGTTCTTGAACGACTCACAGATACGTCCTGTATAACCATTACATGTTAATTGAAGGGTTGTATAAGCGCCACGGAGCAGTCCAATCACAGCTTTTTCAACAAAGGGAGCCCAAGCGTCTATCTTGTAGTTATTTTCATTTGCATCTAATCTTTCATTACCACTGAAATAGTTTGATGCATATATATGCAATTAACATGAACTATGAGATACGCAATAAGCATGATCTATCTACTGAGTTTGCGATCGTATAATCAATTTAAAGTAACGTTCCTTCTCAGTATTTATTTTGTTGACCGTTCCAAGGCGTTACATTGTTGCAAATCTTCTTTGTTTATAGGTCGGTCATTGCAACTGTGCCAGTGTATCTTGACATTGTTCGTTTCTCATCTCTGCATTATTTTGTTGCAAAAAAAGGTAAGAGAAAAGTCCAGGGAGTGCCACAGTCACAAACCGCAGCCCTTTCAAGACACCAAGGGGATGAGAAAACCGATAAAACCAACCATGTACCAATCGAACAAACGTATGAAAAGCACTAAGATTAGCTCTCTCTTCCCTTCTTTGTTTATATGTCGGTTATTGCAACTGTGCCGGTGTGTCTTGACATTGTTTGTTTCTCAACTCTTCGTCCTTTGGTGCCTCGGAAAGGCTTTGCATTGTGATTGTGGCCTTTTCTGGATCATTACATTTATGTTTTTAATATCCATTAGTAGTGATTACTTTAAAAAGAAAACATTGTATATATATAGTTCAAACAACCCCTGTTTATACAAATAAAGACAATAGTTGGTTTTGTGACGCCACAGTCGAAATATACTCTGAGTATGAATAGTCATCTGTTTTTTGTTGTTTTTTTTTTTTTTTTTTTTTTGTTTGTTTGTTTCTTAACCTTTGTTTCTTTGTTGTTGTTGTTGTTGCTGCTGGTGCTGGTGCTCTTGTTGTTGTTGTTGTTGTTGTTGTTGTTGAGGTTGGTGGTTGTTGTTGTTGTTGTTTGTTTGTTTGTTGATGTTTTTTTTTTTTTTTTTTTTTTTTTTTGCTTTGCTAGCTTATCTGAGTTCGAAGTGCTGAAGGTGAGCTATTGAGATCGGTCAATGTCTATCGTCCATAGTCCGTCTTGCGTCGTCCGTCGAACGGCGTCAACAATTTGCTTTAAATGACTAGTCCTCCTGCACCCTCGGCCAAATGACTCGAAACCTGGTTAGAAGTACCGAGGTGACTTGCTGATCAAATATAGCTAAAATCATTCCGATTGGGAATCCAAGATGGCCGACACGGCAGCCATCTTGAAAATCTATTTTGAACTTCTTCTCCTGAATCGAAAGGTCAATCGACTCGAAACTTGATAGAAAGTATCAGGGTGACTTGTAGATCAAAATAGTTGAAATCGTTTCGATCTGAAATCCGTTTTGAACTTCTTCTCCTAAACTGAAAGGCCGACAGACTTGAAACGGGTGGTAGGAAGAATCGGAGTGACTTGTAGATCAAAAATAGCTAAAACCGTCCCGATCGAAAATCAAAGATAACTGCCGTGGAGGCCATCTTGATAAAATAATTCGAACTTCTTTTCCTGAACCGAAACGACAAGTGACTCGAAACTTGGTAGGAAGTATCAGGCTAGTCTGCAGATCGAAAATAGCTAAACCGTTCCAATTGGAAGTCCAAGATGGCAGCAACGGCCGCCATCTTAAAATTTATTTTGAACTTCTTCTGAGCCGAAAGAGTAGTTAACACGAGACTTGATAGGAAGTATCGGCATCACTTTTAGATCAATTACAGCTAAAATCGTTCCGAATGGAAATCTTAAATGGCCGCCATCTTGAAAATCTATTTTAACTTCTGAACCGAAAGTCGGAGGAAGTAGGAAGTTTCGAGGCTACCTGTGGATAAAAAATAGCTAAATAGTTGGCCGCTATCTTAAAAATCTATTTTGAACGTTTCCTGAATGAAAAGGCCAATTGACTCAAGATTTGTTTTAAGTATCAGGGCGACCTGTAGATCAATACTAGCGAAACTCGTTGTGATAAGTTATCCAAGATGGCCGTAACGGCCACCATCTTGAAAATCTATTTTGAACTTCTTCTCCTGAACCGAAAGGCCAACTGAGTCGAAACTTGGTAGAAAGTATAGTTTTTTCTGTGTTTTTGTTATTTTTTACTTTACGTTTTTTTACAGGTGCGGGAGTTATTGTTGTTGTGGTTGTTTGAAGTTTTAGTGTTGTCATTATCTTGGAGTTTCTATTAAGTAATTCAGATGCGAGGGTCAGGCCCAAACAGCACTTGGGAAGTACAATTTATATATAAGAAATATTTTATGTATACAAGCATCTGCTGTAGCTAGCTCAGTCTGTTTTAGTAATACTACAGGGCTTGCACTTTATCCACGGTTGCAATTCGCCATATAACGATTGTCTATTTATTCTTTTTTTTTGTAAGTTTATTTTGAACTGTGATACTCATTAACCCGTTCGACCCTGCAGACCGAGAAAGATTCTTTTGCAAACAGTGTAGATCCTGATAATTAGCTGTCTCATCTGCATCTGCACTATCATTCTGGTCTTTATTCATGAATAATATCTCTATTTGAAAAAAATGGATATGTCTAAATTCTAAGATGGATGAGTCCACTTCTCAAACTCAGGGATGAAAGGTTTACATTATCGAATAGCAATAACATCAAAATTATAAATTTCAGACCAAATATATCATCAATTTTCACTGTTTGTTTAACTCATGTCAGTTATAATTAGAATTATTGTTTTAATTGGCCAACTGATATACGAAAAAAATGATGATACCCAGAAAAGGTCACAGTCACGAAACACAGCTTTCCCGGGGCACCCAAAGACGAAAGAGATGAGGTACAAACAAAAACTACTCACAAATCATTACGAAAACACGCCTATTCAAATATACTGAAAATTTCACCACCATAAAATGAAAGTTTTCAGATAAAAATTCTGATATTTTTTCATATTTCTGCTATGTTTTTAAGCAGAAATAAGAAAACTAATTTATACCCTTATAAACCCCATTTTTGCTATATAAAAGTGGGGTTTAAGGGGGTTAAAATTATATGGATATGTTTTCATGATGTACACAGTGGCAATAACCGACACACAAATAAAGAGGAACAGCAAAATTGACCCGGTCTTTGAAAGGTCAGCAGAAACAAATAGTAGGGGTTGGGCCTTAATTAATTTTACTCGACCGAAACATCGCACTTAATTCTGATGCAGCTCAAAATTAAAATATTAGTTTGGTCCGCTGGGGTCTTATTCAGTGAAACATCGCAGTAAAACATAAATAATCAGAAAACTGTAATTAACCAAAGTAGTGTGCCCAATGGCAATTTGAAGCCAATACAAACAAGAATTCCGTGGAAGGCGTCATCGCACCTGCTGGGGCAAAAGTCACAGGAGCCACAATCAGAACGTGGTTATTAAATAAGTTTATTTCATTCTTAGCAGTGCTTAGTTGGAAAACTGGGTTGAAAAAAATGTAGACATGTGGCTCCTGGGGCACATATATTCCAGGCCAGTACCATACCATCTAATGGCTATATCTTCAGCACTGATTTTTCGTATTATACAGCCCAATGACAAAGGAACGTCGACGTAAAATGTGTACAAGTCACTGGAGGTGAAATATAGGTCAAGGTCACGGGTCAAGGTACCTGCTAATTCAGTACATCAAAGAGAAGCACTTGCAAGGTATAGTGGTTGTAGGCCTTATAGTTCAGGAGTTATCAAACATCAGCGTAAAATGAGACAAATACAGGTCAAGGTCACCGGGTCAAGGTACCTGCCAAGCCAGTGCAATGAGGTGAAGCACTATGCAAGGCTTAGTGGATGTAGGTCTTATATTTGAGGAGATACCAAACATCGACGTAAAATGTGTCAAAGTCACTGGAGTGCAAAATATAGGTCAAGGTCACCAGGTCAAGAACATTGAGATGAAGCACTATGTAAGGTTTGGTGGTTGAAGGCCTTACAGTTGCGGACATATGGAAGGGAGACGTAAAATGTGTAAAAGTCAATGGAGCGCGAAATATAGGTCAAGGTCACCCAGTCAAGGTACCTGCAGAGTCCGTACATTGAGGAGAAGCACTATGCAAGGTTTGATTGTTGTAGGCCTTATAGTTGAGGGGAAACTGAACGTCGACGTAAGATGTGTAAAAGGCACTGGAGCGCAAAATATAGGTCAAGGTCACCAGGTCAAGATACCTGCCGAGTCAGTACATCTAGGAGAAGCACTATGCAAGGTTTGATGGCTAGAGATCTTAAACTTGAGGAGATCTGGAATGTTGACGTAAATTATGTCAAAGTCATTGCAGCCAAAATATAGGTCAAGGTATCTGCCGAGTCAGTACATTGAAAAGAAGCACTTTGCAAGGTTTGATGGTTTTAGGCCTTATAGTTGAGGAGATATCGAACGTCGACGCAAAATGTGTCAAAGTCACTGGAGCGGAAAATATAGGCCAAGGTCACTGGGTCAAGGTACTTGCCAAGTCAGTACATCTAGGAGAAGCACTACGCAAGGTTTGGTAGTTGTACGCCTTATAGTTGAGAAGATCTGGAACGTCAACGTAAATTGTGTCAAAGTAAATGGAGCACAAAATATAGGTCAAGGTCACCGGGTCAATGTACCTGCCAAGTCAGGAGGTCAGGCAGATGTGTCATGCAAGGTATGATGGTTGTTGTAGAATTGTAGTTGATTAGAATACTAACTTTGACGTAAATATCGAACTTCGACATAACAGAACTGTTAACAGACGGACTGACGGACGGACGAACGGACAGACAAATGGAAAAGCGGGCACCTATGTTGCAAATTCAGAAGGTCAGGGAGATGTTTCGTGCAAGGTTTGACGGTTGTTTAGTCTTGTAGTTGATTAGAATACTAACTTTGACATAAATGTCGAACTTCGACATAACAGAACTGTTAACAGACGGACTGACGGACGGACGAACGGACAGACAAATGGAAAAGCGGGCACCTATGTTGCAAATTCAGAAGGTCAGGGAGATGTTTCGTGCAAGGTTTGACGGTTGTTTAGTCTTGTAGTTGATTAGAATACTAACTTTGACATAAATGTCGAACTTCGACGTAACAGAACTGTTAACAGACGGACAGACGGACAGATGAAGGGAAAAGCGGGCACCTATGTCGCAAAGTCGGCAGGTCAGTGAGATGTTTCATGCAAGGTTTGATGGTTGTTTAGCCTTGTAGTTGATTAGAATACTAACTTTGACATAAATGTCGAACTTCGACATAAATGTTGACAGACGGACGGACGAACGGACAGACGAACGGAAAAGCGGACGCCTCTGTCGCAAAGTCAGGAGGTCAGGAAGATGTTTCATGCAAGGTTTGATGGTTGTTTAGTTTAGTCTTGTAGTTCATAATACTAACTTCAACATACATGTCGAACGTCGACATAAATGTTGACAGACTGACGGACGGACGGATGGACAGAAAAGCGGACGCCTATATCGCACCCGACTACAAGCAGGTACGATAATAAAAACTATAAGTGGAACCACAATCAGCCGACCGATAGCAATAGTAAGGTGCCCATGACAAGATATAACGGCACATTTGCAATAACCGACATTTAACCCCTAAACTGCCAATCACAACTATTGTCGTCTGCTTTGCCATCTGCTTGGTATTTTAAGAGTCATTTTTGCAAACAGTGTGGACCTAGATGAGACTGCTCCTCTAGAAGCAGTCTGATCTGGGTCCACACTGTTTGCCTGTATGCAAAACAAAGGTTTGAAAAGTTTGCAAGAATATTCAGAACGACATAAACAGACGACGATTTCAGATGCAGGTTTTCTTGGCGTTTTAAGAGTTATTTTTATTCTATGAGAATTAATTTTGGTGGCTGCCAGGACAGTATAATCTGTTTGCCTCTAACTCTTGTTTTACTCCTAACAATAACTTAACCTGAATTAGCTCCTAACTCACAGACTGAGGTAAAATCTTCACCTACCTGCACTGTTTGCCGGAAGACTTGTTGTAACTCCATTGATAGTAACAGTCAAATGTGTGCTCCATGTATTGTCGTATCCATGGGTTAGGATCTGAACCATCCGGGCTGAGACTTTTCAGGTGGTCAGTAAATTTCTTGTTGACTGGTATTTCCGAAGTAAGAGTTATTGACCCTTTCATATGTGAAAACCCTTTGACAATTGTACGAGTTCCCCAACCTTCAGATGCTATGAAAAGATATTCGTGATTTTTAAAAGCGTTGTTTAAGGCTGGGAATAAAAATTCAAGTTCAAACGAACTAACAAACACCAGAACAGCCTTAGCATCCATATGCAGGTTGAGCTTATTGATAATGTCTTCTGTATTTCCCAGATGAGATACACCTACAGTCTGTGCCACACATATATTATTATTATCCTTCTTGATGGCATCGACAATTAAATCCCTACCACCCTCACCATAAGCAGTTTCACTATAAAGTATCTGTATAAAATTGAAGCCCAAATATTTCACAATTTTCACCATCGTAGCCGCTTGAGCACTGTCAGGAGTGGACGTCCTCAGAAAATATGGATATAAAGATCTCCTGCTCAATCCTTCTGCCGTGGAACCATAACTGATCTGAACAAACCCAAGTCTTGATGTAATCTCGGCCACCGCGACAGTCACATCACTGCTCCACGATCCTACATATCCTAGAATTTTATCTCTCACTGGAACATAAGAGCCGTCCTTGAATACACCCAGCCTATGAACAGTCAATACCTTCTCTTGGATGATCTGTGGATCATTACAGCTGTCAATAATTATAGTGCCAATACGAGCATCAGGAACACGGTTCTGATAAGTGTTTTTAGCCTCTTCAATCCCAAACCTGATTGATTCAACTATATCTATACCTGCTGGTTTTATATTACCACATCGAAGCGGAGAAGATCCTACATTGTGTACGGGTGCTATTCCTATGATATACATATCCCCGGGTATGAACAGTATCTCGTCTGTGTTCTCCGGTAGACACTGTTCGCAAATTGCATAGTCCGGACATTGCGGTTTTCTGATATTCGGCCAGTTTAGTTCTGTACCATCCTTTGTGTAATCCTTGATTGCGCTGGTGTTAACTTTTAGTGTGTCTCCAGTAAACGTAGCAACCTTTGAATAAAAACATATTCAATGTGTGTTAATGCATTTACAACCATTAAAATAATATGGGAATCCTTTAGAAGTGAGGACATAATGTGAAGGACTAAAATAATACAAATGCATCGATGGTCTGGTAAAAACAAATAAAGTCCATAAATAAAAATAGAAAAGGTTGCCTTTGAACCAAAAAACAAGAGAAAAACACGAAAAGGAGAATCGGTTTCATTTAGTTTCTTAAAATGCAGGAATGTAGATTACGTGGCTGCATACGCCCGCCCCGCCCCGCCCCGCCCCGCCCCGCGCCACCCCGCCTCACCCCCATCCGCCCACCCTAAGCACCGACTTAAGCGGTATTCGATTGCAAAGTAATGAGAATAAACCAAACGATCTCAAATAAAATTTTAAAATATTATCTTCACTATGGTGAAGTACAGGGAGACATTTTACAGCCGCAACATGGCACTTAACACCTGCTGTAGTGAAATGAAAATTTTCAATAAGCAGCGCTTATTCCATACCCCCCACCACCACCACCACCACCCCCGCATAAAGCATACAATATTTTTCTATAAAAATTTAAGTTTCAAAGTGCCGGCGTGACCTTGAAAATAAGGTAAAGGTCACCAAACTCTAATAAAACAAGATTCCTAAAATTATTAAGCAAGATACACTGGAAAAACAAAAGTGTTACGGACATTAAAAAATTACATAGGGGAATAACTATAACAGTATTGACCCCTTGACCTTTTTTTTCTGTAGCAGCAGCATCTCATAAATATGAACATTTATGCAAAATATGCCCAATGAAGTATCCGTGCTAGCTTGAACAAATTCCATCTAATGATTCATGTGAAAGGGTACACACATGGGTCATTTTTAGAGTCTTTATAATGTAGTGACATTGAAAATAAGGTCAAGGTCACAAAAATCTAATCATTTTTTTCCCATGTCCTAACCATGAATCTGTGCTAGTTTGTTAAAATTCCAGACACTGGTTTAAGATATAGTGTGCACACAAGCTTTTTTCTATCAAAATTTGAGTTTCAAAGTGCCGGTGTGACCTTGAAAATGAGATAAAGGGCACAAAAATCTAATCACTTCTTCCCCAAATCCCATTAATATATCTGTGCTAGTTTGGTCAAATTCCATCTATAGATTCATGAGCTGGGATGCACTCAAGACTCACTTATTGAGTATTGATAATGTAGTGACCTTAAATAAGGGCAAGGTCACCCAAATCTAATCACTTCACTCCTTTCGCCATCCTGATGATGTATCTGTGCTAGATTGGTCAAATTCCAGCTATTGGTTATAGAGATACAAAGTTTTACAAGGCTCATTTTTTGCATCTTTATAATGTAGTGACCTTGAAAATGAGGTCAGTCACCAAATTCTAATCACTTCTTTCCCCTGTCTTAACAATGTTAAGGTGCTAGTTTGTTAAAATTCTAGCCATTGGTTCAAGATATAGTGTGCACATAAGCTTTTTCTATCAAAAGGTGAGTTTCAAAGTGCCAGTGTGACCTTGAAATCGAGATAAAAATCACCGAAATCTTATTACTTCTATCCCCAATCCCAATGATGTATCTGTGCTAATCTGGTCAAATTCCATCTTTTGATTCATGAAATAGAGTGCACACACGGCTCACTTTATGAATATTTATAATGTAGTGACCTAGAAAATAAGGTCACCAAAATCCAATCAATTCTTTCCCCTATCCTTAGGATGTATCTGTGCTAGTTTGGTCAAATTCCACCTATTTGTTAAAGAGATAATGTGCACTCAAGCTTTTTACTGCATTAACAAGGCTCATTTTTTGAGCATTTACAGTGTAGTGACCTTGATATTAAAGTCAAGGTCATCAAAATCTAATCACCTCTTTCTCTCATCTTGATAATGTATCTGTGCTAGTTTGGTCAAATTCCAGCCATTGGTTAAAGGGATACTGTGCACACAAACCTTTTACTGCATTAAGGAAAATTTTTACAAAGGACAATAACCCCAAGCGAATTGGCCCCTAGCCCTTACTTACTCTTATGTAGGTACATCTTATTGATATCAATGTGTCTGCGGAAATTGATGAATATCCATCACTGCGTTTTCAAGATATTGGGAAAAACCAGCGTCGCGGACGGACACACGGACGGACACATGGAGGAACGGACGGACCGACAGACAGACGGACGGACGGACAACGTGAAAACAGTATACCCCCTCTGCGCCCCCCCCCCCCCCCCCCCCCCCACACACACACACACAAACAAAGTTTGCGAGGGTATAATAAAAAGCTGAAATTTTGCCTTTGGAAACAAATAACACATAAAGTTCATCAAGGTATTTTACACTGCTAAAGTAACATCTACTACTTGTAACGCATGGTGTGATGGGTTATAATGTCAGCAGAGGATAATTTTACTTTTTTCCATCGCTCCAGATAAGGCACCTTTTTTAATCAAATGTATTGAAAGTTTTTTTTTGTTTTTTGTTTTTTTGTTGTTTTTTTATTGAAAACATATGGTTTGGGTACTCATAAGTAGTGACTAATCGGGACGCTACCAGTTACCAAAATATATGGTTTCGTGCATAAGTTAGAAAGATATTTTATGATACTGCTTCTACTCTGAGGCTATGCATCTCCCCATACTTAATCATAGTGCAGATTGTTTTTCATTTCCTTCGGGATCACTGAACCCGTTTTTGTGTAATTGTGAGAACAGAATTCTGCTCATCATTTGGTTAAGGCTGTTATACTGCTCTATTGCTTTTTACATTATTGTTTATGATCAAACACAATCAAAATGTGAATGAGGTTACACGAAAAAAAACGACTAAAAAAGGTAAGAGAAAAGTCCAGGGAGTGCCACAATCACAAACCGCAGCCCTTCCCATACCCCAAGAGGAAGAGGAAACCGACAAATCCAAACAAGCACAAGTCGAACAAACGTAAGAAAAGCACTACGATTAGCTCTCTCTTCCCCAAGCGAGGTAATCGCAATACTAAAAGGACTAAAAACACAAGAACAAAATGACACATGGAAAGACATACAACAAATCGCTTCGTAGAATAAACCACAAAGCAACAAAGAGTAAGACTAACACCGGGACCACAGCCTTAGAACGGTCAGTAGAGTAAACCACCGTGGGGTTTAAAGCACTTTTACAGCTAGCTAACTTCACACTGGGTCCCGATGCTACTCTTAATACAGAAACACATAAAAATTCGGTTCGCATTAAGGCTCCCAACTCAGTCAATGCATCAAAGCGAAAACACAAAAATCAAATTAATCACTATAATAAACAAAGACGAGTACTCATGGCTAATTCTACTGTATGCCAGAGTAAATGAAAACCAATAGTAGAACCACGGCGGGCCAAGCCAAAGACATATCGTCAAGCCCCAACCCACTGGTTAAAGTTTTACGAAGAGGCCGTCATTGGGTCTGAGGCCCGAACCGCCGTCGTGCAATTAAAGAGTGGAGCATAGCCATCAACAATGATTGGGTTGACAACTAGGCATGCAGTCTGCCACATAATATCCAGGTTAAAGCCAATTCTTTTATAACGGTTAATAAGTTTTCTGAATTGTTCCGAAAAGTTAGATTTACCTACAATTTTTCTAAATCTGTACACTAAGTCACCGTAAAATTCGGGTTCCGATATACCTTGTTGCAGAAGTGTTTTCATACTGATGCTATATTTTTCTAACAATGCACTGTGTCTGCGATAAAATTTCGAAAACGCCTTACGAAGTTTAAAATAACGATAGCCCTGCCTAAAAAGTTTGGCAGTAAGAGCTTTATTGAATAAGTTCTGGCGAATCTAATAGGTTGAGATATGTATGCCCCATATAAGGTATGCCGGAGGACATCGCCATCCAGAAAAGGGAAATTGACTATATCAAAATCAAAATCGTCTCGTTTATCATTAATTTTGGTGGAAACCATACCATTAGAAATACATAGATTCAAATCCAAAAAAGGTGCCTCGGTATCGGAAGAATTTGCTCTATTTAATTGTGTTCCGTAGGGTATATCCGGTCCACCATTTGGTCAAAGTAAATATTGTCAATATTAAATATATATTCATCATAAGTCACAAAGAGCAGCCCTCATGAAACATCGAAAAGGAAAGATAGGATAAAAAGACAATAGCAAACACAAGCAGTTAACTACATGGGTAGGGAGCTTAAACAAGTGCTACTCAATTGAAATAATGTCCTTACTACTAATTATAACCACAATTAACAAATATTGGTTCAGGACCGAACGAATATTTGTTAATTTGAGCTTTTAATCAGTAGTAAGGACGATGTTTCGATCAAGGAGACATTGGGTGCATCCGTGAAACATCACAGCACTATGAATTCCGCAGAATGTAAAAAAGGTAAGAGAAAATGTCGCACCTGCCAGCGCCTGTCATTCGATTCTCGTAATCTCGAATTCCAAGGGACTCTGAAATACTTCGAGATATCCGTACCTCGACGTATCAGATTTGCAGAAATGAGGAAAAAATAATTCACACAACCGCATGTAACAAATATATATGTACTTGGACACTTGAAGTTAGAGATATATTGAAAATATTGTGGAAAAGAGGAGCAATTTCTCTTTTTTCCACAACATTTTTTACCTGTTGTTAGGTTTTCATGTTTAGGCAGCGATCAGATTTTCATATCGAGATAAGCGGTTATTCGAGATAAGCGAGGTCGAGATAACGGGAGTCAACTGTATATATATTTATATATATATATATATATATATATATATATATATATATATATATATATATCATCCCCTTAACCGATATTTTTCGAGGAACTAATTGTGCTCCTCTTGTTGCAGTTTTGTTTCTATTTTTTCATGAAGTCTCTCACACGTAAAAATCAGGCTGACATTACTGAGGCTTTCAATTCGACTTTAAGATACCTTGATGATTTCTTAAATATTAACAATATTTACTTTGACCAAATGGTGCACCGCATATATCCTAAAGAACTCCAATTAAATAGAGCAAATTCTTCCAATACTGAGGCACCTTTTTTGGAATTGAATCTATGTATATCAAATGGTAGAGTTTCCATCAAAATTTATGATAAACAGGACGATTTTGATTTTGATGTAGTCAATTTCCCTTTTCTGGATGGCGATGTCCCCGGTTTTTAGCCCATGTAACGGAATAGGCGCATGTTACGTTATTGTTGTTTTGTAAAGGATAAGGTCATTGAAGGTGTAAGATTTTTTTTCGGTAATGGACTTGGCTTAAATGTATTTATTTCAAATCAACCAATTGACATGCATATGATATTTACATACAATGACACATTGGGATTGGAATGGAAGCAACATGCTTATTGAAACCCTTTTCCCGCCATCAAAGTAAAGAATGTACAATATTGGCAGGTCATGTGGTAACTTAATATATTCCGGTATACCCATGAAGCCTTGTTTTGTACTAATGGTAATAAGCATCAGTAAAGAGGCATTTAACATCTTTGCACATAAGAAATAATAATATAGCAGCCAGGCAATTATAAAATGTCAAAAAATAAGGAATGAAAAAAGTTGTAATACGAACAGCGAAGAATCAAAGGAATTTCGAACAATACGCTACATGTAAAGGCGTATGAAAAAAGCATAACAAAAAAGCAGCAGGATCATCTATCAGGAGCCTGCATGTACGGGAGACTTGAAAGGGATAGGGATGGGGTGGAACGCCATGTGCACACAATTCTACTGCATTTCTTCTCCCCAAGAGACTTACTAATTTATTGAATGTTCGTTGATAGTGCGTAAGATTTCAAGGCCTGATATGATTACCTTATAGTTGTATCATTAGCGCATTAAGTATAGTGTATAGTGTATAGTGTATAACATATCGGGTTTCTTGTCAGCACTTAGCAGTCGTAGCATTTAGGAAAAAAATAGACATTGCGCAATAGTGACAGTAGTAAGACAAAATTAAGCACATACTCATTTGAATCTTTTAGAGTCTCTTATGGGAATACTCTGCTGTTTACATCGTTTGATAGGGAAATGTCACCAAATAACAGCATATCTCTAGACACGAGGCATATTTGTGAGATGTTATGTAACATCCCGTGTCGTTGTAGTTGATACCTACGACACTGCAGAAAGTAATGCTTGGATGTTTTGATATTGTCACATGAGCAAAGTGGTGACTCTATAAGATTTCTAAGATAGATGTCATAGTTGAGACTACTGTATTTAGTACGAAGGAGAGTATGTAATATTTGATACTGACGATCCCCGGAGTAATAATACTTTGGTATGCTAGTGCTATGTTGATTTATCTGATCTTTAAAAGACAGAAGAGTAGTCGAGGTTCTCTGTTCTTCGGGAAGGGTGTTCCATTTTCTGATAGTAGATGGTAAAATGGGTTGTAGCATTAGATACTTCGTGCGTTGGTTGTACTGATGTCCTTTGCATTTCTAAGGTTGTAACGAGAAGTGTCGATAACAGTAGAGGAAAATTAAAGTCAATAGGTAGTGTGGCGTCAAGTGATTTACCATTTTATAGAAGAGAACAAGTTTTTTGGGGTTTTTTTCCTTCTGGTTTCTAATGTCTCCCAACCAATTTCACTGTATAGATTTTTTATTGAAATTAATTTTGTCGTCCCGGTTGCTATTCTGACCACATTTATTTGGATTTATTTTTCATACTGAGTACAATTATTCCAAATCTCATTGCCATATTCAAGTATTGGTCTGATGAAAACGTATATATATTTTCAAGTGCTTTTCTTTCTAATTGAAAGTTAAAGTTTACTCACTGTAGTAATCCGTTTCCATGTTTTTTCTTTAATATAACTTACATGCGTGTGCCATGAACGGTTGTTACTAAAGTAAAATCCAGGATGTTTATGGTTTTCAGCTTCCCAGATTTATTTATTTAACATGTAGTGGTAGATGTGCTGGTTTTATTAGTTTTCGAGATATTAAAAGAATTTCTGTTTTGATAGGATTGAAGCTGACTAGCCAGTCTTTAGCCAATTTTGAGATTTTTTCAAGATGTGAGTTAAGCGGTTGTGCTGCGGTGTCAGGGTTTTTCAATTTAATAAAAACTTTTTGTGGGTCATCAGCAAAAAGTCTAATGTTTGGCTGAATGTCTTTAACTGTGTCATTAATATATAAAACAAATAAAAGTGGGCCGGGATGGATCCCTGTGGCACTCCCGCATGAATGTAGTTCCAGTCTGCCTGTGTGCCAGGAAGAATAACTCGTTGTCTTCTCTCGGACAGATAACTTTCAAACCAGGATAGAAGACTACCAGAGAAACCTGCTGCTCTTAATTTACAAAGAAGGCCTTTATGCCAAACACGGTCAAATGCCGTGCTGACATCACAAAATACCACATGTTTTTCTTTGCCTGAAACCAAAGCTTGACAAAAAGTAGTGTAAAGGAAGGTAAAGTGGTTTGTAGTTTAGGGCCCGGCTATAGATCCAGATTGCAGGGGTGTAAGAACACCATTATTATTTTAGTGGTTATATAGATGTCTAAAAATTATAAGTTCTGGAACTTTCTCTAGGCTACTTAAGAGAGAAATAGGTCGATAGATTGCGACAGAAGCTGGATCTCCACCTTTGAAGATAAGACAGACTAAGCGTCTTTCCATGTATCAAGAAAATTCCAAGTCGTAGGAACTGGTCAATCAAAGAACATAAGGAGTATGATAATTCATGTGCTATCTCTCGTAGAATACGACTGTATGTGCCGTCGGGTCCAACAGCTTTACCAAGAGAAAGGGACTTTAAGACGGATTCTACCTCAAGGAGCGTAATAACAAAAGTGGATAGAAATCTGTTTACATAATATGCAATTTTGGTACACGAGCATTCTGGTCGTTAAGTAGGGTCTGGTCCCAGAAGAAATTATTCAATATGTTCGCTTTGTCGGTTTCGTCAGAAAACATATTGCCGTCTTTTTTCCAGTGTTGATACAGAAGAGTTTTGAGAAGGAGTAATAAAGGTTTTGAGAGTGGACCACCAGTCTTTAGAGGATAGCGATTCTGATTTAAGTTTATTTTAGAGTTGGTCTACATACTGTTGTTTTAACTGTCGGACAGACTCTACGACCTTATTCCTGATTTTCTTAAATTTGCTCCGTATTCTCAGATTATTTAGCTTCGTTGCCTTTTTTATATGCTCGTTTAGGTTTTCGAATTAGTTTTCTGATAGCTGTAGTTATCCGGGGTGAATCAGACGGTCTTATTCTCACTGTCCTGTTTGGTACACATTCTGCTGTAAGGGAATTTATCTGATCTGTGATATCTCGTGTGAAGATGTTTATGCCGGGGTCAGACGGTGCGTCCCAGTCAGTATTTGCAACTTTTGTCCTCAAAGAATAGTAATCACCTTGTTTATACCTCCAAGTGCATCGGGAAAAGGATTTTCTTTTATCTTTAGTAAACTTAAAGCAGCCATAACAGTTGTATAGGGTGGCACTATGGGGACAGCCACTCTATACTACTCATAACCTAGGCAGTGATAACGATTTTCTTGACGAAGAAATGGATCCGTTGCACCCCTAAGATTGTTTTTGTCACTAGTGAGGATAATGTTTAGGAGAGACGACGAGTGTTCAGTAAAGTGGGTGGGTTCTGTGATAGTCCGGCAGAGAGAAAATTGTTCAGAAATGTCAGTTAATTTTTGGAGGTTTGATCACTGAGCATATCTAAGTTAAACTCTCAAGTGACAATTACATTGCGTATTTGTGTATCTAGAGCTAGTGAAATGGAGTTCTCAATACTAGAAATGTATGCCATATCTGAGTTAGTAGAGCGGTAGAATAAACCAAATAAAATACGTGTAAGATGAAATGTGTATTCTGTATTGAGTGGATCAATGTCATATCTTCTTTTATAAAACAACGTTTAGAAAAATTGTGGGAAAAGCTAACTTTTCCAAGCAATTCAAAAAAACTAATAAACCGTTATAAAAGAATTGACTATAGCCTGGATATTATGCGATAGACTGCATGCCTAGTTATCAACACAATCATTGTTGATGGCTATTGCTATGCTTTACTCTTTAGTTGCACGACGGCGGTTCGAATCTTAGACTCAATGACGGCCTCTTCGTAAAACTTTAACCAGTGGGTTTGGACTTGACGATATGTCTTTGGCTTGGCCCGCCACGGTTCAACTATTGTTTTTCATTTACTCTGGCACACAGTAGAATTAGCCATGGATACTCGTCTTCGTTTATTATAGTGATTAATTTGATTTTTATGTTTTCGCTTTTATGCATTGACTGAGTTGGGAGCCATTATACTATCCGAATTTTTATGTGAGCGTGATATTTATTGTTCAAGATGGGAAAAAAAATGAAGAGTTGAACACAATTTAAACCGTGGAGAGTGTCTACGCATCACGACACAGATTCGCTCTAGGTCAGGCTCTATGAAATTCTTAACAGTAGATACAGGAATATATCCCACTTCGTGAAGAGTAGATACCCAGTTACTAAAATAAACTGAGTTTTGTAGATTTGCACTGGCGCTCCCGCAACCCCCCTTCCGCCCCCATTCTCAACTTCCGATAAAACAGCAAACTTTTTATGAACGAACGAAACAAATGAGAAAAACATGGTGACAGAGAGAAATATACATGAAATGTACTTGAATCCTAATCAAGTAAGATTGATTGCAAATACTGACGTTAGGAAGAACGAACTGACGGAAAACCGGACGCCTATTTCGCAGCAAAAAATATATTTTTGTCGGAAATCATAAGAAACGCATCGACCTGGGCCCGGTTGTTCAAAGTGTCGTTAGCTTAACGAGCTCGTTAAGGGTCATTTCGTTAACTGTTTTAGCGGATTCAATATACAATATTCTGAAATTTTTTGCTGAAAAAATGTGAGTAGCTTTTGCACTGCAAAAGCTACTCACATTTTTTCAGCAAAAAATTCCAGCATATTTGCGTATCACTTGATGTAAATTTTAACGAATCGTTAACTAACGATATCGTTAGCTTTGAACAACTGGGCCCAGACGTTTCGGATTAGTAGTCACAACATACTTGTTTGGAGAAATAAGGCAAATATCAATACGTTCGGTTAAAAGTGCCTTATCTATAGCTATATTTCGGATAATAGCGGTACCCATATAAATTATACATAGTATCTACTTGAGCCTGGGCACACACAGCCTTTCCTACAAGATTGCATGTGCATTCGCGCAAGCTGATCAGAGTCTTCGATATTCACCTAAAGATGCTTTGGCACCATGGCTACCAACAGAGTGCTCTGCAAAGACTCTGATCAAACAGCGCGGATGCGCAGGCTAATGTATGTATTCGTTGGGCGCACATACAGTCTTGTAGGAATGCTCTTAATTGGCTCACTTACCTTTTTGAAACAAAACTCAGGGCTTCCTGTTGCACACTTCTGATGATTATATACTTCATATGCACTAAACCCGGGAGGCAATGAAACATCAGTCGCTCCATTAAACGTCACTTGTAAATCAGGATTTTTAAACGCATCGAGTCGTAATGTAAAATCATCATCGAATTTAACAACTAGATTGTCTAACACGTCAATGTACTTTTGCCTAGGAACAACATAAAGCTCACCACAATCAATTTGCGTACGTCCGCACTCTGTTTCATGGACAACTTTCACTACTTTCGCAACTGTCATAGCGGCCTGTATGGCGTACTGGTTATACAGTGATGGTTTAAGTTTATCTAGAACCTCTTCCGTTGATAGAGATGGACAGTTATGGTTGCCAACAGAGTCTGCAAGTGTGCAGTTGAATACTAATTCATACAATGTTTTAATATATGGATTTCCTGCTATCGTATTGTATAGTGTATTGACATTTGTAAACACACTGGTCCAATAGTCCTGAAACTCTTGCACCGGTCGACGGGGAGGGCTCAGTACAAACGCTCCTTTTGAAACACCCCTAAACTGATTGGTAAAGTAACTCGAGCTTTCCGCGAACAAAAACACCGGGTTGCTAATATTAGGATTGTTTTGTAGAAGAATCTCTGTGGCTTTCATCACAGCTGTACCTAGTTTTAAACTTCCAAATACTAGTAATCCGCTTATATTGGAATTAACTAAGAGATTATTTAAATGAGAATCCAAAATTTGAGTAAGTGTCTCTTGTGTTTCCGAGGGGTCGACGTGTATCCTGTACGGGAAACAGACATCTTTGGACTGAATACTAGCTAGAAGTTCAGTAACCCCACTGATACCATATGAGTCGTTTTCATAAATGATGGCCATGTACGTCCAATCTAAGTCTTGTACTAGTAAATTCATCACCTGCAATACGCAACGAAATAAGCAACCAAATGTAAAAACTGTGATGCAGGAACACAAGCAAACAATGATGATATAGAGCAGCCACAGAGGCCAAATAGTCTGATCAGGAATTTTACTATATTTCACAATAAGCTATCGTATTTAATGATTTCTAGATGTGCAGCTTGATCTTGACCTTCGCTATCCGCACACGCCCCGACGGTACAATGACTGATGGTGCGGATCAAAGAATAGTGTCATAATGATGTCTTGGAACATGTTTAGTCTGCTCAGGACATGTCAGTTGTGAGTTTAACCACTGTTGACTCTCTGTATCTATTTAGCTGAGGACATATATTATAACATAAGACATTTTTCAGTTAAGATAATTTCCGTAATTTTCTGCAAGAAAGACTATAAGATGCTGTGAGCTTACATGCATGCGTGCGTGTGTATGTGTATGTGTAATTGCTTTGTTTTGTTTTAATTAATCTCTTAAAACGCAGTTACTTGAAGCCTAGATAAGGATCTGGCTTAACAATGTCTTACTCATACATGACACAAAATATTTTCCAGTATTTTCGCATACTTCAACAGATTTACCTTAACTTGGATATCGTCTGGCGGGATGGTTCTGAAGAAATTTTTAAATTTTGTCTTGTCCTTTAGTGACGCTGAGGTTGGCGCATAACCAAGTTGTAGCAGACGATATTTCTCCGGAAGTGAACTTAGTAATCTTGACAGAGCTTCAGCCTCCGAACTGAAATCCGGTCCTATTACAGCTGAAATGTACACAGTAATATGTTTTTACCACTCTAAATATTGGGAAAACCCATTTTAGACACAATAAACTCTCCCTACACTATATATTGGAAGAGTCTATGATATCAATTTTAGGTATGTCGGGCTATGTGGTTTTGCTATTCCTAGAGAAAATAGAGCTATTTTTGATCTGCAAGTTGCCCTGATACTTTGGATCGAGTTTCGAGACAACTGGTCTTTCGGTTCAGAAGAAGAGCAAAATAGATTTTCTTGATGGCGACCAGAGCAGCCGTCGAAGATTTCCGATCAAAACCATTTTAGCTATTTTATCTACAAATTGTCCCAATACTTCCTACCAAAGTTCGAGTCAATTGACTTTCGGTTCAGGAGAAGAAGAGCACGATAGATTTTCAAGATGGTGGCCATGGTAGCCATCTTGAAGTTCCGATCTGCCTGATTTTCGCTATTATTTTATCAACAAGTTGCCCCAATACTTTCTACTAAGTTTCGAATCAACTGGCCTTTTGGTTCAGAAGAAGAAGAAGTGTAAAATAGATTTTCAAGATGGCGGTCATGACGGACATCTTGGATTTCCGATCGAAAGTATTTTAGCTTCTTATAATCTACACGTCACCCTGATACTTCCTACCAAGTTTCGAGTCAACTGGCTTTTCGGTTCAGGAGCACAGGCGCAAAATAGACTTTCAAGATAGCGGCCATGGTGGTCATTTCGGATTTCCATTCGGAACGATTTTTGTTATTTTTGATCTACAACTTGCCCAGATGCTTCCTAGCAAGTCTGGAGTCGGTTCAGGAGAAGAAGAGCAGAATCATGTTTATGATGGTTGTGGTGGTCGTTAAGTTGTCCGAATACTACGGCTAAAAGAGTAAATGATGTAGAATGCATCAAATGGGGACCTTACGCGATCAAAAAAAGGCCCAGATCATTTTGAGTATCCGAAGTTGATATGTATACATCATGTAGTAGAGATCGATGTATATTTACTGTCAGGTTAAAGAATAGAAAAGGCCACCAAAAATCCGATTTAGGTAAATCAAACCTAAATACAGCATCACGGACTGTTTCGGATATATTCATGAGGAATTCGGCAATGTCGTCGCCAACTTATCTGATATGTAAGATACTGATATCACTGCACAGATTGGTGTAGCTGATACATTCCTTGTATCTATCCAGTAGTTATACTAACCAATTGCACCCACGATAAGAGAATTGAGAAATAGAAGCAAAGCAAGTACACTTTAATGTTAAATGTTAACCACTCTTTGGCATTTCAGATCCCTACTGTAAGAACTGAGATTTACAGGGGACCCATCTTCTTCAGACCATTAGCGATTGGAATGCCCTTCCATATTCGGTAATTTCATCCGCTGAAGGTGCAAAGGATAAAGTAGCTATGTTTACTTTTTTGGTGAGAGTTATGGACTAACTTTCCATTTCACAGGTCCTGGTGAATGAATGTCATCTGACGTGTCACCAGTAACAATTCTGATAAGATTTCTGTGTGACCTTCACATTTGGTCTCCAACAGCTGCAAGACGACTTCAACGGACCTATATATATCGAGTTATAATACTATTTATAAGTAAAGAAAGCAAACTAAGCGAAATCATTGACGCAAATGATAATGAATATACTGAGTCTGTGACCGTGACTCTTCGTGTGCATCAGAAACAAGATGCCAACAGACCTATATTCACACCTGGTAATCTCGTAAGGGGTAGCCGATGGTTATGCACTCAAAATCTTTAAGCGAACTTCCGACCATGACTTACAAGACCTCCGAATGTCAACAAACGGGTAAGTTCTCCTGATATAGTTTTCCCAAGCATTTGTTCTGGGAACGGAAATATTTGTGCCGAATATAACTTTCGCGGCCGATTACTCCATACGGAGGCAGCAACCCTTCCGCGGACAAGAAAGCCAACTGTCAGGTGTCTGATTACAAGGCCTGATTATCCGTTATGGGTACATTATCCAGTGTCAGAATGTCCCGCATTTAAAAACATGCTTATTTTAGACCAAACCAATTTCAAAATATTTCATTTTATGATTTACATAATTATAAACAATCAAACATCTTGAACGGTTTTGCAAATGAGACAGCGTGTGTTAGCAAGATTCTGATATGGCATGTTTGTATATATTTGAAGCTCTCAGTTGAGCAAATTCGTACAGAAGTTTCATTTTACTGCTGTAAAATCGCTTTTTAATGTATATGTTTTTTGTCCCTGTAAGGATAATGCCCCCTCAAGGGCTAATCGTCATCGTAAGTCATAATTCGGCACACATATTTCAGTAACCGGAAAAAAAAAATCTTGGGAAATTTAGCATCTTATATGTATTTCAACGGAGAAGTAGGTTGCAGTACGGCTTATTTAACATGTTAAATAAGTATTTCATATGCCAGATGGCTGAAAATGCCTTCATATTGCGCTAGAAAAAGGTCAAAACAGGAATATCGGACTACCCTTCTCCGGGTGAAATTATGTTAAAAATTAGCAGCTTGTTTTTTGTTGTTTTTTTTTTCAAGCCCACACGTATCTTTCCCGGCGCAAGAATGGAATTTGTTGGCAATAGCATTGTCCGACTTTTCAAAATATGTCTATGGAATTGACTAAAAATCAATAAATCTGGAGAATAAATCATTTGCATAAATCCTACCAACCATGTCCCTAAGTCCAAATTGGCCATGTCCTGGGGTAATTTATTAATATAGAGCTAGATAGCTCAAACTTAAAGAACTTAAAGAGCTATATAGCTCAAGATTAAAGAAAAAGTCTGAAACAAAAGGGTCCTAAGCAGGTGCGATCATCTTGCTCAAAATGTTTGTTTTTATGATTTTTAGGTCAAGTTTAGACCTGGATCATTTATGATCTATTTTACGGTCCAGTCATCTCTTAAGTTTTTTCCATTTGGGTCACTTTTGGTCCTACAGCAGCAATACTTGGCATTTGCAGACATCTTAGTATGGCCTCGTGAATGCAGTCATCTATATTTGACCTTGACCATGGTCCATTAACATTGTTAAGTTTATGCATTTAGGTCAATTTCTCAGTAATTATTATTATTGGTTCTACAGCCAATGATACTTAGCACATCTTAGCATGTCCTCTTGAGTGCAGTCATCCATATTTGACCTTGGTCTATATTTCATGGTCCATTAGGCATGTTACATTGTCTTGCTTGTTTATATAATCATCATGAATCTTGGTCAGAATGTTTGCCTTGAATATTTATGGGTCAGGTTCTCTATGTTATGATTCTCAGGCGAGCTTAACAGGGCCATCATGGCCCTTTTATTACTGTTCTAAGGACATGTCAGTATCATCTTGTTACATATAAATGAAGAAAACTATCTTGCCATACCAACAGAATTGATGTAACCACTTGAGTTTTTCATGTCTGTTGCCAGGTTCAAGCCAACATTCTCCGCGCTCTCGTCCGACCGGCAGGTGGCGTGAATGCGTAGACCTGAAATGAGACAAAGAGTATACTGCAAGTACCCTGTATTCGGACAGACATGCCTGAGCAAACAGTGTAGACCCAGATCAGACGCCGCATCACAAGCCTGGTCAAACAGTGTAGACCCAGATCAGACGCCGCACGTACATGTCTACACTGTTTGCCATTCGTCCAACTATATTCTAGACACATCAAAATGTACTCAAACGATTATGATTTTAGGAAGTTAACCTTTGCCATGCTGAGCCTGAATATATCCAGCCTTTGCGAACAGTGTAGATCCAGATCAGTTGGCTTCTTCAGAAGCCAACTGATCTGGATCTGAACTGTTTGCCATTGAGTATGTGAATTTATAGCAACAATCCGGATCAACTGATCTGATTGGCTGAAACTTAGAAGAAGGCGTGGCATCTTAATTTATTCAGCAGGACAAGGGTTTTAAGGTGAATACATAAGCTAAATACAGAATATCTAAATGATGCAAGTCCTTGTATTCAGTCTATCAGACCATGTCATGGAACGCATAATGCGAAAAGAACCAAGGACCGGAAGCCCAACTTCAACATAGCAATACTCACAAAGTTTTATATGGAACTGAGGGCACGGATGGTGAGGTATGGTAATAAGGTAAGAGCTGGAAACATTTTAACCAAGGGGCTGTAAGCGTTCGTCTGATCACCAAGGAAACAATACACAAACATCCACAGCTCCAGGAAGGTTGTATATATGACCTGGGGCAAATGTTTAATGTTACATGAAAGCCATTGTTCCTCCAAGCATCTACCAAGCAGGCACACAACGTCGAAACTGCCGATTCAACGTTGATTCAACGTCAAGACGTTGAATCAACGTAGAATCGACATTGTTTCAACGCTGTGTGCCTGCTGGGTATCCATAGTTTTAAGGAAATACGTAACTCAAACGGTTTATTTATTTTTATTTATTTAAACAATGTTTAAAGAGGATGACACAATTAGCTATAAATAACTATTCTACCTTGTGGTCCTCTAACTAAAATTTATATACATATATACAACAAGACTTAACTAACAGCTAAGAAATTCATGGGATAAAAGTAGCTTGCAGCGAAGTGAATGCTTGTATAAAGTTTTTATCAAATAAAAAGTGCTAACAGGTATGTGCAAGTGATTTAAAACCAAACATGGCACTTAATTATATCAAAGAAAAATCTGTATGTTATCACAGTTTTTGTAAGTGCTTTAAGATTTGACGAGCGCATAAAACCAATATCTAAAACAAATATGCTAGGTCATAAAAGCTCTCAATTCAGTTACAATAACGGTTTCAGCGATAATTTTACACATGGTATATCATTTAAAATCATAGTTAAAGACATTTTATAAGGGTTAAAATGTTGCTTTAAGAGACTGCTTAAAGGTAGAGAGTGACCCCGATGTTTTTACTGTTTGAGGTAGAGCATTCCATAGTCTTGGTGCGGAACACGAAAAAGAGCCATCAAAAAGTGCTGTCCGTGCTTTCGGCACATAAAGTGAGCCATGTTCTGATGACCTGAGGTTAAGAGTGTGTACCTCGGATACTGGTTTTAGAAGTTGTGTTATATATTCAGGGGATAAATTATTTATTGCTCGGTATGTCAAGACAGCCTTATTATATTTAAGTCTGTCCGGAATTGACAGCCATCCCAGCTGACTGAACATATCTACTGATGGGGTATCGTAATTTGCTCGCAGGATGATTCTAGCAGCGCGTTTTTGCAGCTTGGATATGCGTTCAATATTAGTTACAGAGGCTGACCCCCAGGTAACAGAGCCATAATCAATATAAGGAAGAATATACCCCTGATAGTAAACTTTTTGAATATGTGTCGGTACATACGTTGCTAACTGGCGTAATAGAGATATTTTAGATGAGATAAGGGAGCATAAGTGGTCTATATGGGCAGACCAAGAAAGGTGTTCATCGATATAAACACCAAGGAGTTTCTGTTTACTAACGGATTGAATGTTGACATCGTCAGCAATAATATTTAGAGGTCGAGAGTCGTTCAAGCGTTTTCTAGCGCCAACTAGCATACAAGATGTTTTGGTCATGTGAACATTCATTTTGTTTATCTTTCCCCATGTTTTTGTGTTACCGAATTCTCCTTGCAGATCTTCTTCAATAGCATCTATGTCATTACCATGCGTGTGAATCGTCGTGTCATCTGCATACAAATCAGAGGAGCACTTTTTGATATGAAGCGGAAGATCGTTGATAAAAATGAGAAATAAGGTCGGGCCTAATATTGAGCCCTGAGGCACACCAGATTGTACGGTGGTGAAATCCGTCAACCCTTTATCACTCTCGATTACTTGTTGTCGAGAACATAAATATGATTTGAACCGGTGAATGGCAGAAGGGTTAAGTTTGTATAATGCAAGTTTATTCAGCAAGATGGAGTGATCAACTAGATCAAAAGCCGTCCGAAAATCGATAAAAAGGGCTCCAACCAAGTCACCCTTATCAATACATTTCATCCAGTCATTAATGAGTTTGACTAAAGCTGTTTGGCAACTATGTTTTGGCCTTAACCCGGATTGATTGTCATGTAGAAGTTTATATTTGTTCAAATATGCCATATGATGTTTGTTCACGTGCTTTTCGAAAATTTTAGATACAGTGGACAGGATAGAAATTGGCCTATAGTTTGAGGGGTCGGACTTTTCACCACCTTTGTAAATTGGAAGTACCTTTGCCAATTTCATTTGAGAAGGAAACTGGCCGGTCGCAATGCTTTTATTGATAAGCATCGCAATCGATGGCGATAATGATTTGGCAGCAAGTTTGATGATCCTTGGCCCTATGCCGTCAAGCCCGGTCGATTTTGAAACCTCTAAGGTATTAATATGTAATAAAACTTGTTCGGGGGTAATAAATGGAATTGTAAATTGTGTGTTTGTAGGCACTTTGCTATCAACAAAATCGCTGATTTTATTGGTGTCAAAGTCTGATGAATTTCCGGATGATGTGTTTTTATTCAAAAGCTCGGCAACTGAAGCAAAGTATTTATTCAGTTTGCTCGCAACAGCTTCAGACTCCGTAATGGTTTCATTTCCGATTATAAGTTTTTGAGGCAAATTACTGGAGGCAGTCTTGCTACCATTAGTCACGTCTCGCAGGTGTTTCCATAAGGATTTGGTATCTTTTGAATTTGTTATGCTATTAGAAAAATATTTACGTTTTGCTTGTCGTATGAGTTGTTTTGTTTTATTGCGGTATTTTCTATGATCACTCCATTGCTTTAATCGTTTGGTTTTATCTCGTAAAGATTGCATTTGAATTATATCTGGAGTAAACCAGTCAGGCATACGTTTAGATTTTACGCGTTTGGATTTAATCGGAGCATGATTGTTCAAGTGTTTCAAAAGGAATGAATACCAGATGTTAAGGTCTTCGTCTATACTTGATTTATCTGCCGCAAACGCATCCAAATCGTTAGCAATATCAGATATAAACTTATTTTCGTCAAAATGCTTGTAGCTGCGATAAGTAGTGGTAGTATGTTTGTCTTTTAGAAGCTTTGAGTTTACTTTTCGTGTAAAGCAAATGGGAAAGTGATCGCTTAAAGATAAAGTAGAAGTAAAACAACGTACAATATTCTCTGGATGAGTCGTATATACATGATCAATTAACGTATTGGTAGTTTCCGTTACCCTTGTTGGCTCTGTTACCAGTTGAGTTAAATCGAATAGATTTATAAGGTTTAGCCATTTATTATTCGTATTAGCTTTTAAATCAACATTAAAATCACCCATGAGAAGGAATTCAAGACCAGATGTCTGTGCTATGGAAAGCTCTACCTCAAACAAGTCGATCCATTCGCTTTTTGCATCGGGTGGCCTGTAAACTGTACATAAGAGAAAAGGTTTAGCATTCGGTAGCTCGATTTCAGCCCTAAGTGTTTCTAAGCTAGATGTTTCAAACTCAGGCCTGCGTTTGAACTTAATTGTGTTTCTAATGTATAATAGTAGACCACCACCAGTTTTATTTTTGGTCTCTGCTCTATCTTTTCTAAGAATCTCAAATCCGTCGATCGCCACCACATTGTCAGAGACGGTCGGTTCTAAAAATGACTCACAAATACCCAGAATATCTGGGCATGTCTTGTTAGCCATGATAATGCGTATCTCATCAAATTTAGAGACAATGTGCCTAACATTAAGATTACAAAAATGCAACCCTTTTGACTTGGATAACAAGTCCAAAGTGGTATTACTTGTGGTGTTAGGCATCAAGCAGGTAGGATCAGAGGTATGAAAGTTTGGTATAATGTTTTGATTGGGCAAAGAAGAAGTGTTAGCAAGGGAAGGATCACCGGGATGCACAGGTTCTTGTGGTATGATAATTGTTTCATCATATTCACATTGTTGTTGTGGTGAATGGTTTTCTGTGTCTGGGGGCAGTCTCATTGATATATTATTATCTGTTGGTAATATGTGTTTCACACGCCCATTTATTTGCTATTGGGGGAATCGACCCGGCATACCAGTGTTCCTCCCATTGTACCAACACATCTCGGTACTATGGCTGTTTGTTTTGCAGATATGGCAGAATCTCGACATCGAGCGAGGGCCCTTGTGGTAAGGAGGCCTTGCTCCCTGTCGAGATCCTTGAAACAGTCTCTTTGGTCGTAAAGGTTTCTGAACATTGGTGATTTTACATACATTGTTGATGTTCGACAAGAGTTTTTGTTTACCCTGTTGTTTTAAATACACTTTATCTTTCCAAAAATAATTTGCAGGTATTTCACCCGTGGCAAGAAGAAAACTGTCAAAGTGGTCTACAAATTCAATGTCATTTTCAGCACATAGAGACCTGAGTTGTTCGTTATAAGGTTCAAGATGAGCTGTCTTCCTCGGTAGGAGTCCTGATACTATGATCCGACGGTTATCAGACGCCAGGCTCTCTAGTAGTGCGATGTAATTATCACAGAAGCTGTCTATGTCAACACCTTGGTCAGCATCATTACCACCGACATGCAGAATGATGGTTTTACACATATCAATATTGTACTTTTTAATTTTGTCATTAAGGGTTGTTATAGTTGCTCCTGGGAAAGAGCGCACAGTTGTATGACCGTTTAGTTCATTTGTTTGCACTTGTTTCAGGATGGAGCTGCCAATCAGAAGTGTTGGTTGTTTTATAGGTTTTCTCGCGCTTTCAGTCAGGTCTATATGATCGGTCTCGTCATCTGTATTCAGAGTTGGTTGGGACCGTTGGGGTTGTACTTGTTTCAACAAACTTACCATTAATTTTCAGCCAGTCAGATAACTTGATCGAGGTTGTTGATACAAATTCACATTCTAATCAACAAACAGTGCAGATCCAGATCAGTTGATCCAGAAGCCAACTGATCTGGATCTGTACTGTTTGCAAAGACAGGGTATATACCGGTTTAGCAGGACCAGGATTAATACAAAGAGATGTTATCTTGAGTTTACACTGAGTTGCACTAGCAATCAGTCAAAACAGGGAATGGGCATAAAAAATATTTGTAGAGTATCACCTAAGAAATCTTTTGGTTAAGTCTAGTTTCAATCGCTTCATCAACGATAGAGAAGCCGCCATTTAACATTAATTCCGATATGAAAAGCATCAACAGTCCCCGGATGAGTATGTATCAAGTGTTTGTTTGTAATTGTTTTGTTGTGTGTGTCCCTGCGTGCGTGCGTGCGATGTGTGCATATTTTGCTAATTAGGTGGTTTACAGGTTGCCCTGGCAAAGCAAAGATCCTATAGACTAATAATGGGAAAATTAATACCATATTTACGCTAAGTATTCGGACCCAATAATTCCTTATCATAGTTATGCTAAATTTTGAACAAGTACATTTGGCTGCCTGTTGATGTCTGACACTACTGAATGAGTGGCAAAGAGTTCAGACCCTGATGAGACGCCGCGTTTTGCGGCATCTGATCTGGGTCTACATGCTTTGCTTATACCAGTCTGTTCGAATAGAGTAAATACGGTAAATGCCATCTCTATAACTGATGAAAGGATTTGAACGTTCCTGAATCTTCCTGGGGTGACTCTCTACCAAGTTCATGTTTTATGCCTTGTTGCCATATTGACGGCTATTCTAACAAAAAATGGAAAATCGCTAAATGGCGTCTGCAAGGGAATATTTTTTTGTGATATTCGTTTTTTTTTCTACCATTATTTGTGTGCATCAACATTGTCCTGATAATGCACTTTTTCAACCGAAAGGTGCCGATTTTTTTTTTTTATTTCTCCACGAACACATACGTTGAAGGTACACATTAGAATGGCCAAGCTGATGCACTTCGATCGAGTAACTATATCTACAACGTATGTTTTCATGGCGAACTAAGAAACTATTTATCTGAAAGTATACATCTATATTAACCATTGAATTTCAGAAACTTCAAAGCGATGAGAGTGCTGACAGGGGTCAGGTTTGCTTGAAATTCGATAGGCCGCTAGAACTGATTGGGATTTACGCAGAAATTAAACACACACACACACACACACACACACACACACACACACACACATAAACATCCTCTCGCATATTCCCTCAAGGAGTTCAAAATGAAAACAAAAATGGTAAAAAAACTATTTCAGTACTGAATCGGACAAGATTATAGCATCACGAAAACATGCCTGTAGAATTTGGACCCCCTTAAACCCCGCTTTTTATATAGTAAAACTGGGGTTTACATGGGTATACATTTTATTTCTTACTTTTTGCTCAAAAACATAGTTTGTGGGTACTCGTTAGAACCGCCTCGCCGAGGCTTTTCTAACAAGAACCCACAATCTATGTTTGGAGCGGAAAATGGAAAAATATCAGAGGTTTTTATCTTGATTTTTTTCAGTTTTTGGAGGTGAAATTTTCTATATATTTGAATAGGCGTGTTTTCCTAATGTGACAGATTTTATTCGTATCAATACTTTCGCATTCGTTCAATATTTATTATTTATTCAAATTAATGCAGCTGTTTCTGGATATCACCTTTTCGCTGTTAAAGTGTAAATAGACTTGTTTTATTGTTGTGCGAATGCGCAAAACTGTCCAGGTAAGTCTCGAATCGGCGTTACTTCAGCGAGATTACAAACGAGGTGGGCAAACTTCAATACGCTGCATATTAGAATACAGAGTCCGCGAAGATAATAGATGGGAACATATCAATTAACAATTACATACAACAAAATTTAAAAACAAAAATGAAATTATCATCCTTAAGGTGTCAAACTGGGTTTTATTGCTGCAAGCTGAACTTCCTTGTTCATGCCTGTCATTTTCATTTATTTTCACGTAAAAACAAAGTTGCGGTCAAATAAATAAATGAATAAATTCAGGACATAGATCTAACACATAGCACTAATTTACTAACAAAGCCATCAACTGAACTGTGATATTTATATTAAATGACCCAAAAAATCATACTTAGAATTATGTATACGATCGTCTAAAACCAGAGTTTTTCACTATAATATATTTATAATCATCATGAAATAACCGTTCTATCTATATCAAAAATTCGTGTCGCATTTTAATGTTCCGTTTATTTCAGGTATTGTTCTGAAGTGTTATCTCTATCAAACAATCATTTCAAAGATTAATGAACGTGTTTTCATAACATAAAAGTGTGCCGAAGCATGACAAAATTAATAAGATCACATCACGAAAACACGCCTATATAATTTTGACCCCCTTAAACCCCACTTTTATATAGTAAAACTGGGGTTTACAGGAATATACATTATTTTTCTTATTTCTGCTCAAAACATAAATTGTGGGTACTCGTTAGAACCGCCTCTTCGAAGCGGTTCTAACGAGTACCCACAATCTATGTTTTGAGGAGAACATGATAAATATCAGATTTTTTTATCTGAAAATTTTCATATTTTGGGGGTAAAATTTTCAGTATATTTGAATAGGCATGTTTTCGTAACGACCTGCACACCTAGCGAACACTCGGATTAGCCTAATCATCCGTTCGGTGCCGTCCGCAATAAAAATAACAAACGTTTTGGGCAATAGCCATCCACTTAACTCACAACGAAAACTCTGATCAGGCTGGACGGGTGCCCAAGCTGATCTGGTTCATCGCTATACACACATATCAGTTTGCGGGTATTATCATGCGACACTTCTGACATATCCCGTCCCGTGTTCAGCTTGTATAAAGCACACGGGTTTGCTTTGAAAAGCAATAAATCGGCGTCTAATCGAAGGAAGCAGGATGGGGGCTTTATTAGGGCGCGTACCTCTCATTCGGCAGGCGTTTGATTTGTTTATTTAGGTGCTAAATAATCCTTATAATCAAAGGTTAGTATCATAATTTAACGACAATGGATATACCTCCTTTTGGCATACGCTCGTGATTATAGGGATTAAGTAATGTTTTGTTTATAATCAAAACATTTGAGAAAGATGAAACACGGAATGATTGATAACCCGGCTCAATCCAACCTACGTTTGGGGAGGAGATGTCGTTTGAAATATTTTAAGATGGCCGCCATAGCGGCGATCTTGGATATGGGAACAGAACGATTTTTTCAATTCTGAGTCTCTATAACTCTCCAAAGCCTCCCATCAAGTTTCAGCTCAATCTGACTAATTGTTTGGGATTAGAGGTCGTTTGAAGAATTTCAAGATAGCCGTCATGGCGGCCATCTTTGATACCTGAACGGAACGATTTTAGCAATTCTGAATCTCTGTGTCACTGTGATGCTTCCCATCAAGTTTTGGCTCAATCCAACTTTCGGTTTGGGAGATGTCGTTTGAAGAATTTCAATTTTGATCTTGGATATCGGAACGAAACAATCTTAGCAATTCCGAATCTCTATGTCGCTCCGATGCCTCCCACAAAGTTTCTGCTCAATCTGCTTATGGTTTTGGAGGAGATATTGTTTGAAGAGTTTCAAGATATCGTTTGAAGAATTTCAATATGGCTGCCGTGGCGGACATCTTGGATATCGGAACGGAACACTTTTAGCAATTCTGAGTCTCTGTGTCACTGTGATGCTTCCTATCAAGTTTTGGCTCAATTCAACTTACGGTTAGGGAGATGTCGTTTGAAGAATTTCAAGATGGCCACCATGGATATTGGAACGGAACAATCTTAGCAATTCTGAATCTCTATGTCGCTTCGATGCCTCCTGAAAAGTTTCTGCTCAATCTGACTTATGGTGTTGGAGGAGATGTCGTTTGAAGAATTTCAAGATGGCCGCCGAGGTCGGAACGAAACAATTTTAGCAATTCTGAATCCCTGACAACTGTCACTGTGATGCCCCTCATCAAGTTTTGACTCAATCTGACTTAAGCTTTGGGAAGAGATGTCGTTTGAAGAATTCCAATATGGCCGCCAAGGATCTTGGATATCGGAACGGAACGATTTTAGCAATTTTGAATCTTAATGCCACTGTCATGCCTCCCATCAAGTTTCAGCTCAATCGGACTTGGGGTTTCGGAGAAGATGTCGTTTGAATAATTTAAAGATGGCCGCTGTGGCAGCCATCTTGGATATCGGAATGAAACGGTTTCAGCAATTTTGAATTTCTGTGTCACTGTCATGCCTCCCATTAAGCTTCAGCTCAATCGGATTTAGGGTTTGGGAGGAGATGTCGTTTGAAGAATTTCAAAATGGCCGCCCTGGCGTCCATCTTGGATAGCGGAACAGAACGATTTTAATAATTTTGAATCTCTGAGTCACTGTGATGCCTCCCATCAAGTTTCAGCTCAATCGAACTTAGGGTTTAGGTGGAGGTGACCTTTGAAGAATTCCAAGATGACCGCTGTGGCAGCCATCTTGGATATCGGAACGGAAGGATTGTAGCAATTTGAATCTCCGTGTCACTGTGATGCCTCCCATTAAGTTTCAGCTCAATCGGAGTTAGGGTTTGGGAGATTTCGTTTGAAGAATATCAAGATGGCCGCCACGGCGGCCATCTTGGATATCGGAATGGAACGATTTTAGCAATTTTGAATCTCTGTGTCACTGTGACGCCTCCCATCAGGCTTCAGCTCAATCGAACTTTGGGTTTAGGAGGAGAGGTCGTTTGAAGAATTTCAAGATGGCCGCACTGGCGGCCATTTAGGATATCGGAACGGAACGATTTTAGCAATTTTGAATCTCTGTGTCACTGTGATGCATTCCATCAAGTTTCAGCTCAATCGAACTTAGGGTTTGCGAGATGTCGTTTGCGAGGAGATGGCGGCCATCTTGGATATGGAAACGAAACGATTTTAGCAATTCTGAATCTCCATGTTGCCACAATGCCTCTTACTAAGTTTCAGCTCAATCCAACTTATGGTTCTGGAGGAGATGTCGAAAATGTGAAAAGCTAACGACGACGGACGACGCACGACGGGCGACAGACGGACGACGGACTACAGATCATTGCATAAGCCGACCTGGAGCAAAGCTCCAGGTGAGCTAATAAAATAGACAGTAATCTGTTTAAAGCACAGTTTGTTATAAGAGTTTTTATATTTGCCGGGATTGTCACAAACCGACGATCCTGACAAATATAAAAAAGCCCTTAGTAAGCTAATTGAATAGTCTACCATATGTATAAATCCAAAGCTCTATTTAGAGACCGGCGCGTTTCGCACGCCGGTCAAATATGTAGTCAATGGAGACTGGAGTCAGTCTACTGATAGCCCTAATGCGCCGCTTAGTACTGACCCTACGTAACCCGTTAGAAATGTTGCAATTGCAACGCTTACTGTTCACCTCATTGTAGTTACATTTAGCGTCGATCATGTCGATCAAATACCGGTTATTGAAGATCCACTGTTACAGTAACCTTTGTGCAGACAATCACTTTAGCCATACCGGAATGATATACTTTTTAATCTTGACTTAAAACTTATCATTTTTAGGGCAGAAAGGAGCCTTAGTATGACAATTCAAATGCAAAATTAGTATCCAAACCTAGATTTAAAAGCAGGACTGAAAATTTCACTCCAGCCTACATGTGCTACACGGTCAAATGTAGCCTGCTACTGAACTATAATTTCATGGATCGTCCATATTTATCAGATAGTTTACAAGATACACGTCACATATCCTTCAATTAGTTTTCGATCATGAACCATGGAATAAATCTGTGCTGACCAACTTGTCTTTTCAGACTATCATATTGTAGATCATCGGAATAGTCTTCAAGAAGTTAGACAAAATCAATGGACCATAAAATACAGGTCGCTTTGACCAACTGGCTTTTGGTTATCGACCTCGGTCTCAAGATCTTATTATTCCTAATATGATAAACCCTTCCAGATAGAAGGCAAAGTCAATTTACCGGAAATACCGGCCAATCCAACTAACATGTTCATCGTGTTATGTTGAGGAATAGCTATGAAACATTTTTTTTTTCTGGTATATGACAAAGTTATTGGATCATAAAATGCAGATCACGTTCACAGATTAAGTTTATGACGTCTAATAGATATAAATCTCACTCAAAACTATTACAGCAAGTGCATGGATAATGGATATCGATCATGGGCCAGTTGTTCAAAGCGTTGTTAGCTTAACGAGATCGTTAAGGGTCATTTTGTTAACTATTTTAGCGGATTCAATGCACAATATTCTGATACTTTTTGCTGAAAACAATGTGAAAAACTGCAAAAGCTACGCCCATTTTTTCAGCGAAAAAATTCAGCATATTTGCGTATCACTCGATGTAAATTTTAACGAATCGTTAACTAACGACATCGTTAGCTTTGAACAACTGGGCCCAAGTAGTCTGCAAGAAGTAACTGTAGAATTACACAGTAATTCGGTTACTTGGTCAGCCATACTATCACAACTAGAAAAGGTTTTCTAGAAAGAAAAAAAAACGCCCTCCGCTCCCTCGCCCCTCCCCCTTCTGCAATTCCCAACCCCACCAGCGTTGTCATTCTTGTCGTCTCTTTTTCTACATTTCCACCAAGTATCATCAAAATATTGTGAAAAGTATTCGAATTAAAGAGCGGATGCGAAATCAAATTCAAACACAAGAAGGGGAGATAACTCCAACAGTAAGAAAATCAGTGTTGTCATTCTTGTACGCTACACATCGTCTCGTCCTGTTCTACATTTCTAACAAATAAAATTAAAATAATCCAAAGGGTATTTGAGTTACAGAGCGAACACAGAATCAAATTCAATAACAAAAAGGGGAGATAACTCCACCAAAAGTAAAATAGCCAAAGCTGCCATTCTATTAGTTACACGTCATCTCGTCCTGTTCTACATTTCTACCAAGTATCAAAAAATTCTCCATAAGGTATTCGACAAACAGAGCAGATACAAGATCAGTGCATAATCGCTGTAATATAACAAACAGACAATGGACCGAAACTGGCAAGGTCAACACTATACGTTGGTATTGCACAATGTATTGACAACACGAACGCTTATTGTTGCAGTTGCGACGATAAATGTTCAGGGTAACAGAAAGCGTTCCAGTAGTAACGTGATTAGTGTTTAGGATTCATTAAGCGTAGGTTTAACGCTAAGCGGTTTTACATAGCCGCATTTCGGTCTTTGTCGGATAAATATTCCTTTTCGGTGTTAAGTAGGACCGTGGTTCAGGTTACACTTTTTACCCAGCGCTGTAGATTTGAAGCGTTTTACTGGAGTAGTCATATTCGACATTGTACTCAATGTCGTTAAAATCTTATTTCTTCAAAAGTTTGAAGTTTCCTTTGTTTTGTTCATTTGTTCGCTTTTATAAGCAGAGAGTGTTTAAGGATAATATGTTTGACCGCAGAACTGCGTTAGCAGTTAACTATTTGCTAGGTAGTTATCAGATTGGTAGAAACAGGAAAACAGATTGGTAGGAACAGGTAAAAATGTGGTGTGTTGAATTTGGTGACGGTTTGCGAGTGCCCCAAAATTGTAGAAGTACTTACCAATCTGTTGTCCGTATAAGTTGCTTTCTTTGTTCTTATTAAGCTCCATAAATGTCCACCTAACACTCTCCATATTTTGTATAGCTTCCGTATCTATTGGGCCTCCACACTGGCCGTCGGCAAACGGGTAAAGGGACATAACTCCTTCAACATATACATGGCCGTCAAGGACGGTTACTCCAAGCCCGTTTGTGGTATTTACTGGTGACAATATCACAGAAAGGATGAAAAGGCTTGATGAAATGATTCGAAGTTTCATTTTGCCTGGAAATAAAAACACAACTGATGTTTCAGAAATGTGCGTGGGAAAGTACATTTTGTAGGGAATACTGTGCCCTGGACACTGTATAATTTACTCATGTTATAGTACGTTTGCTATAACTCAAAGTCAACCTGCTTACATTCATATCGCACAATTTGACTGGTCGAGTGTAACTTGACAACAGCATTTATACGTCGATAAATCCCTGAGTATGAATCTCGAAACTGTTTTCTGCACACAAATTTCTTAACATGGGCTATTCCCCCATATTTTAAAGAAAATATGACCTAGTTAGCATTATAAGAAATGAATTTCATTTTGTAGCTTTTATGGATGTACAAACACCACCGGAAATTACTCACAAACTTAATAACCTATAATAGCAATAACAGTTCCTAAAAGACACATGTCAGAGCTGAAACCAATGGAGCGGTATAAATTAGAAGTACAGTTGACTCTCGTTATCTCGACCTCGCTTATCTCGAATAACCGCTTATCTCGAAGTGAAAATTTGGTCCCTGCCTATACATGAAAACCTAACAACCGATGGAAAATATTGTAGAAAAGAGGAGAAATTGCTCCTAAGGAGCAATTTCTCCTCTTTTCCACAATATTTTCAATATATCTCTAACTTCAAAAGTCCAATTACCTATCAATTTGTTAAATGTGGTTAATCAAATTATTTTTTCCTCAATTCTGCAAACCTGATATGTCGAACTACGGATATCTCGAAGTATTTCAGAGAGTCCCTTGGAATTCGAGATAACGAGAGTCGACTGTATAACAAATAACAAAATTTGTCTGCATTACTATGTTTATGGAATATCAGATTACCAGACAGTACAAGTATTAAGTATCAGTTAACATAAGAATCTGACAGATGGTGATTTAGTCATGCTCTCCGAACTTGATCTAAAGTTTACATGTGATAAATACTTGCACAGTTAATACAAACTAGAAGAGTGTCCATGGGACAGGGATGCCACCACCTGGTGATAATTCAAAACCGAAGTAGTCATAGATGTCTTCCTTTTTCGCGACACATCGTCTCGATATGAGTTAGCCTTGATGTTTTATGAATATAGTCCAAAAGGTTTACTATCCGGAAACGCATTTTCAGCATTATCCTACACGGATTTTAGGCAAGCGGGGCGGGTAATTCGAAAACAAAGTAGCCAGAGTTGTCTTCCCTCACGAAAACATGCCTATATAATTTTGACCCCCTTAAACCCCACTTTTATATGGTAAAACTGGGGTTTACAGGGGTATGCAATATTTTTCCTATTTTTGTTCAAAAATATAGATTGTGGGTACTCGTTAGAACCGCCTCTCCGAGGCGGTTCTAACGAGTACCCACAATCTAAGTTTTGAGCAGCAATATGAAAAATATCAGAGTTTTTTTATCTGAAAATTTTCAGATTTTGGAGGTGAAATTTTCTATATATTTGAATAGGCGTGTTTTCCTAATGTTTGTTTGCGACACATCGTCCCGATATGATTTAGCCATCTATGAAGTTTCATGCAGTCAATACTATTTAGGAATAGTGAGTCCGACACAAATTTTCAGCATTATAACACATGGATTTTAGGCAAGGGGTGGGGGTGACTCAAAAGCCAAAGTAGCCAGTGTTGTCTTCCTTGTTCGCGACACATCGTCTCGGTATGATTAAGCCATATGCGAATTTTCAGGAATATTTTCCAGGCGATTTAGGAGTCATGGCCCAAGAACAATGTTTTAGATGGACGGACGGACGGACAGTGGCAAAAATAAATGCCCTTCCACCATTCAAATAGGCGGAGCATAAAAAAGCAAAAACATTGTTCTAGTGACCATTGTCTATAAACAGCATCGAATTTTGTTTTTACCCCTTGGGACATTGTCCTGTTCCAATGCATACAAGTTTACATAGACCGCCAAAATAATCAGTTTGCAACTTTTGCTTAAATAAATGTGGCACACAAACACATATGGAATTTTCCTGAAATGGTCTCTGTTTTACCCTAAAATTTTCTAATTTTAGCAGCTTGATCTAGGTAATGCATATATACATTGGTGTAGTACATATGTTGGTATTATTTAATCAGCTATAAACCATTCTAACAAAATTTACGTCTAACTAATGAACAGCATACAACGAATTATACATGACCATTAGTGGAGCTTCTACTGTAGCTGTGCAACTACACCCCCTTTTCACCCTACCCCAACCCACCCACCCTCCTTAAATATTATATTTCGATACAGAGGATTTTTCTGGACTTTTAGAATGTTTACGTGATATACAAGAATCTCCTAAAAAAAGTCTGTACATTTTCCTCAATCGTTATATTCTCGATTAACAGTTAAATCAACCAAAGTTTTACACAATGCGGCTATTGAAGCCACGGGACACAACATTTCAAAAACGGACTTGCTCAGGTGACGTGATTGTCTACGCCCATAGCCAATCTTAGAGTTTGTCATTGCTCCAAAGACCTTTATGAAAAGACTTGGACAGGTCGAATGCTATTTTCTAGGACTCATCACGAAAACATACCTGTATAATATTTACCCTCTTAAACCCCACTTTTTATACAGTAAAACTAGGGTTTACAGGGGTATACATTATTTTTCTTACTTCCATTCAAAAACATAGATTGTGGGTACTCGTTAGAACCGCCTCGCCGATGCGGTTCTAACGATTACCCACAATCTACGTTTTGAGCGGAAATATGAAAAATATCAGAATTTTATCTGAAAACTTTCAACTTTTGGTGGTGAAATGTTCAGTATATTTAAATAGACGTGTATTCGTAATGTGCTCAACGTTATTTCAAAAATGTATAACCAAGTATCAGCTGTCGACCTTCAAGCAGCTTTAACATTTTTTGTGAAGCTTTTTGTGGAAGTTCATACTTATATCATTAATGATAAGGAACGTTTTTCTAATGTTTCGTGTATTTTAGCCTTAACCACACTCTCGGCACATTCTGTGGACGAGAAACTGACAATTGTTTTCATTTTTCCATAAAACTGGCTTTGACATTTCATGCATATTGTTTCTTAATGAGTTTCATGTGTATTTTAACCTTAACCACTCATTTTACAAATACTGCAGACGACAACTAGATACTATTTTTCTTATTTTCTCAGAAATTAGGCTTTGACAGTTCATGCATTCTATCATAAGGAGACAATTTGCATGGAATATCAAAGCCAATTTTCTAAGAAAACAAAAATCAAAATGTCGTCTGCTGAAATTTTTATCCGGCATGAAAAGCGTTAGGGTATCTCATGACATACCCGATATCCTAACCTTGAAACAATTAGGCATAGTTGACTGACGATGATAAATGTTCATAATTGTACCGTGCCGTGCGAAAAGCGTCATACCTATATAATTTTTACCCCCTTATACCCAATTTTTATATAGTAAAACTGGGGTTTACACGCGTAAACATTATTTTTCTTATTTTTGCTCCGAAACATAAATTGTAGGTACTCGTTAGAACCGCCTCGGTTCTAACGAGTATCCACAATCTATGTTTTGAGCAGAAATATGAAACATATCAGAATTTTATCTGAAAATTTTCAGTTTTTTTTTTTTTTTTTTTGTGTGTGGTGAAATTCTCAATATATTTGAATAGGCGTGTTTTTGTAATGTAGAGCACGTGTCAGTAGAGCAGCGAATACCCAGAGCAGCTTCTGAGTCAATGCAGTCTGATCAGGACATTGGCTTTCCGTTGACAGCATCGTTGCACTACAGAATGTATCGACGTACAGAAAATGCCCTTTTTTAATGTTTGTTTGTGTTGAGGTTTTACGGCCTAGTCAACCCAATGGGGTCATGTCGAGCGCGGTCAGTTTACCTAACCACACGTTTACTTGGCAGGCTTAGTCCTCTAAGCGGTTAACCAGTTTTGTGCACATTCTTTCGCCAGAAACTGACAACTGCCCTTCTTGAATCAGCGGAAGGGAGAGAATGACCGTAGAAAATATTTCATGATCAATCTCCACGAAAGAATGTTGCCGACCTCGGCGGGGGTTGAACCCGCGACCTCCTAGTCTTCAGTTGGACGGCGCATCCAACTGAGTCACCGAGGCCGGCCCTTTTTTAATGAGTCAGACGAGTCTTAACAGCTGGCATATGCCCAGACGTTTCTTCTCAGCATGGCAAGCCCAAGTCATTGTGGAGTTTGCGGGGATTTCCTCCTTTAATCCTTAAAGTGCTAATCACATCTGCAGTAGTCGACAAATTGAATTTTAACTTCTTTTAGAGACAATAATTCACATCATCGCGAAAATACGCCTATATAGTTTAGACCTCCTTAAACCCACTTTTATATAGTAAAAATGGGGTTTACATGGGTATACATTATTTTTCTTATTTCTGCATAAAAACATAGATTGTGGGTACTCGTTGGAACCGCCTCACCGAGGCGGTTCTAACGAGTACCCACAATCTATGTTTTGAGCAGAAATACGAAAAAATATCAGAGTTTTTTTTTATCTGAAAATATTCAGGTTTTTTAGGTGAAATTTTCAATATATTTGAATAGGCGTGTTTTCGTAATGTGAAATGCCAATTCTTGTTGTTTCTAATATTTATATTTATTCTCTGAAAGACATTCAAACATTAGAATATCGTCTGCTACAACTCTGAAACAAACCAGCCGAGTCGCGTCATGAAAAACACTATACACGTTTTCTGGTCCCGATGTTATAAAATTTCAGCTGAATATGAAATTTTCTCTGCTAACAGATATGAAAATGCCAACTATTGTTGGTATTTTCATGTTTATTAGCAGAAGAATTTTAATTTATTAACAGAGAAATTTTCATGCTCAGCTATGTTTAGCAAGAAAGAATTTGCACTTGTTAGTAATTAAAGATTAATTAGCACGACAAATTTCATGCTCAGCAGAGTTGAGCATGAAAAAGGTTTTATAACCTCGGGGCCAGGTGTGTTTTCCAGTTCCTTGAAGAATTTGATGTTTTGTTTGTATAAAGTCAGCTGTCGACTGGTAATGGCCTTTTTTTAACGTATAATGACTATTATCGGTCGACTGGTAACAGGCATTCTCACGTAAATGGCTATACCAGTCGACTGGCAATAGCCTCTCTGAAGCATATATTGTGTGTATTCATTAGAAGCGCGTCACTGAGGTACTTCAAATGAGTACCCACAATATGTTTTTTTTTTTTGTTTGTTTTTTTTGTTGTTTTTTTTAGAGAAATAAGAAGAATATCAATACTTTTCGGTTGAAAAACAACGCACATTACGAAAACACGCCTATTCATATATACTGATGTTACCAGCAAAAAAATGAAACTTTTCAGATAAAAAATTTCGGATATTTTTTATATTCCTGCTCAAAACATAGATTGTGGGTACTCGTTAGAACTGCCTCATCGAGGCGGTTCTAACGAGTACCCACAATCTATGTTTTTCAAAGAAGAATGATGTATACCCCTGTAAACCCCAGTTTTACTATATAAAAGTGGTGTTTTAGGGGGGTCAAAATTATATAGGCAGGTTTTCGCGACGTCGAGCTATGAGCAGGGCAATGTCAGCTTGGATTAAATTTGGAGAAACTAGAAGACCCGGCTGTGGAAGACGCTTTCCAAACAACAAGAGGTGGAGGATTTGAACCATTAAAATGCTTTATTCGAAAACACTAACCTTGATTACATAACTGCAAACTTCAACTCAGCAGTAACCGACAACCAAGAAGCTCCTTGGCAAACAAGGTCGTAGATAAAACCGTGGGTATTCTTGACCTCTGAAATGAAAGAAGAGAACTCTGGAGACTGAAAACTGAACCGCATGTTGCCACAGTTTAGATCCAGATCACTGCTGCAGTTTGATCAGGATATGCACTGTGCACGAGAGATCTACACTTTTTGCTCAGCCTATAAATCCGAATATTTAGGGTAAACCTGGTACCGGAGTTGAATGATAAGAAACAGGAAAGATACCCTGACATAGTTTCACTGTTCATATATAAAACACATCGCGGAAAAATCCTTTCAGGCATATCCGGCCAACGCCTACGCATACACGCAGTCTGATCAGAGTCTTTGTCGTCCACTTAACAGAATAAACGGTTACTGTAGAAAATATGACGAAAAGAGATAATATCCAACAATTAATTATTCTGGTCACCGTTGTTTGAAAAATTCAAGGGAGCTAACAAACCACAAAATGTAACTTACTTGAAGTGTCGCGAGCGTTAATATCCGTGTATTCCAATATGACAGGTGGGGAGGGAATAAGTTTCGCTTAGCGGGTTGATCGGTAATCATTGTCATTTTACCTGTGCAAATAATGTATAAGACAATATTCAATCGGGACTTTCCGTAGTCGCTCGAAAGCTGTGAAATATAGACAAAATTAATAGCAATACAAAAAGGTCAGTGATGTCCTCATTTTAAAAGATTGAAATATATGCCAAATTAAACAGAATTAAAATATGCAGAAAATCCTATCAGAGCCTAAAGGGAAATATTTTAAATTATCTCACAATCATTTATTAAACTAGAAAAAAAAACATTTGCATCACTACACATTTAGATAATCAACAATGGGGAGCTATAGTAGTATCCTTCCGATGCAAAAAGGTTGGTTTTGCCAAAGCTATAAAACTATTTTTAAAAAAAAATGCATTAAATTGCTGACTCATTGTTCTTGAAAAATATATCAGCGCCTTAAAGATAAAATGAGTAAAAGTAAACTTATTAGACGTTTTCTAATAACTAAACGCAAAATTAATTATCAGTAAGTTGGTTAACCCATTACGAAAACACGCCTATTCGAATATATTGAAAATTTTACAACCAAAAAAGGGAAAATTTTCAAATAAAAAATTCTGATATTTTTTATATTCTTGCTCAAAACATAGATTGTGGGTACTCGTTAGAACCGCCTCATCGAGACGGTTCTAACGAGTACCCACAATCTATGTTTTTCAACAAAATAAGAAGAATAATATATACCCCTGTAAACCCCAGTTTTACTATATAAAAGTGGGGTTTAAGGGGGTCAAAATTATATAGGCGTGTTTTCGTGATGCAAAAATCGATTGTTGGCTATGACCTTGATCAAACTCACGGATGTGTAGGCTGATTTTAGTCTTTGCATATAACATAAAATTTTTTTTTTCTCGCCTTAAGTATCATAAAGCAAAGTATTGCTGACGAGATACAATCGTAATAAGACCACAGTAAATCAAGAAAAAATGTATACGAGGCAGAGAATGAAGAAGTTATTAAGAACAAAAAATGATAAGACACAACGACGACATATATAAATCGATAGTTTTGGAATTGACATAACATGCCCAAATTTATTGAATTGTTAACAGCTGAAAACACATACTTGTTGAAAAAGCTTAGTACATATATTGAAACAGCATATCACTTGAGAAAAGGTTATGGTATGTAAGTTTAAAGACTGTGCTCATTGTTGTCCTGTTGTCTTATAAATCTGTAATTTCGTATGGGATACAAAGACAGATAGACAGATAGATTTCTTTATTTCCTCCATTTAAGAGAGCATTATACATGTACAATATGAGAATATAAGTTTTACACATATGAATACAACAGACATATTTGCATACATATAAACCATGACATAATTAGTTATTTTAGAAGACAAAAAAAGAAAAGTTAAATATGCAGATGCAGTCATGATCAGAGAATTCTCACAAATTCATACTTTTGAAAAATATTACATCTAAATAGGAGAATATATAACATTGTTATGCAAAATATATTTGCATCAGCAATGCATTTTACCATCGGTAGTTGAGATCACTCACGATAAATCCCTTACCGAAACGAAATATGAGAGATTTAGGAATGAAGGTCTACAAGAACAGTCATGAGATAAGGAATAAATGCACCCGCCAATAGAATATCTCTCTGTATAGCTTAAACCTTTCACTGATAAAAGCTATATAGAGAACAATGCACACTGCTTGATAGATAAGGCAAATACGATTCCTGAGTAACAGTCATTCCATATCAAGCAAACAGCGCCCATTATTCCGTTTATAAAATATACCTTTGCCACTGTATCTTCAATTCATCACAAACTAGCTCAGCTTAAGCGTCAGAACCATAAATGACTTCATATTCAGGACGTAAGGGCAAAAGCTCAGACCTTTTTGGGGGTGGGGTGGTGGAGGGGTGGGGTCAGATGCAACCTTGCCGATCTGGATAAATAATTCGGGAAGTAGTCAATAAAACCCGTTCGGATACTGTGAAAGAATTCATTATAATTCCTGATACCATATCATCAGACTAGAAGTACAGATGATTTTTAAGTCAGAAATCTCTATAATTCAGTGTTAGGTATATCTCGTAGTATGCTTATATATATTAATTGTTATATTTTGACCACATGACATGCATGTGTGATATACATAAACTCCAAAACATTGATCTATTTTGATTTAAAGGCGTGTTCAAATATTTCAGCTCTTCGCCCAGCAGTTCAGATGTTAATGAAACTTTGTACAGTTTCCTCAAGAACATGAACGCTTGGGGATTAAATTTATAAATTTTATCGCGTAATATAGTCCTTTCCAAATACAAGTATGGACATTCACTTATACAGTAATCCACAACACTGACATATTTCTTGTTACATTTGTAAATTAATTGGCCATTTTTAGCGACACTTACTACATTTGAAATCATCTGGATAACTGACATGCATGCCGGCAAAAGTTAGGTTTCTCTCTCGAAAGAATCCAGACATAATGAGTTCGGAAACTTTTATGTACAGTAAAACCTGTGTAAGAAAGCCACCTTTGAAATTGACTTTGGTGGTTGATGTGGAAAGGTGGTTGTCTTATAAAGGTACATGTCATGTAATATTGCTAGCAAAATTACATGACATGTACCTTAAAAAAGACAGACAACATTCTCCACATCAACCACTCTGAAAGGTGGCTCTCTTACACAGGTTTCACTGTCCCCGTTCAAAACGGCTAAATTCCGGCTGCAATGTTCGACTATGCCACAAATATAACTCATGTTCATGTATTCTGTGCTTACTGCTATTCTTCCATGTGAGCCTACTTGAAAAACACTCTCTTTTGTATGTTTCATGGGCATCCAAAAAGAATGTATTTTTCCAAGTAAACTGGCAATATCTGGTACATGTACGAGCATTCTTTCAGCATTAGAGAGGACATACTACAACACCAGCCAGCCCTGAACCCGCCTTGTAGCTAATGTAAAGGAGCATCCGTGACGTTCTCTACACGCGGCAGTAAAATCCTCTCCAACATGAGTATACATGATGTCTGTAATTATTCGTGTCTGATTTAGACTTTCGTCCACCACTATGAACGGTTACAATGACACCCTTCTTAAGACAATCCCATCACGAAAACATGCCTATATAATTTTGACCCCCTTAAACCCCACTTTTATATAGTAAAACTGGGGTTTACAGGGGTATACATTATTTTTCTTATTTCTGCCCAGAAACATAGAAAATGGGTACTCGTTAGAACCGCCTCGCCGAGGCGGTTCTAACGAATACCCACAATCTATGTTTTGATCAGAAGTATGAGAAATATTCGAAGTTTTATCTGAAAATTTTCATTTTTTGGTGGTTAAAATGTTCAGTATATTTGAATAGGCGTGTTTTCGTAATCCGGATTATACTCATAATTATACATATCAGTAAACAATAATGAGAGCTGCTTATAAACACAATACCACCATTAATCAAATGTTCCATTACGAAAACACGCCTATACAAATATATAGAAAATTTCACCTCCAAAAACTGAAAATTTTCAGATAAAAACTCTGATAGTTTTCATATTTCTGCTCAAAACATAGATTGTGTGTACTCGTGAGAACCGCCTCGCCGAGGCGGTTCTAACGAGTACCCACAATCTATGTTTTTGAACAGAAATAAGAAAAATAATGTATACCCCTGTAAACCCCAGTTTTACTCTATAAAAGTAGGGTTTAAGGGGGTCAAAATTATATAGGCTTGTTTATCTGATGATTAAAGATGCCGTCAAAGCCACAAGCTTTCTTGCGTTTCAATGGCCTTACAGCTTTGCGGATATCTTCAGCAGTGATGTACATGTTAACTTTGGCTACATAAGACATTTAAGTTACTGCTTCTATATAGCTGTTAACAGAATCTGTGTAGCAATATGTAGGGTAGATGGAGCTCTCAAGCCCTGGTCGGCAATCCATCTAGAGTTGGCAACTCCACACAAAAACCTGCATACCTGGATTTGCCAGTTCCAGTTATGTAAATTCTGCTTCGGTAGCTGGGGCGGAAGAAATCATTACTATGATTCAACGGCCCAAATGGCGATGCAGCAGCATGTTGTGGAGCATGGAGAGCATTACAAGGCAAAAAGAAGTCATGGTCATCCACTTAGCTCCAGATGTCTTGACACTGTCTTGCCTCTGGATCCAGCTAGGTCAGGATGAGAGAGTGAGGTCGCGCCTCTCCTTCACTATAATCAAATTCACAGCGCATGTCATCGTAATAAGCAACACACATTCACAGCAAGCACATATATGCAAATCATACAAAAAGCCCTGTGGCGATGGGCGAGCGGCGAAGCAGCAGGTGAGGAAACACTGGAAGCTGTAGTTGCGACCTGCACACAGGCGGCTTGGTTCTATATGGTCGCTTTCCTTAAGAGTAAAGCAGTATTGGGAATTCGGCAGCCCAACTGAGCGACTGAGCAGACCTTTTCAGGATCGCACTGATCACCCCCGTAGCATGTGGAAGGGGCTAGAAAAGGTCCCCTAAACTATTGCCTGCTTCAAAACTCCTGGCTGGTTAACCGCGATCAGCGGGAATCCCACTTAGCGGTCAAACAAGAAAAAAGAAGATGAAGGTGATACCTCTAACCATCGGCGCTTGGAATGTCCGCACCCTAATGGACAGTTCTGGTTCTGACAGACCTGAGCGAAGAACAGCTCTAGTTGGTAGAGAACTTGACCGATATAAAGTCGAGATTGCAGCTCTGAGTGAGACTCGCCTTGCAGAAGAAGGGCTTTTAAAAGAAATTGGTGCTGGCTACACTTTCTTCTGGAGTGGACACAAGAAATAGAGCGGCCTGAAGCAGGAGTAGGATTCGCCATCAAGTCACACCTCGTCAGCAAGCTCTCAGGACTTCACAAAGGCATAAATGACCGCCTGATGACGCTGAGACTTCCCTTATCTGGTAAGAGGCATGCAACAATTGTAAGTGCCTATGCACCCACAATGACCAACCCAGATGAGGTTAAAGACAAGTTCTATAATGATTTGGATTCTGTGATTTCTGCAGTACCCCGGACAGACAAAATCCTCCTCCTCGGGGACTTCAATGTCAGAGTGGGCACAGATCACTAGACCTGGGAAGGAGTGATTGGATCTGAAGGTGTAGTGAAGTGCAACAGCAATGGACTCCTCCTTTTAAGGAAGTGTGCAGAGCATGAATTACTGATCACTAACACAGTCTTCCGTCTACCAACTCGCAGAAAGACAACATGGATGCACCCTCGCTCCAAACACTTGCATCTCATTGACTATGTCATAGTGCGAAGGAAGAACAGACAGGATGTCAGAGTGACTAAAGCTATGTGTTGTGCAGACTGTTGGACAGATCACAGGCTTGTTGTGAGCAAACTCAACTGCACATTCAGCCTGTACGACGACCACAAGGCAAGAAGATGACAAATAAATTAGATGTCTCCTAGCTGAAACAAGACAGCAAGCGGCAAGCATTCGTCAACGATCTTTGCAGCCGTTTAAATGCACTGGAAGACAGTTCAGAAGATGTAGATAAGAGCTGGACAGTCTTCAGAGACACCGTTCACTCTTCAGCAATGGATTCCCTAGGACCAGTATCTCGCAAACACCAAGATTGTTTTGATGAGAATGACAAAGAAATTCAGGGACTCCTTGAAGAGAAACGCCAAAAACACAAGGCTTACCTCAGAAATACCAGCTCAGTATCCAGCAAGACTGCCTTTTCAAACATATGCAATACAGTTCAGACGAGGCTCAGAAACATGCAAGACTCCTGGCTGAGAAAAAAAGGCTAATGAAATCCAGTCCTTTGCAGACAGAAAAGACATGAAAAAGTTCTTTGATGCACTCAAGACAGTATATGGTCCCCAGAGCTCAGGAACCACCCCCCCCCTCCCCCCCACCCCCCCCCCCCCCCCCACACACACACACACTCCTTAGTGCAGATGGAACTAGTCTTATGACTGACAAAGAAGCTATCTTGAGAAGATGGGCTGAACACTTTGATGGTGTCCTTAATCGGCCATCATCTATCAATGATGAAGCTATCAACAGACTACCACAGTTGGAATGTAATCCGCTGCTTGATGAACTCTCAACCGTCTCTGAAACAGTGAAAGCAACAAACCTCGTGTCATCTGGCAAGGCTCCAGGATCAGATGCAATACCTGCAGAGATCTACAAAGCAGGTCCTCTAGTTGCAGAGAAACTGACAGTTATTTCTCATTATTTGGAGAAGAGAAACCATCCTTCAAGAATTCAAGGATGCAACAATTATCCACCTATTCAAAAGGAAAGGGATTCCTCAAGTCTGTGACAATCATCGAGGCATCTCTTTATTGTCAATTGCTGGGAAGATCCTTGCTAGGGTCCTACTGAACCGATTGCATGAACACCTCGAACGGTCAGGGCTTCTACCAGAAAGCCAGTGTGGATTCAGGAAAAACAGAGGAACAATAGACATGATCTTTACAGCACGGCAGCTTCAAGAAAAATGCCAGGAACAGAATAGGGACCTCTACATGACCTTTGTCGACCTTACCAAAGCATTTGACACAGTCAGTCGTGAGGGACTTTGGAAAATTATGCCAAATTTTGGCTGTCCTGCCAAATTCATAGCAATGGTGCGGCAGTTCCATGATGGTATGCTTGCAAGGGTCCAAAATGATGGTGAGTTTTTTGATCCATTTACTGTGACAAATGGAGCAAGGCTGTGTACTAGCTTCAACACTGTTCAGCATGATGTTTTCTGCCATGCTTACAGATGCTTTCCAGGATGGTGACAATGGTATACCTATTAGGTATCTCTTTGATGGGAAACTTTTCAACCTAAAAAGGTTGCAAGCTAAATCTAAAGTGCAGACAGGGGTGCTAGACGAGTTCCTCTTTGCTGATGACATGGCAAAGGGTGCTCCAACAGAAGAGAAAATGCAAAAAGGTGTGGATCAAGTATCTGATTCATGTGACAGTTATGATCTCACAATCAGCATCAAAAAGACTGAGGTAGTATATCAGCCAGCACCTGGAAAGCCTTACAAGGAGCCTACCATCACAGTGAAAGGTCAACGACGGCAAGTGGTAGACAAGTTCACCTCCCTTGGAAGCACATTGTCTAGAGTTGTGCACATTGATGATGAAGTCAATGCTAGAATAGCCAAAGCTAGTGCAGCATTTGGCCAGCTACGTGGAAGTATCTGGGACCGAAGTGGAACCAAGCTTGACATAAAGCTGAAAGTATATAGATCGGTAGTGCTGTCAACACTATTATACGCATGCGAAACTTGGACAGTTTACCAACGGCATGCCAAACAAGCTGTCTTAGAAAACTTCTAAAGATCAAGTGGCAAGACAGGATTCCAGACACAGAAGTCCTGAAAAGGGCAGGGATGCAGAGTGTACATACTCTTCTGAAATTGGCACAGTTAAGATGGACATGCCATTTTACCAGACTGCCTGATGAACGTTTGCCAAAGAAAATCCTCTATGGAAAACTTCAAGTAGGAAAACGCTCCCATGGTGGTCAGAAGAATCGATACAAGGACACCCTCAAAGCCTCCCTTAAAGACTTCAACATACCAACAGTCATGGGAACAGAATGCACAGGATTGTACAAAGTGGCAAGGCCTCATTAAAAGGGGAGCTGGTGAATACGAAGCAAAAAGAATCAGCGAAGCCGAGCAGAAACGAGTGTCACAGGTCGAGTTTAGTTTGATGGAATAAATTAAAACATTCCTTATTCTTGTTTATATTCTATTCTATTCCTAAACTTTATTTGCGGCCTTATCCTTATTCCTTGACCTTTCCTCCAATAGTCCCATGTCCTGATCTTTACTACTTACAATGCATGTACCGTTTAATCATTTATGGCCTTAACACTTCACCTAATATGCATGCCCGGACTTTATGCTCCAGTGCATTTGCCATTTTGAGCTTAGTGTGATAAGTTTATACTTTTCACGTAAATCGTACATGCTAGTTTATTATATGAAATTATTAATATAATTTCAGGTAAGAATATTTTATATCATTGGTCAATTATTGTAGAAGATTTGGTAGCTATAAGAAATTGTAAACTTTGTATTTTAAAGAGATAGGACACTGCAAGACAAAGAAACATGATTTGTATTGATATTGATCTGTACTCTCTGACGTAATATTGTTTACATGTTTATTTCTATGAATTATCTTTAAAAGCTCCGGTGCTTTTAAAGATAATTTAGAGAAATACCAGTGCATTTGCCATTTTGAGCTTAGTGTGATAAGTTTATACTTTTCACGTAAATCGTACATGCTAGTTTATTATATGAAATTATTAATATAATTTCAGATGTGATGATCCATTACCATATTTTATTATGACGTCAGCAAATAAAGATCGTGACTTTTGACCATCTTCTTGTATCTGTTTTTATCCAGTGAAAGTCGAACCGGGGAACGGTGACAAATTTGGTGGCCAGTGTGACACTGGATGATGGAATTATACTTCATTTCAACTACATGTACATGAAGATGATGTTGCTTAACATGGATTTATCTGTTTTTGAGGACGTCCACGTATTCTATTTTTAATTGGAATTTCCATGGATATAATACGTCATGTGCTGCTCAGCTCATAAATATTCATCATGAGGCGTGCGCGATCCAATCAGATATCATAATGCTGGATTACGTATACCCGGGTGATTTGGATATAAACAAGTTTGTGTACTGGGACACGTGTTTCGCTATGGCCGGCCGATCAGATTCTATGTACATTGTTTTGACTCTGCGGATGGATTAAACATTCTTGGATAGCATCAAAACAGACGGGAGATCCGATTTCAGTAACAAACTTGAAGGTGTACATTTTTCATGGACACTTTTCAGCTGGATTTATATTCGGCTGATTGACTTTAGTGCTTTATATTGTGTTATGGATTTTGGATATAATTTTGTAATGGATTATAAGAATACGATTAGGTAAGATTTACATTACTCTTGCAGTGTCAGTTTTGATTGTGATATATTGTTATATTATTTTCATTACCTTTTTAAGTCATTATTTTCATAGATTGTATTTTTCAATCTGTCCGTATCAAATATTTTGAATACAAGTGTTAGCTATAGCCTGTTACACAAGTTTGTTGACAGTTTACTTCACAGGGATCATTGGGTGGTATAGATACCTGTCAGCATGTTCGTGTAACGTAATTTTGCTACTTACGGTCATAGTTTCACCTACAATCAGTAGCATATAGCTATAAATAGATATGTACGGGTAGTCTAAAGCGCTTTTTAAATTGGTACCCCACCCCGCTAACTGTTTCTCTCACCTGCATGACGCCTTACTAACTTAATAACAATCATACCCAAACTCCATATCCCACCCAGCCCTAGCCCAATCTTAGCCTGAACCAAAGGTCCCTTCTATATAAAAAAAATTGAAATGAACTTATAAAATTTCTGAATTTTTCTTTAAAATAAACCCTCCCTTTTTGAATATTCCGGCATGTGTTGAAACAGTCATTTTTCTCGTGCTCCGAAAACAAGACGGAAACAAAACCTGCGCTCTCGCGGCCAATTGATACCGATTTGTATTGAATTTAAACCGTTGAAGTGTACCTGTCCGACTAGCGTAGTGGTAAGTACCACTGATTCGTAGTCCAGTAGTAAAGAACCGTGCAGGTTCGAATCACACCAGTGGCACACAGATAAATTTTTATTTACTAAAGTTTAGCTTATTTTTTTTTTGTCATTACGCTACGTATTCATATTTATTTCACAACATTTTACTCTTGCATATTTTTTTTAATAATATTCTTTTCAGATCACAGACTTCAAACAGGTAGAGTATATATAAAACTTTATATCCAAATTTCCGTTCTTATTGTCATTCCGGTTCACGGAATTAACCGATGTTTTGATTTTGTTTCCAATGTTTCCGGTAATTTTCGTTAATTTCCGACGTAGATTGGCCATCTACGAGGCATACGTAGTGTCATACGTATAAAATGCCATTTTATTTGTAAGGGTCTTACAAATACTTTATTTACCCTCATTTCATTTTTTTCCCTGATCTTACGACATCTGGTAAACACCCTAGACACCCGTACCCCACCCACCCCCTCCCACAATCTTCTCGGATGAAAAAGTGGTGAATAAAATAAATAAGGTGTGAGATTCAACTTCTTGTGATACCGAATAACATTCTACGGAAGATCAAAAGTGTCATCCAAATAGTGATGTAACGGAATAACATTCTACGGAAGATTACAAGTGTCATCCAAATAGTGATGAAACTATTGCAAATATCGGAATAACATTCTACGGAAGATAAAAAGTGCCATCCAAATAGAGATAAAAACACTTGAAAGCTTGTGCACAAGTATTTCTTTTTGTGAAAGGAATCAGGAAAGATAACAGTTGAAAGGGAGGAATAAATAATGGATAGATATTCAGAAGGGAATGTACGTGAAGAAAGGAGGTTGAGACGAGAAAGAATAAGGGAAGAACAGGAAAGACAAATGAGTTTAGCGCGTGACTTATCAAGACTAAGAATGCAAAGGGAAAATATTGTGACAGAAAGGCAGTTAAGAAGGGCAGAAAGACAGCAAACAGGAGATCGCGCTCAGGCTTCTACTCCTCAAGAGCAAACTATGAGACGCTCAATAACAATGTCCCCCGGGCCTTGGGATTTAGGAACACAGGAGAGAAGGTCCTTAACTTTTACAGTACATTCTGCTGAGCAGCCTTTCCAGCATTCAGTTTTTGGTCCTGTATATTCTTCCACAGGAAGCTTATACGATCAGGAGATTAAGCAGGATTTAAATGAAACACTAGACTACACTGGATACCCGGATGTTTACGGACCTGATTTTACAGAGGAGGAGGAAAGTGTATTTGAAAGTAAAGAGAGTGGTGAACGGAGCTCTAGTAAAGGCAGCTTCGCTAACAGTGAATGCGAGTATTCCTATGATTTGGTGAGGCAAGAGAGAAAAGGGAGCCTTAGTGGAGATAGTACACTTGAAGAACAGGAAAGTGGACATAGTCATGTATTAGTGGATGAATTATTGTCAAGGAAAGGAGGTGAACTCGCGTATGAAAGGACCAGAAATAGTGAAACACAAGAAAGGATGAGAGCAGCCAGTGACGGCGAGGTTCAAAGAGTTTTAAAAGAGAGAATAAAAGTAGAGAAAGAGCTGGAAATGGAGGACGATCCCTACAGAAAATCAGAAAGCGATGCACAGTCCAGAGGATATAGGTACCATCAGACAGACATATCAAAGGACAATGAAGGAAGGAGAAAAGTAGATGCTAGAAGGCAGTTTAAAACTGATCAGCCTTATGTAGGTACAAATCAACGTGGTCGGCAGTCAATGTCATTAAGAAGACATTATGCTGAAAATGAGACAGGTTATGGAGAATGTTATCCAGTGGAAAGAGAGGTTTTTAGGGGAGAAAAGAGAGAGCCAGATGTTATAAACACTAGGAGAGATGGACAAAGCAGTGGTAATATGCTGGAAATAGTGGACAATGAAATAGAATTTCTTGATATGAAATTAAAGCAGATGAGGAAAAATAGTGAAAGGTTGAAACAGGAAATGGAAGAGAAAGTAATTATTGGAGAAAAATGGACACATAGAACAGAAATGTTACCTGAAAATATAAGTAGAAGGGAGAACAAGTTTGTACAAAGGCCGATAGAAAGAGGATCATACGAAAGGAACTATACACATAGAAAGCATAGCAAAGTACCAAGAGCGTCTCTTACAAACGTATTAGAAAGTGGAATATTACCACAGACAGAAATAGAAACAGACAAAACAGAGTACAGGAGAGAATATCGACCAAAATGGGAAGATATTACCGAGAGAAGAGATAATGAAGCAAAATATTGTGTAGATTATTTACCAAGAGCAGACAGAAGAGCCAAAATAGAGGAAGATGTTTTACCTTTTATAACTAGACAAAGGAGTGAAGCGAAAGGAAATTATTGGAATTATGACAGTAGTCAAAACAGACAGGGAGATAGAGAACGGGCAGTCATGTCTACTAGACAGTTTTCGCCACAGACAAAAGTTAAGCAAAGGGATTATAATGAGAGAAATAGGAGGGAAGAATATGAAAGTTCTGGAATTGAATATACAACTGAAATAACTCGACAGACAGCTGAGAAAAAGTTGGAAAAATTACAGATGCAGAAAAAGCGGATTAGGGCTATGAAAGAAAGAGAGGAAGAAATGAAACAGAAAGAGATAGAACTTGATAGAAGGGAGAGACAGCTGAGATTTCAAGCTGACGTTCAAAGTGAATTGGAAGATATTGATCCATTGGAGGAAGAATTAGCACGTAGAGAGAAAGAATTGGAGGAAAAGATGAAGAAACTGAGATTAAGAGAAGAGAAAATAATTAATGCTGAATCCAGTAGGAGAGACAAATCATGTTCTGAAGAACAGAATGCAGTAATTGAATTTGAAAGTCAGAAGAAAGCAACAGAATCAACAGGTACTACAAACAGTACATCAGTAAAGGACGCACCTACTGAGCAAAACAGTAGTAAGATAATAGGTACAGGAATGGAAACTTCTCTGCAAGACAAGATAATATACTTTCCGAGAGAAAAGGAAATAAAGAATGAATCAAAGAGTATAGATAACTTAGGCTCTGAAAACAATAAGGAAACAACTGAAAGAAAACCACAATTAGAGCAGATTAAATTTGAAAGTGAAAAGAAACCGACAGAAGCATCAGACACTACAAAAACTACCCCAGCAAAGAGTGTAACAATTGACCAGAAAATAAGTAAAACAATAGACAGAGGAACGGAAACTTTACTACCAGAGAAGACAACATTCTTCCCGAAATTCTCAACATTTTCGGGAGAGGATCAGAAACAGAGAAAAGAGAGTAGCTTCGAAGAATGGAAGTATGAGGTCATGTGCTGCATAAAGGAAGGTGTGCACTCCCAGCAAGCAATTGCACAGGCAATACGGAAATCGTTGACTGGGAAAGCCAAACAGGTGTTGATTAATTCTGGTACCACTGCTAATATCGATGAGATCATGAAGAAATTGGAAAGGGTATTTGGAAATGTTGCGAGCGGAGAAAGCATGATGCAGGAGTTTTATACAGCAACTCAAGGACAAACAGAAAACGCTGTTGCATGGGGACTGCGGCTAGAGGAGATAATGAAACTCGCTGTTGACAAAGGACATGTGAAAGCAGAATCAACAAATAAAATGCTAAAGAATAGGTTTTGGAAGGGACTGAGAAGTGAACGGCTGAAAAATGCAACAAGGATACACTTCTTCAACACAGATGAATATCAAGAATTGTTGAGTCGTGTACGAGAGGAGGAAAATGAAATGAAGTTAAACGCAGGAGTCCAGCACCAACCAGTCAACACAAACGTCAACATTTCAAAAGATAGAAGAGAAACACCTGAAACATCAAAGCTAGACTTGCTTTATGACAAGTTAACAGAAATGGAAGAAGATATGAAAGAACTTAAGCAGAAAGCGGAGTGGCAAGCAAGACCTCCTAGACCTTATGGACAATACGGGAGACGGCAAAGCTACGACAGAAATAGGAATAATAAAAAGAAAGAAACTGAAGCTACAGCTAGAAAGGAAACAGAGGTCAAACAAGATGATTTAAACTCCTAGGCGTCTCCGTCGCGGGGCAGACTGGGGACAAACGCCATCAAAGCCCTGATATATCATTTCCATTTAAGAAAGTAGTAGGAAGGAGAAATGAATCGACAGTGATAGTTAACGGATTAAAAACTTTAGCGTTGGTTGACAGTGGTTCCGAAATAACGACCGTGTCAGATGAGTTTTATAAGGAAATGATTCCACAGCCATATTTACATCCTATGGAGGAATTTAAGATACAGGGAGCTAGTGGCAACACTATTCCGTATTCAGGTGTCATTTTGTGTGAAATACAAGCACCATGTCTTGGACAGAAGGTAGTGGAGGTTGGCGCTTTTGTTGTACCAGCAACTGATTACAGCTTAGATGTTCCTGTTATCGTTGGTACAAACGCCATCGATCAATTGAAGGAGATTTGTAAAAACAGAGACGAAGCACAGATACCTGAAGCATGGACAAATGCATTCATTTCCTTACAAAGGAGCAACGTTGGGGTCGTTAAGTCACCTAACAAAACAGACATGATAATTCAGCCTATGGAAACAGTGACTGTATCAGGAATAGTGAGGAAGAAAGACAACGTAGAGTCAGCTATTATGGAACAAACTGAGGGCGCAACAAACCGACTTGGCGTTTGTCCCCGGGTTGTTTCGCTGGAAAAACCTGGAAATTACCAGAGAGTTCAAGTTAGACTCTTCAACATCTCAGCAAAGGTTGTCAACATCAAGCCGAAATCTGACCTATGTGAGCTACATGAAGTAAAAGTCCTGAGAAGCGTCGACCCAATTACACAAAAGGAAGAAACAGTCAATATTAATCAACAACAAGTCAAGAACAAAGAGGATTTCACAGATGACAAGGAGTTTTTGAAGAAATTAGATCTTGAATCATCAAAGATAACATCAGCTCAGAAAGAGAAAGTTGCTGAATTCTTACTGAAATGGAAACATATCTTCTCAAAAGGAATAACGGACCTAGGCAACTGTGACTTAGTCAAACACGAAATCAAGATGATGAAAGATGACACGCCATTTAAAGAACCCCACCGCAGAATCCCTCCAGCCATATTCCAGGAAGTTCGTGAACATTTGAAAGAGATGCTGGAGGCAGGTGCAATACGACCGAGCACTAGTCCCTTTTCCTCGAATGTTGTAATTGTCAGAAAAAAAGACGGTTCGATTCGATTCTGCGTTGATTTCAGAAAGTTGAATAGCAGGACTATCACAGATGCGTATGCAATTCCGAGGGTCGACGACACGCTACATCTCCTTGCTGGTGCGAAATATTTCACAAAATTGGACTTGCGCAGCGGTTACTGGCAGGTGGAGATCAAAGAGGAGGATAAACAGAAGACCGCATTTCAAGTAGGAACAATGGGCTTTTATGAGTTCAACAGGATGCCCTTTGGCTTGTGCAATGCTCCAGCGACCTTCCAGAGATTGATGGAGCGTTGCATGGGTGAGGTCAACTTGAGAGATTGCCTCATCTATCTCGACGACATCATCATCTTCTCGTCGACAGTCGAACAACATTTGGAGCGACTCGAAGCAGTTTTCAAACGCCTTTCCCAGCACAACTTGAAACTTAAAGCCTCAAAATGTGAGTTCTTGCGATCCAGAGTCACGTACTTGGGACATGTAGTATCCGAAGATGGAATCGAGACAGACCCAGAAAAGACAGAGGCCGTTAAGAACTGGCCTGTACCTACATCTGTGAAGGACGTTCGCGCTTATCTGGGATTCACCGGATACTACAGAAAATTTATCAAGAACTATGCAAGAATAGCGAGACCACTCAATGATCTCCTTGTCGGCCAGTGCACCAACAAAAAAAGAAAAGAAACCAGGGACAAAACTGAAGAAAGTTCCATTCCGCTGGACCAGCAAAGAGCAAACAGCATTCGAAACGCCGAAGGAGAAACTCATGAGTCCACCAATCCTTGCGTATGCCGACTACACCTTGCCGTTTAAGCTCCATACGGATGCATCTACTACAGGACTGGGAGCTGTTCTCTACCAGAACCATAATGGAGAAGAAGAAGTAGTTGCCTACGCCAGCAGGAGCCTCAAGCCGTCAGAAAAGAATTACCCTGCTCACAAGCTGGAATTCCTTGCTCTCAAGTGGGCCATTACAGAGAAGTTTCACGACTATCTGTACGGTGCCACGTTTGAGGTGGTGACGGACAACAATCCACTGACGTATGTCTTCTCCACTGCTAAACTGGACGCCACAGGACAACGCTGGTTGGCCGAGTTGTCAAATTACAACTGCAAGATCAGTTATCGCAGTGGAAAGAACAACGCAGATGCTGACGGACTGTCAAGGAAGCAGGAGAATACCACTACGATATTCCCAGAGGTCCTCAAGGCCATAAGTAACACCATGATGGTAGAAACAGTCCCCTTGGCTGAGACTACTATGCATCCCGATGGCGAACTTGAGACAGATGAAGAAGTACCTAGTGAACTACTAGAAGGGACGGCCTTGTCAGCACAGGATTGGCGGAAAGCACAAGCATCGGATGCCAACATAAACTGCATAATGGATTATGTGCTCACAGGTCAAAAGCCTACAACAATCCAGGCTGAAGAAAATGGGGTCGATCATAGATATCTGGCAAACTGGGAGAAATTTAAGTTAAGAGATGGTGTCCTCTATCGGACCTCAGATATCAGAGGAGCGACTGTGGAACAACTTGTGTTGCCAGCGTCTATGAGAGAAACCATTTTCCGCGCATATCACGATGATCTTGGTCATCAAGGCCGTGATAGGACCATATCACTCATCAAACAACGATTTTACTGGCCTGGTATGAACAGCTTCATCGAAAACCATGTAACATTGTGTGGAAGGTGTATTCGAAGGAAGACTGCTCCTTTAAAGGCCGCAAAACTGGTCAACATTTCATCAACAGCCCCCATGGAGTTGGTCTGCATCGATTATCTTACCCTCGAAAGATCAAAGGGGGGATACGAAAATATACTAGTAATAACAGACCACTTCAGCCGTTTTGCACAAGCAATACCAACGAGAAACCAGACCGCCCATACAACAGCACGGGTCCTTTTCGAAAATTACTTTGTGCACTACGGTTTTCCTGCCAAACTTCATAGTGACAAAGGGGCTAATTTCGAATCTAAGATCATCAAGAAACTATGCAAACTAGCCGGCATCACCAAGTCAAGGACCACTCCCTATCATCCCATGGGGAATGGGATGGTAGAACGCTTCAACAAGACTCTCCTCAATATGCTTGGAACGTTGCCAGAAGATAAGAAGGGATACTGGGCAGCCCATGTGTCTACACTGACCCATGCTTACAATGCGGCTATTCATGAGAGCACGGGCTTTTCTCCTTACTTCCTTATGTTTGGTCGACATCCACGCCTCGCTGTAGATGCCTTCCTTGGTTTGGAGAATGAAGGTCAGAAGACTCATAAAGAGTATGTCGACAAACTTAAGGACAGACTGAAGTATGCGTACAAGAAAGCCACAGAGGAGGCGAAAAAGAAAGGGATCAAGTACAAGCATTATTACGACCAGAAAGTGAGGAGAGATGCAACACTGAAAGAAGGAGATAGAGTGCTAGTGAAGAAGGTAGGATTCCAAGGCAAGCACAAATTGGCCGACATATGGGAACCATGTACATATGTAGTTCTGAGCCAACCAATGCCTGATATTCCTGTTTTCAACGTACAGAAGGAAGGAAGTACTTCTAAACCTAGGCTGTTACATCGTAACATGTTATTGCCGTTTTACGGCATACCTGTACCAGAAGATAGTGATACAGAGGACGACACGAATAAACAGCCTGAGGTGTTAGATGAGGAGGAAGAATCGACTGATTCTAGTTCTTCAGAGGGAGATAGCGATAGCTCTTTACCAGCCGTCAGAGAAGTAGTTCCTGCTAGAAGAAGGCAACCGCGTAGAGGAAGACATGCACAACACTCTGATAAGCCTCATAGTAGAGAAGCTATAACTCAGCGAGGGGCCCAGCGTGCAGAAAGACCACAAAGAAAGAGAAGACCACCAGTTTGGATGCAGTCTAGTGATTGGCAGATAGGACACCGGCCATATATGTTAGATGGAAGACAATTTACCGTGGACAACAGGCAATTAACATCAGGCGATAGACCATTCACCATAACAGTAAGACCCGAAGATGTTATAGAACTTTGAAGATGTTGAAGAGGTATAGAGAAATAGTTGTCAAATGTAAGTACAAAGGATAGTTGTCAAAGGTAAGTATAGAATATTGTTATAAAAATAGGAACATAGTATAGTCGACAAAGGTAAGGACAGTGTTTTTATTTTTATTTTTATCCAATCATTATTATCATCGGTATCTTCATCGTTATTATCATCCTCGTCGTTTTGTGTCATCATCATCATCGTCGTCGTCGTCGTTTTCATCCTCGTCGTCAAGTGTCATCACATTATCATCATCATCGTAGTCGTACCCTTCATCCTTGCTGTCATGTCCGTCATCGTAGTCATTATCGTCATCATCATCGTCATCGTCGATGTCATCCTCGTCGTCATCATCCTCGTCATCATGTACGTCATCACCACCATTATCATCGTCGTCGTCATCCCCCTCGACATGTACATCATCAGCATCATCATCAGCAGCTGCATTATCATCATCGTCATATTCCTTTTAATTTTATTGATTTGATATTGTCTTATCATATCGCTACCAATGCATGTTTTTTTTTTATTATCTGTTTCCAGAATGTCCTCATTCTATGGAATGTCTTCAGTAATTGAGAACCCAGTTGTTTAATATTTCAAGAATGAGCATTGAATATTATTGAAGAATCCTATAATCAGCGATGTGACTGGCTGTACATACTATTTTATGAATTTCATTAAACTATGTCATTCACGTATTGTTAAGTTGCTGTTATTTTTGTAAATGTCGGGGCGATATTTTATTAAGCGGGGAAGAGTGTCACAGGTCGAGTTTAGTTTGATGGAATAAATTAAAACATTCCTTATTCTTGTTTATATTCTATTCTATTCCTAAACTTTATTTGCGGCCTTATCCTTATTCCTTGACCTTTCCTCCAATAGTCCCATGTCCTGATCTTTACTACTTACAATGCATGTACCGTTTAATCATTTATGGCCTTAACACTTCACCTAATATGCATGCCCGGACTTTATGCTCCAGTGCATTTGCCATTTTGAGCTTAGTGTGATAAGTTTATACTTTTCACGTAAATCGTACATGCTAGTTTATTATATGAAATTATTAATATAATTTCAGGTAAGAATATTTTATATCATTGGTCAATTATTGTAGAAGATTTGGTAGCTATATGAAATTGTAAACTTTGTATTTTAAAGAGATAGGACACTGCAAGACAAAGAAACATGATTTGTATTGATATTGATCTGTACTCTCTGACGTAATATTGTTTACATGTTTATTTCTATGAATTATCTTTAAAAGCTCCGGTGCTTTTAAAGATAATTTAGAGAAATACCAGTGCATTTGCCATTTTGAGCTTAGTGTGATAAGTTTATACTTTTCACGTAAATCGTACATGCTAGTTTATTATATGAAATTATTAATATAATTTCAGATGTGATGATCCATTACCATATTTTATTATGACGTCAGCAAATAAAGATCGTGACTTTTGACCATCTTCTTGTATCTGTTTTTATCCAGTGAAAGTCGAACCGGGGAACGGTGACACGTGCACAGCGGAAAGCCAGAGCTAAGGCATCACCAACAAAGCTTTCTTCCTCAGACCTCTCTTGTTCTATCTGCAACAGGCAGTTTAGCGCTAAGACTGGTCTCATCAGCCATCTTAGAACACACAAATAATAACACATCACACAGTTGATTAGGATTGGTCATTGTCAGTAATCCTGCACACAGCGGACTGAAAGCTGCTCAGCGATACGACCTATTTTGTGATCAATATCTCTTCAGAAAACAGGATCAAAATATGGGCTTTCAATGCCCGAGTACAATTTCCAAACATAGCAGCCCCACTCCGAGACGATTTTTTCAGGTTCACGGCTGATTTTTACCGTCAAATCTTATTTCGCTCCCGGCATGTGAGTGAGACTGCTTTCTTTGGAAATTTACCTTTTTCAAGAAGAAACTGCTGTCAACTTCTGCGGCGTCGTCTATTTCGGAATTTATTTCGAGTAAGAAGTTTTCAGAACATACTCTATGATGTGATCGAAACAGACGTTTTGTATGCTTATTTGTGTGGAGGTTCTACGCCCAGTCAACCCAATGGGTCAAGTTGAGCGCGGTCAGTTTACCTAACCACACGTTTACTGGGCAGGCTTAGTCCTCTAAGCGGTTAACCAGTATTGTGCACATTCTTTCGTCAGAAACTGACAAGTCCCCTTCTTGAATCAGCGGAAGGGAGAGAATGACTGTAGAAAATATTTCATGATCAATCTCCACGAAAGAATATTGCCGACCTCAGTGTGGGGTTGTACCCGCGACCTCCTCGTTTCCAGTCGGACGGCGCATCCAACTGTGCCACCGAGGCCGGCTTTGCATGCTTATACTCGCTGTAAGAAATGTAATTATGTCCCCAGGCCGCATAGCAATAATCCACTTCCGGCGCTTCTCGCGCATGACAGCATGTAGGTCTTTTAAGTATTTATCTCAGTAGGGTTTCAGGTACGGTCTAAATTTAAGTTTAGGCAAAATAGCCTCAGACAGTGTTTTGATAGAGTCAACAATGAAATTATAACGAGAATGCGACCATCAGTCCTAGTACAACAATATTCGTCTAACTGTTTGTTACTCAGTTCAGACTCGTATAGTTGTAATATGGAGTCTTCAAGTTTATACTATACAATATGAGATAGGCTCTCCTCGTACATAAAATCAGTCTGTGGTACGTATAAAGAACAAATACAGTCGACTCTCGTTATCTCGAACTCCAAGGGACTCTATGAAACACTTCGAGATATCCGTAGTTCGACATATCAGATTTACGGAACTGAGGAAAAAACAATTAATCGAACAACCACCTTTAACAGAATGAATACGTAATTTGACTCCTAAGATAGAGATATATTGAAAATATTGTGGAAAAGAGGAGAAATTGCTCCTAAGGAGCAATTTCTCCTCTTTTTCACAATATTTTATTGACTGTTGGTAGACCTCTGTGTTAAAACAGGGACCAGATTATCACTTCGAGATAAGCGGTTATTCGAGATAAGCGAGTTCGAGATAACGAGAGTCGACTGTAGTTGGCCTATCTCCCAAGATGTAAGTAATTTTGGAAAAGTATTATGTCCATAATGCTGAAGTTACTGTATGCTAATTGCACTGTCGTCCTGTGCCCAGTTGTTCAAAGCTAACGACGTCGTTAGTTAACGATTCGTTAAAATTTACATCAAGTGATATGCAAATATGCTGATTATTTTTGCTGAAAAAATGTAAGTAGCTTTTGCAGTGCAAAAGCTATTCACATTTTTTCAGCAAAAAATATCAGCATATTGTATATTGAATCTGCTAAAACAGTTAACGAAATGACCCTTAACGAGCTCGTTAAGCTAACGACGCTTTGAACAACTGGGCCCTGTTTGTCATATATTGTTTGTGTTTGTTATCCTCTATAAATAGGTACTCTTGTATATGTATATATGCTCATGAGCCATAATGGTCTTTTGAATTAAAAAATATCAGTAAAGTATCAGTATCCAAAAAAAAATGATATAAATAAAGAACCTAGGAACGGTTAGCAGAAACAACCACGGGAAGGTGTTGGAGGACCTAACCCATCGTAGACCGATTGAACTCCCCCATACTATATATCGGAAGATTCTAATTTTGATATTAGGTATGTTAGGTTATGTAATTAAGACAAATCTAGAGAGAAATGGTTGAACTATTTGCAAACAGTAGAGACGCTGATCAGACGCCGCGTTCTGTGGCGTACAGTGTATGTACTCGTATGTACGTATACTGATATGTGAACTCGAGTATTGCCACAATAATATAGTTTTCGTTACATGCCATCATTCTGCCCTGTATTAAACATCTGTGACATGTGATACAAAAGCTCTTTGATTATTTTATCATTATTATTATTATTATTATTATTATTATTATTATTATTATTATTATTATCTTTTTTCTATATTGTACATTCAACTCCAATATATTCATTTTTGAGCTGTGTGCATAAAACATTATTATCTGATGCGGTAAGATTTATTATTATTATTATTGTTATTATTTGAGTCTACATGAAAAATTTCTAGTTTAAGTCCGTACAGAATAATTTTCAAAGGACATGATACAAGTAATACACAATTCACTCCACACACAATGAAACGATCCCTCATTACGAAAACAGGCCTATTCAAATATATTGAAAATCTCACCATCAAAAACTGAAAGTTTTCAGATAAAAATTCTATTTTTCTTATTTCTGCTCAAAACATAGATTGTGGATACTTGTTAGACTTGTTGTTCTAACAAGTACCCATAATCTATGTTTTTGGGCAGAAATAAGAAAAACTAGATCGGGCAGTCGATGGCACGCCATCGCAAATCCCCACGCTTCTGGCAGAAATTGCCCTTGTACCACACAGCATAGTTTTAAGCAACCAGGCAAAATTCTACTTGTATGTTATTCTACTCATCATTCCCTTCAATTTGATATGCCACATGACCATGTTGTGAGAAACTTAATTTTTGACCCCGCCCCACCCCCAAGTCCCACCCAAAAGGGTGTTCCTGGGGTCACAAAGTAAATCCCGTTCAAAATGTTTTACATCTATCACTACTGAGTATATGTGCACATTTTCGCATAAAAATCTTTAAAATTGACTTTGAATTGGAAATTGTTAATATTTGACCTTTTGACCCCTCCCCAGCGGTCTTTTTTTTTAGGCCAAATAAATGTGCGTTTAGAGTAACATGTTATAACCAAAAAGAAGGGTAGTTTATGTTTATCTTTTTTACATTTTTTTTAAGTAGAATAAAACTAAAATTAGGTACCCAATATATCTGTACTCTGCACCATAATTCACATGATGCGCGATACACGCAAAGGGCCTTTATGCAATTTGCGAACAACGCAGGCCCTGATCAGCCTGCACATTCGCGCAGGCTGATCTGGGCCTTCGTTGTCCGCTTATAGAATCATTGTATATTGTAGTATAGTGTCAACGAATAAATAATTTCAAGGTCAGGCTGCACGGATGTGCACGCTCAACTGCACTCTCGCTGTTCGCATATGACATAAGGACCTTTTTCCCGCATTGTGCCTCACATGACAATTTATCAAGTCTGTTTAACTGTGTTCTGATGCGGCTAAAAGTAGTAATAGAATGGGAAACAGCTTAGACCCTGATCTGTGTCTTTACTGTTTGTTTAGACCTTCTTGTCCGAATATTTAGCACAGAGAAGCATACATCGCGAAAACATGCCTATATAATGTTGACCCACTTAGTTTTGTAAAACTAGGGTTTTATGGAGTATACATTATTTTTTATTATGTCTGCTCAAAAACATAGTGGCGGTTCTAACGAGTATCCACAATCCCTGTTTTAAGCAGAAATATGAAAAATATCAGAAAATTTTCATTTTTTGGTGGTACAATTTTCAATATATTTGAATAAGCTTGTTTTCGTAATGAATATTTCACATCCTAGTGCACTTATTTTTTAAATTATTTTATTTTATTTTTATATATTTTATTTTATTTTTTTTTATTATTCATTTGTTTGTTCATTTATTTATTTTTATTTATTTATTTATTTATTTAAAAAGATGAACAAAAATCCTTCTAGGTTTGAACAGGAAAATATGGTAGGTTATCCTGAGCACACGTCGTTTTGTTTGGTCTCACGTTGATGCTATTTAATTAAGAAACGGAGGTATTTTTTCTACGTTCATTATTACATAAAAAGCAGTGCCGGACATTATTAATAGCCGTGCATTAACCGGCGAAAAGCCGTGTATTAACAAGGCAATTCACGTGCTGTTAATGCACGCTACGCAACTTTCAATATGATCGTACCGGGGCTAGAAATTTGCTGCCGTACTGCCCGGCCCTAGAACGAGCACAGTCAGTGGAAATTAGGTTCGCGAGACATAGGTGAAAAGGCGAAACAAAATAGTGCAGGATATAACGCGAAATGTAGCAAATGTTTTCAGTTTTTATCCAATAATAGCCATCGAACATGCTTTTTCAATGCATTAACATCCGCCAGGTCCCTTGGGAGGTGTTGAAAACCGAGGCCGCGGGACCTGGCGAATGTTAATGCATGAAAAACCATGTTTGATCCCTATATTGAAGTATAAACAGCATCGGGTCACGAGCAAAGTAAGTGAACCCCAAACGGGGTGACGTAAACTTTTTTGCAACCTACTGTTTTTCCTGCTTGAATGAACGTTAAATAAATTACCGTTGTAACTTCTATTTATATTATAAGATCTGATTTGAGGGCTAAAATGAAACAAGAAAACAATTTCACGCAGTTTTCAATTAACAGCGAAACAGCATCGTTGACGTCTTAACGTCGCCGTCAGTCAGTCATATTGCAATGTTTATATTGACGTCACTTAAAGACTTATTTTTTTTCCTTCTTTGGCTAGACCCCCTCTCATGATAAGCCCCAATACACAGTAGTAGTATAGGACGCCAAAGTGCCGTCCTATACTACTCACAGTCCTGATAACAGAGCGCTCATCAAAGGCTTATCTTAACTAAGTGATTATGACTTGATTATAAGGATGTTGTCTTCCTATGTGGGGCCCTATCAGGGGTAATTCATATATTGAGAAGTATTCAATATGTTACTTTAGAACCAAATAAATTCATTTGCAACTTTTGCATTTGATCTGTTGATTTGTATTGTATCAATTTATTTATTTATTCATTTTTTGATAGTTTTTTTTTTTTTTTCCAGAATACAAAGGTGTTGTTTTTCCTTGCACTGTGACAAAAAAGATATTGAAGAATGAACAACATAACTTCCCAGCAGTTAACTACATCTTTTCCTTTTTCTGTAAACGCAATACAATGTAAATATTTACCATCGATTATCTCACAGATCTTAAGTACTTGGACACTTTAACTTCTTACTATAATGCTCCTAAAATTTGAACAACTCCATTGTAGATCATTACGAAAACACGCCTATTCAAATAACAAAATGTATATAGAAAATTTCACCTCTAAAAACCGAAAATTTTCAGGTAAAAAACTCTGATATTTTTCATATTTCTGCTCAAAACATAGATTGTGGGTACTCGTTAGAACCGCCTCGGCGTTTGAACAGAAATAAGAAAAAATATGGTATACCCCTGTAAACCCCAGTTTTACTATATAAAAGTGGGGTTTAAGGTGGTCAAAATTATATAGGCATGTTTTCGTGATGTCCTGTTGCTGGATGAATGGCAAACAGTAAAGGCCATGATTAGATGCCGCAGAATGCGTCGTCTGATCTCGATCTACATGGTTTGCTCAGATCTGTTTGTCCAAATACTTAGGTTAAGTATGTGAGGTCAGAAATTATAATTAAGGGCGCATGTTGTTTAGAATTTTATTTTGAATTGTTTATAGTTAAGACCCTGGTCAATATGCTGGTGCGAACACTGGTCTGGGTCTTAGTTGATCGCATCCGACATAATGCCCTTTTCTCAAGTCTCAAATTCGGATTTATAGAAAACAAAATGGCGCCAACATGAAAAAAGCCGGGCTCTATGGCGCAGTCTGTCTGACTGCTGATCCAGGGGTCGCAGGTTTGAATGCCATCACGAAAACATACCTATATAATTTTGACCCCCTTAAACCCCACTTTTATATAGTAAAACTGGGGTTTACAGGGGTATACATTATTTTTCTTATTTCTGCTCAAAACATAGATTGTGGGTACTCGTTAGAACCGCCTCGGCCGAGGCGGTTCTAACGAGTACCCACAATCTATGTGGCCGAGGCTAACGAGTACCCACAATCTATGTGGCCGAGGCGGTTCTAACGAGTACCCACAATCTATGTTTTGAGCAGAAATGTGAAAAATATCGGAGTTTTTATCTGAAAATTTTCAGTTTTTTGGAGATGAAATTTTCTATATATTTGAATAGGCGTGTTTTCGTAATGCCAGCTCGTCCATATAACTTTCATGGATATTGATCATGAAATTATTTCTTTGGTCATTGTCCCCCTTCCGCTGAGAACTAAGCGTGTCCAGGAAAAAATGATAACTTAACAGTGTTGACTTTGCCGTAAACTCGAACTCAAATAAAATTGAAAACAAGACAGATATAATAAAAACTACTCGTATCGTTCCGACATGTGTATGATATTGATCTACAGTAAAATGGGTGTATTTCAAAAGAAATAAAATTCATTGTACATACTTGTTTTAGTATTAGTCAACGTTTACTTTTGAGTCACAGTTCCTGGTTTCGATTTTCTCTGTTTTATTTTGACATCTCGATTATCACTTTCATATGATCAGTGTCTCATAACGCAAGATTTTTTTTTTATATTTTTGTGTAGAAAAACAAAAATATAGACTATACTTTTACACATAGTATGTATATATCCGTAGTACACTATATGTTAAACTTTTGTGCAATATGACACGGATATATAATAATAACAAGAAACGCATGAGTGATTTTAAAACCACATCCTACTGTGTAGAAATACACACTGTTATATTACTGAGGTGTCATACAGGTGAGTTACCGGACGTTTCCGACAGGTAGGCTCGGACAAAAAAATTCCATGGACTATGTAACCAAGCATTAGCTTTCACAAAATAATATAATACTTGTATTACTGAGATGTCATACAGGTGAGTTGCCGGACGTTTCGACAGGTATGCTTGGATAAAACGTATTCCTCTTGGGAGTTAGATTAAAATTTTGCATCTAAATTTACATATAAAAGAGATCCATTTTAGCAAATTGCAATTCCGTTTCTTGTTAGAAAGTGTTGATTTTGTCCAATATTTTAGTCAACACAAAGAAAGTAATCATTTGTCATCAATCACATCAATCACAGACAGATAAAACAGGACATAAGGGCGAATAAAAATCCATTCTTCGGCTTTACGGGTTTCCTTAGGCGACATGTTCTTTTTGTTACTCAGATCTGACAACCACCAAATGAGCCCAAACAGCACGGACAATGTACCTGAACACGTTTCAGTCCGACACTTCTCTACTGAACTGAACAAACTAATGGACTAGTCACGAACATGTATGCCATCTGCAATATATAGCGCGACCATTTAACCCTTTTTTTGCTGAACACGACATACCGTATCTTAGCAAACAAGGTAAGTCCAGATCAGTTGGCTTCCAACTGATCTGAATCTGCACAGTTTGTCATTAAATATGTGATTTTCTATCAAAAATGCGGATCAAGTAATCTGATTGGCTGGAACTAAGAAGTGGGCGTGGCATCTTAACTTATTCAGCATAGCAAGGGTTAAATAGAATATTATCGAATGCGCCGGGACAGAACATTTTCTAGAAGATTGCATGCGCGTCCAGCGAAGACTCAGCCCAGCGGGCACATGACTTAAATATAACGTCGCATCAACGTCGATGCAACGTCATGACGCACATGACGTAAATATAACGTCGCTTCAACGTCGATGCAACGTCATGACGTTGCATCGACGTTGAGGCGACGATATATTTACGTCATGTGCCTGCCGGGAGATCGGCATGCGCATCCGAACGGTCTGATCACTCTTCATTAGGTACTCTATGGGGCGATAAATTGTTTTCAGGGCTGGATTTCTACGATATTTAGCTCAACCACATACCTTGCACATTTGCCGGCTTCGGTGGCTCAGTTGGATGCGCGTCCGGCTGGAGACCAGGAGGTCGCGGGTTCGACCCCCACCGAGGTCAGCAAAATTCTTTCGTGGAGATTGATCATGAAATATTTTCTACGGTCATTCTCTCCCTTCCGCTGATTCAAGAAGGCCAGTTGTCAGTTTCTGGCGAAAGAATGTGCACAATACTGGTTAACGGCTTATAGGACTAAGCATGCCCAGTAAACGTCTAGTTAGGTAAACTGACCGCGCTCGACATGACCCCATTGGATTGACTGGGCCGTAAAACCTCAACACAAACAAACCTTGCACATTTCTAGGCTTGTGCTAGGCTTCTTGCAGATACTGCCACATGATGCCTTCTCAGAAGCTGAACTGGTGTCACTGAAGTATATCTTGTGTTAGAAAAATGCACTGCATCGAAAAATGTCTTCTACGGCTGTTTTGATGAAAACTTTAACGCACTCATCCGGCTGCAGATGTTGCTACCAAGTGATTGCCCCTTGCTGTTTCGTTTACTTCAGCTTGGAGACATCCAGTTTCCTTGATGCTTTTTTTAGTCATCCAGTATCTAGCAGGTTAATTGAGCGTATTGGGTTTTGCTACCTACGAACCTGTGGTCTGTCCAGCAACATGTCGGTCACTCTAACTCTGTCTGTCGTTCCTCCGCACTATGACTGTCCGTTAAAGATAGATACATCCAGGGCCAGTTTGAGGTTTAGTAGACGGAGCACTGTGTTGATGATCAGTAAACTTCTTTGGGCCACAACGTGAGAAAACGTTCCTTTGAACATGTGCGCCCAGTGAAGACTCAAATCAGCCTGCACATCAATACAGTCTGATCAGAGTCATCGTTGTCCGTATGAATAAACGTTAGATCCTTGACTATCCAAAATGTGTCTAGTGAAGATTCTGATCAGCCTGCGCGAATGCGCAGGCTGATTCGAATCTTCACGAGGCGCACATGTCCGAAGGTACGTTTACTAACGTTGGCGCTCATTTCTTCAAGCTGTAAGACAATTACTATTGCACTTGTCAACTCAACTCAACAACACAACTTTATTTTTTTCTCAGAATACATAACGTATCAAATGAGAGCTGTGATACAAATATCAGAAAACATAATATGGCGTAGCATATTAAACTGGAAATGTACAACAGAAATGCAGAAGGAGTGAAAGAAGAAGGGGGTTAAGATAGCAGGATTGTAGTATAGGGGGGGGGGGGAATCGTATTGTATATAACATGATATTCCGTTTGTTAAAATATTAGTTACCGAAGGGTGACAAATCTGTTTTGTCTGTTTTGTCAATAGAGTGTATATATACTGAAAGGAAAAAGAAACGCAGGGTAAATTTTATTCCTAAATTTCATTCAAGTTTGAAAAAGTTTGTTAAATATTTTACTATGATTACAAAACGGTGCATGTATGGAACAAAAGTTCCAAATTTCATTGGTTTGTGATCAACAAGTCTCGAGTTATTGGTTTAAACATATTTATTTCCGAAATGTTTACATATACAACACATACAAAAGTACAACAATAGGATTAGAACGAAAGCATAAGAGCTTATTTAGTTCCTTTCCTAGGATGTGATCATTGTCAGAAATATGAGTATACAAGCAAATCCTGAATGGTTAGTTTCCAATGGTCCTCTTCAGGTAATAACAATTTATTAATAAATAATAATTGTGAAGTTTAACATGAAGAGATGAGCAAACATAAAATGAGAATAAGAAGAGAAAAGAGAAACAAATTACACAAGATGTAATGAAGAAAAACAGAGGGAGGGAAAGAAATGAAGAACTATGGAGCAGATTTTACGAAGACTATGAATATAGTAAGAAGTTACTGGGGACTGTGAGCGGTGCAGGACAGATCCGAGTGATGTCATCGATGTATGCTCCGAATCACTGTCACTATTTAAAGTCCATTTAGTCTGGTACAAATAATGACTGATACGAGTGTGACCGATTAACTTTCTTAAAATCTTTTCTTTCTTTGGATATACCTCTGTACTGCTTCAAAAATGGCTATATTAGCTTCATTAGGTAAATTAAGATCGCCATTGAGGATTATGTTTAGGGTGATATTGAAGTTCATTGGTAGCTACCCCCCAAATCTTGAAATCAAAATCAAACTGAAAATCAATATCGGGTGAGCCCCCCTCTTGCTGCCGTTGCTGCCCTAATTCTCCTTTGGATAGAGTTAACCAAAGCATTGACAGTTCGCATCGGGATGTTATTCCATTCATCGATCAACGCATTCCTTAGTTGTGCGAGAGTTGCGGGGGGATTTCGGCGCTTCCTAACCCTTCTGTCCAGCTCATCCCACATGTGCTCTATTGGGATCAAATCTGGACTGTACGGTGGCTATGCTAGTGGTGCGATGTTATTGTTTGCCAGGAAATCCTGACAAACTCGGGCAACATGTGGTCGGGCATTGTCCTGCTGCAGAATCAGATTACGTTGTTACACAAGCGGGACTGCAACAGGACGCAAGATCTCATCCCTATACCTTACTGCGGTCATATTGCCCGCAACAATGATCAACTGTGATTTTATCCCGTGAGCAATGCCTCCCCAGACCATAACGGAGCCACCCTCAAACCGATCCCGTTCGACAACACAGGCGTCGGCAAAGCGTTCTCCGCGACGTCGGTACACACGACGTCGACCATCTGCGCGATAGAGTGAACCTAGACTCGTCCGTAAAAAGAACTCGTCTCCACTGCCTCATCGGAAATAGCCTGGCCGCATGCGCCGTCAACCACGCCATACGACGCAACCTACGTGCCTGGGTCAGAGGCAGACCAACGTATGGACGACGAGCTCGAAGACCAATCTCACGCAATCGACTTCCAACAGTCTTCGGAGAAATTTGTCGATTATGCGTACCTACTGTATTAAGGGCTGTTTCGGTAGCAGTAAGATGACGATTCCGCAAATGTGCCAGACGGATTGTCCTGTCTTGACGTCGCGATGTCACGCGTGGACGCCCAGACCGCGGTCAGTCTGCTAAATGCCCTGTCTCTCTAAAACGTCTAACAAGACGTTCAATTGTTGAGACGTTAACCCCAAAATGATTGGCAACTTGCTGTTGCCTCTGACCCTGCATCAGCAACGCAATTGCCCTACCCCTCTGAACATCAGTCAAATGTACCATGATTGAAAAAAAGTTCAAAGTAGCGTAAAAATGAAAAGAAAAATCGGTAAAAGAATCGAAGAGCGTTGTGTATCGTTGAAGTGTACCAAATGGTGTGAGGAAATCTTGTGCTGAAGGTTTAAACATGCTTGTTTTGCACGAAATTTTGGCTTTCCGTATTGTCCGTGCAATGCACTGTGTAGTGCACGGTTGAATGATTTCACACACTGGGTTGATGGCACATCGACCAAAGACTCGTATACCCGCGGTTCACATTCACAGGACAATCTGTAAAAGTGTATGGCTATAGTAAACACCGTAAAAAATGGTTAAAATAAGAAGGAAAAAACTCTACCCTGCGTTTCTTTGTCCTTTCAGTATAGTTTCCCTAATACCAATACATGAATGCATGCAGAGGGCATCGTCAAGCGAAAACCTGCTTTTCGATTGATAAAAAGAAGGTTCTCCGATGACGCTACTCATGGACAGATCTGCCGTTCACGCGAAAGTGCGGCTGTCCATACGGCGACCAGAACCGTCGCGCGCTAGGCGGAGCAGACGCACAGTCTAGCGCTAGACTTTTCTGTTCGGCCACTTCTCTGTTCACACACGAAGGTCCACCCACGCGTGACATGGCTAGAAGTAATGTATGACGTGTTTTTACACCGTTTCCGTGTCGCAAACTTGTTTGAGTTCACTGGGCCGTACATCCATGAAATTCACGTCACGACAAAATGCAAGAAAATAAGGTGAGTTCAGAGTTAACCATAAAATAAAGTTTCTAAGTATAGATTTTGAGCGTCGGAATATTGCCTCGTGTTTGCGGCCATGAGTAAATTCTGATCGATTCTGCTGACCGGGCTCCGTATTTCAGTTTGAAAATCGCAGGGGTAGACACATTAAGGGTTCATCACAGTCACAAGTGGGTGGGATAACTGTATTTTTTTCAATTCTGAATTTTCTCAAAAGTAAGAAGTTATTTGAAAAATCAACTACTTGAGAGCTTACTTTCATAATCAGTGAGGGTATTCGTTATGTAAGGCTAAAATTTAAAGAATTTTAAAGAAAAATATCTCACCTGAAGAACTGTCCAGCTATTTGCTAAACTCTTTATATAGAGCCTGTATCCTGAATACAATAAAATGAAAAGTTTGTCCTTTTATGTGACAACAATGTCCTTCAAGATATATGTTGAGAATCACACTACAAAGAAGTAAAGCAGCTTTTTGTAGCACAACCATTGGTAAAATTTGAAAAAAAAATCAGACATTTTTTGTTTACAAAGTAGTGCCCAAAACAAGTATGGAGGAAAAAAAATGTCATATGAAAGAGAAGTTCGATTTGTCTCCCTTCTGAAGTTAAGGGTTTTTTTTCGGATTGTCTATCCTGTTTTCTCTGGTGACCTGTTAAAAGTGGATGTGGCATATTGCTTTTACTTTATCTTCTTTACTGGTGTCTGTTTGTCTGTCTGTCTGTCTACATGTTGTCTAAAAAAGCACGGGAAGAGTGACCATGAAAAATAAATGAGAATGTGCTTTTCTTCTATCTTTTTAATCTTAAATGATCAAAAATAATTATGCATGTTTAGCATGAAAAATGTCAAATTCAATTTTTTTGAAGGATGTCTATAGAACCGTGTGCTGTGACATCTCTGATAGAATGGGGTAATAGCACATTCATGATGTGCTTTTCATTGAATCATTTTTGTAAAGTTGTGTGCATATATTAACATTTAAAAGCAATTTTTCTAAAGTTTAAACTGTTCCAGTTAACAGAACTAATTTCTGCAACTGTTTTCTGACTAACTGATAGGGCTGATATATATATATATTTTTTTTTTTTTTTTTTTTTTTTTTTTATCATTCGCGTACAAACGAGTTCTTTCTTCTTTTTTCAGAAACTGAACTTTTTCTTTCCTCTGTCTGGTTTTACTGTTTTTACCATTAGTCTGTCCAAAGCGTCTCCTGTATTTTTTTCTTATTGTAAACACCCATGTTGCTTTGTATTTGCTAAATTCTATTCCTAAGTTCTGAATTCACAAATTCAACACTATAAGTCTGGAAAAAAAACTTGCAAAATTGATAATTTTCGCGCAAAACGGTTCTGTAAAGAACTGTAGGCTTCAACCATCCACCATACTTGTTTAAATCTGGTAACGCGATTGCATTTTTCAAACCATTGGCGTAAGTAACGGTGAATCGTAAATGTATGTTAAAACATGTATACCTACCTCATCTTAATCAGTGAACACACAATAATCTGCACAATTAAATTTCATAGAACCATTTCATATAAGGCTGGGGCACCTACCTTGATCACTACTATTTTGCCGAATTTTAATGGAAAATTGTTTATCAACACGTCCCCGTGCTGCGCGAAAATAAACCGGAAATGCCTAAGGACATCTGCACGAGGTTGATGCGCAAATACCATATAATCCGCATTTTTATTTATTATCAAAATATTACACTATATTCTCTATTATTATTTAACCTGTTTTATACTATTTTCAATATAATATAAATGTAAAATAGTAAATTCAAAAAATAAAAAGCTTTTTGCAAATTTGCTTAGGGTACTGCTAAACACTGAACAACACCCAGGCATCCCATGGAACCCAAGGGACAGAAAGTTGTGCATTTCCGGTGTTATTTCCTATTCAGACGATAGAGCTACAATGTAATGCCCATAAAAGCACTTTTTGGTAGTAAATAAAGTTAATAAACATGATCATCAGTGTAGTTCACCATTTTTCTTCTTTCCACGAAGTGTCCCCACGTCTATTTGTCGTGGCATCATTCTGCACATTACCATTTGATGCCGTTGGTGCCATGGAGTATTTAGTAGTACCCATTCGCGCATTAATAATCCGTGTGATTCGTCCGACAGGTTCCTCGTGAAAATCGTTTTGGTAAAAAGTTGTTCATCTTCTCATTTGAGGTGTCAAAATAAATTATCATCTTCTGCAAATCGCAACAATGATCATTGAAAAAAGATAAACCATCTTAAAGCTGAGTTTCAGTGCTTTTTCAAGGTATGTTTCATATTATTTTTGTAAGTTCATTTGGTAGATAAACATACTAAAAATTTTGTTTACATTTTTTCATGAATGAAAAATGGCTACATTGAAAATCTAGAATACCATGTCATGAAAATGGTATGCATTTTACTGCAAGTTTGTATTTTTCAAGATTAATACTGTAGGACATTGTAGCTGAAATATCATGGCATATTCTTTCCGCAACTGCCTTTGAAAAAAATGTATCATTCTTGACTTTGACTGCAAATGCGAATGCCCATATATTCGCTATTTTCTTTATGTCTTTTTGGCCTCTTAGAAGAAATTTCTCCATGTATAAAGAATGCCCCTAGTACCTTCTTATTAGCAGATATATCATTTTTTTTATCACCCATATGATTATTGTGAAGTCCTGTGCAGACCATTTTCTAAGGTACCCCACCCACTTTTGACTGTGATGAACCCTTAAACCAACGTCGATCCGGCGTCAATGACGCAGAACCGGTGCTGGTTTGACGTTTCTTAGGCACCCGGTCTTATTTTATACAAGAAAGTTATCACATTATTTGAGTAGAAAAATCAGAAAGACAAACATATGACCTGGAATTATAAAAGAATTGGCTATAGCCTGGATATTATGCGGCAGACTGCATGCCTAGTTGTCAACCCAATCATTGTTGATGGCTATGCTTCACTCTTTAATTGCACGACGGCGGTTCGGGCCTCAGACTCAATGATGGCCTCTTCGTAAAACTTTAACCAGTGGGTTGGGGCTTGACGATATGTCTTTGGCTTGGCCCGCCGTGGTTCAACTATTGGTTTTCATTTACTCTGGCATACAGTAGAATTAGCCATGAGTACTCGTCTTTGTTTATTATAGGGATTAATTTGATTTTTATGTTTTCGCTTTGATGCATTGACTGAGTTGGTAGCCTTTATGTGAACCGAATTTTTATGTATTTCTGTATTAAGAGTAGCATCGGGACCCAGGTCGAAGTTAGCTAGCTGTAAAAGTGCTTTAAAAAGAGCCCGGTGGTCCCGGTGTTAGTTTTACTCTTTGTTGCTTTGTGGTTTATTCTACGAGGCGATATGTTGTATGTCTTTCCGTGTGTCATCTTGTTCTTGTGTTTTTCAGTCCTTTTAGTATTGCGATTACCTCGCTTGGGGAAGAGAGAGCTAATCTTAGTGCTTTTCGTACGTTTGTTCGGTTTGTGCTTGTTTAGATTTGTCGGTTTCCTCTTCCTCTTAGGGTCTGGGAAGGGCTGCGGTTTGTGATTGTGGCACTCTCTGGACTTTTCTCTTACCTTTTTTTATGGTACAAAAATGGTTACATACTGATTTAACATATAAGTCATGGACTTCCCGGGGGGGCACAATACCTCGAACCAGCGTCGATACTACGTCAATGACATAGAATCGGTGCTCGCTCGACGTTTTTGGCGCCCGGGAATATATGTTTTTACATTGTTTTCGCTGCTGGAAAAAAAAAGCAGCGAAACCTATACACGGTATGTTATCCGATAAAAAAGCGGCGACATAAATGACAAAAATACAGGTAGATTAACAAACAACTAGGTATGAGTAAGTGACTAAAACAGATCACTTCATTGATTGATACATGTCATGAGACTAGCGACAAGAAACGACAAGGTTTATTAACTTAACGAGAGTTGAAGTGTTTCAATAAAATGTCAATGAATTTACATAGCTTTCGTAATTTGACTGGAGATGTTATATTCACCAGTTTCTTAAATTTCAAAACATTTGGACGCCTGAAATAATATGGTTGGATATATTGCATTCTTTCTTGAGCAAAATATTTACAGCATAAAGTGTAATGAAATTCGTCGGCGACGTCATGGGCGTCGCACAGTGTGCAAAGGCGTTCGTTGACAGGGACACCCTCCCATCGAAGTACCTCAATGGGTAAACGGTGGTTGGCTGTTCTGAATTTTACAATGTTAGATATTGCTTACAGTCAAGGACTAAGAAATATTTCTCTAGTTCGATTAAGTCTTTGAATAATTGGTAAATTGTGTCTTTTGACGAATTTTGTATGTTTGCACGCCAAGCCTGTTGGTATTGGTCGATCAATATACGCTTGATTTGAAGAGTAATACAGTTCAAACGAGCATTTCCTTCGTCTAACCAAATGTCGGGTCTTCCGGTGTCATCAAAAGTTTTCTTTACAAAGTTAACCCATTTCGATTGCAAATTAGGGGTGTCAATGCCACCTGGTCCAATCGATACCAGGTTTGCGGTATGTACCGACTCTGTCAGTGAAGTCTCCAAGAAGAATGAGTTTGTCTGTTAATGGTGCTGCAGAAATCATAGAATCTAGAGTACCATAACATTTGGCTTTGAACTCGTCTAGGTTGGTCAAGGTGGTTGCTTATGTATTGATTATCAACCAAATAAATCCATGAAGTGATCATGAGAACTTTGATACGTAAAATAAAGAAACAGTATCCTGCTTACTACGTATGTTAATTATTATTCATGAAAAGTAATTTTTTATTATTTTAGATATACAAAGACTGGTAAGAACCACAAAATATGAATCCAACTCTTTCGCTCAGCAGCTGAAAAATAGTTGTGAGACATTTCTAGTTTAAGCCATTTCAAAAGGTACATAATATACCTACATATTTTATGTTTACATGTTTTCTTCCATTTATCCCTAAAAGTGTACATTTTGTTATTTGCATTGTTCTTCAACTTATCTACAAATATTTACATTTTTTATTATTATCATTATTTTTTTTCAATTTATCCCCAAATATGAACACTTTGTAGTTCGGATTTTTCTCCAATTTATCCCCAAATATATACACTTTGTAGTTTGATTTTTTCTTCAATTTATCCCCAAATATGTACACTTTGTAGTTTGGATTTTTCTTCAATTTATCCCCAAATATGCACATTTTGTAGTTTGGATTTTTCTTCAATTTATCCCAAAATGTGTACATTTTGTTGTTGAGCTAAGCATATTGGTGTTTTACTCCGTTTCAGATCGGGCGTAAAAGAACAGCATTTTAGATAATAATCATATTAGTCGGCACAGAAGGGAGACATGTTTTGGTAGCATTCCAATAAATATTCATGGGGCGTGACTCCGCCTCTTTTGGGACTAAGATTTGGTAGAAATGAAAATACCTAGAGTGATTTCTATTAGTCATGTTTTTTTAACTTATTTCAATATAAGAGAAAAAAAAACTGTGTTTGTTTCAGATTTACACCAGTGAAGCGAACAATGTTACGGTATAATTTTATTCAGGTACCCTTATGAAAAAATATACTTTTATGCAGACTGAAAGATCGTTGAAAGCGACGTTATATCTGAATAAAAAAATAACCTTGGAACTTTCTTTTTTCAGGTTGAAATCGGTCCGATGGATTAAAATTTAATGTCATAGCGCGGGTCCTTTTCTAGTCCTTACTTAACAAGCTCAGTGAATATCACTTCAGATACTAGTGGCCATATGAGATACAACAGAGCTAGAATCACTTGAAGAAATTTGTAACTAGAAAGTATATAACTAAAATTTTAACATACTGACATTACGAAAACATGCCTATTCAAATATATTGAAAAAAAAATTCACCACCAAAAATTCATAGTGTTCAGATAAAAAATTCTGATATTTTTCATATTTCTGCTCAAAACATAAATTGAGGGTACTCGTTAGGCGGTTCTAACGAGTACCCACAATCTATGTTTTTGAGCACCCATAAGAAAAAAATAATGACTACCCATGTAAACCCCAGGTTTACTACATAAAAGTGGAGTTTAAGGGAGTCAAAATTATAAGGTATGTTTTCGTGATGGTTATTGTAGGTTTTTGTCATGCGCTGCTCACTTTTTTACGTTTTACAAAACTATATGAGATGGGGCACAGCGTTTCCAACAAGACTGCATGTTCGCCCAGCTAAAGATCAGATCAGCTGCGCACCTGTGCAGTCTGATCAGTCTTCGCAGGATACTCTGTGGGCAACCAGGGCTCCACAGCGTCTTCAGGCGGGCAATTAAGTCTTTGGTCAGAGTGTGTGGAAGCATTAGCTGATCTGAATCTTCGCTGGCGCACGTTTTATATTAAAGAAAATGATGTGGCCCTGCTCATATGCACTTTCATGTCTTATGTATTGGTAGCGCTTATATAATCGTCGTTTTGGTTTCCAGCTGCTTCGATACTTCTGACATGTTCTTTTGGTCCAGTAGCAGAACCAGCACTTGATCCTTTGAGCGAGTCCTTCGCTCTGTCATACATGTACGACTGCTCCCGTTCTGCGCCGACGCCGGTGAAACCATCGTCGTTATGGTGATAATCCGATATCGTGTCGTAGTCCACCATGTCTCTGTCAGTACATCGGCCACCTTTGTTTTCTGTTCCATCCGGTTGACGGTCACGTGCAAGATGGATAGGCGAAAGGTAAGTAGTGTTGATTCTTACGTTCCCATTTTCTAACAAAGGAAATAAATCAAATTTAAAGCTTGGCACACTGAGAAAAATTTTCAGCAGATGACAAATTGATATGAGTCGACATTTCATGCAATGGAGACAACTTTTATGAAATGTCAAATTTTGTTTTCTGGGAAATAAGAAAAATATCATCAATTTGTCGTCTGCTTAATTAACCCAGAGAGTGTTAAATACTAAAGGTAATTACCCTAAATATTGGAACAAATAGTCCTGAGCTAACATTGTTTACCCAGCTCTTTACCTCGATTATATTTTGAAAGAAATCAGTCAATGAGGAATTTTCCGAAACTTCAAGAAAAAATGCCTAACATGGCATAATGTAAAACAAAAATGAGAACCCATACTTAATTGCTTATGTTTAGTCACGCGGCTGCCAATTATCAATACCTTTTGTGCAAATGTTAGTGTTTTATATAGCGATTACTGTGGTAACCTAAATACAAAAGTGTCGAAAAATCTTTGTGTTCCTACCAAGGTACAAACTCTATAATTTATATACACCACAACCTCTTTATAACACTATTGTTGGGGTCCGTAACATAAACCGTCTTAGTTAAACAACCGTGTTGTATCCAAACAAAAATGTATAGATTAGATTGAAAATGACCATTCATGGTCATTTTTTCAATATACTCTATACATTTTGGGAGCCATCTTTGAACCGCGTTATATCCAAAACCGTGTTATAATGAACCGTGTTATAAAGAGGTTGTAGTGCACATTTTACCATTATATATGAGGTAAACTCTGCTGTATTTGCAGGAAGTAGTGAGAAAGTGGGGCAGGGTGTTTCTAGTGTTGGGAATCGGGCCAGAATTTCATAGTCGATCATCGGTTGTGTAAAACCAACTGATCATCGATTAATAATCGACTTATTGAAAAATGTATTCACTCTTCATCACGAAAACATGCCTATATAATTTTGACCCCCTTAAACCCCACATTTATACAGTAAAACTGGGGTTTACAGATTTAAAGGGGTATATTTTATTTTTCTTAGTTCTTCTCAAAAACATAGATTGTGGGTACTCGTTAGAACCGCCTCGACGAGGCGGTTCTAACGAGTACCCACAATCTATGTTTCGAGCAGAAATATGAAAAAATATCAGAATTTTTTATCTGAAAATTTTCATTTTTGTGGTGGTAAAATTTTCAGTGGATTTTAATAGGCATGTTTTCGTAATGTTTAATTTAGCCTTCCTCCAGATACTTATTCATTGCTCCAGATCAGTAAGAGCGGTATCCAAATAATATTTTTTCTTATTTCTCCATGAAAACATATGCCGTGGGTACTCATTAGAAGCGCCTTCGCGAGGCGCTTCTAATGAGTATTCCATGGAGAAATAAAAAAAAATGCGAGGCGCTTCTAATGAGTATTTCATGGAGAAATAAGAAAAAATATCAGTACTTTTGGGTTGCCTTTTTAAGGCTATTTTAACATTTTTTTTTTCACTTTTACTGACCACAAAACTATAATGATCCAGATAGACAGCTATGAATTTCATTTCTTTATAACTTGCCTATAAAAAATAAAACGAGAGAAAGATATGTTTCTAAAAAATAGAATTTTCCGATTAGTCGACTGTAAAAATCTTTCCGGTCATCAGTCACAAGAGCCAAAAATGACTGATGATCGATTGTAGTGTTTATTGTCTTTACCGTAAGTGTTCGGACAGACAGACAAACACGGCACAACAGGGTCTACACTGTTCTATGGCATCCAGCAAGTATATAGACACAACATGTTTTACATTGCACTTGTTCAATTTTAGACTGTCACTGTCATTTGCTTCTCCAACATTTTCTCCTTTTCGTCTCATCTACTTTAGTGTAATTCACTGTTTTTATGGACATGCATGATTTCAGCTTCTTGTGCAAAAGGCAAGTGGTTTTCAATACTGAATTTATCACTTATAAACAAAAAAGAAGCAAATAAAATTTTGAATTTACTTCCGTTTTTTTCTTTTTGTTTTTGTCTTTTTTTATTATTTTATGTTTTAAAACTCTCCAGGCGACATTCAAAACATCGCCAGACTTTTCTAAACGGTGTATTCAACAATGTAGGACGTCATTATAATGACGCCACGTAAGCTTAACGCTGATGAGGTGACAAATGAACGGTGACAGTATTCTAATCTTTCATCACGAAAACATATCGATATAATTTTGACCCCCTTAAACCCCACATTTATATAGTAAAACTGGGGTTTACAAGGTTATACATTATTTTTTCTTATTTCTGCTCAGAAACATAGATTGTGGGTACTCGTTAGAACCGCCTCGGTGTGGTGGTTCTAACGAGTACCTACAATCTATGTTTTGAGCAGAAACATGATAAATATCAAACTTTTTTATCCGAAAACAATATCTAATTTACAGGTATTTTTACTAAAGGAAATGTGAGTAGCTCTAGCAAATGCAAAAGCTACTCACATTTTTTCAGCAAAACTATTAGCGTATATGGCATATTTAATGATCAAATTTTTAACGCTACATTAACTAACGACATCGTTAGTTTTGAATAACTTGGCCCTGATTGATTGTGTTTGGGTTTAATGACACGTCAACCCTTATGGGTCATTTTGTTTCGTCTCCCAGAGAAAAGGAGAAAAGAGATAGGAGAGATAGTACAGGAGATGTTAGAGAGGGACAGGGAAGAATGAGGACAAGAGGCCCACGGGCCACGGGTCGCTCACCTGAGTAGCATTGCGAGTGCAGATATGCAGATGTTATGTAACATTTTTCAAATCCTGCCATCGCAACTAATGAAAAGATTATCCTTTAAGCAGTTCTTAATTTTGAAGAAGAATATTATATATGGCATGACAGTCAATGGAGCGTGATCATTTGAACAAACTCTCAATCACATTTCAACAATAGGATCATTGTGAAATTTGGTTGCAATTGCCTAAGTGGTTTCTGAAGAATCATGATTGTATACATGTAAACAGCACAGTGGCAGGGAAATATAATAAACATAAACAAGACGGTAGCCATCTTCCATTTCCAATCAGAATGATTTTAGCTACTGTTGATCTACAAGTCACCTCGATACTTCCAATGAACTTTAAAGTCAATTGCCCTTTCGGTTCAGGGGAAAATAGCCGCAATTTGAGATTTCCTATCGCAACCATTTCAGCTATTTTTGATCTACAAGTCACCCTGATGCTTCCTATCAAGTTTCGAGTCAATTGGCCTTTCAGTTCAGAAGAAGTAAAAAAAAAATAGATTTTCAAGATGGCCGCCATCTTGGATTTCCAACCAGAATGATTTTAGCTATTTTTATATCAACAAGTCATCCCGATGCTTCCTACCAGTTTTCAAATCATCTGGCCCTTTGGTTCAGGAAAATAAGTGAAAAAAAAGAGTTTCAAGATGGCCGTCATGACAGCCATCTTGAATTTCCGATCCATACAATTTAAGCTATTTTAGATCTACAAATCACCCGAATGCTTCCTGCCAAGTTTCGAGTCAAACGGCCTTTCAGTTCAGGAGAAGAAGCGAAAAATAGATTTTAAAGATGGCTGTCATAGCGGCCATCTTGGATTTCTGATAGGGATGATTTTAACTTTTTTTTTTATCTACAGGTCACCCTGATGCTTCCTACCTAGTTTAAAGCCAATAAGCCTTTCGGTTCAGGAGAAGAAGTGAAAAATAGATTTTCAAAATGGCAACCATGGCAGCCATCTTGGATTTCCAATCATAGCCATTTTAGCCATTTTTAATCTATAAGTCACCCCGATGCTTACTACCAAGTTTCAAGTCAATTGGCTTTTGGGTTTAGGAGAAGAAGCGAAAAAAAGATTTTCAAGCTGGCCACCAGGGCGGCCATCTTGGACTTCCGATCAGCATAGTTTTTAGCTATTTTCGATCTACAAGTCGCCCTGATGCTTCCTACCAAGTTTGGAGTCAGTTGGCCTTTCGGCTCAGGAGAAGAAGCGAAAAATAGATTTTCAAGATGGTGGCCATGGCGGCCATCTTGGATTTTCGATTGGAATGATTTTAGCGACTTTTAATCTATAAGTCACCCCAATGCTTCCTACCAAGTTTCGAGTCAATTAGCATTTGGGGTTAGGAGAAGAAGCGAAAAATAGATTTTGAAGATGACAGCAATGGCGGCCATCTTGGATTTACGATCGGCACGATTTTAGCTATTTTTGATCTACAAGTCACCCCGATGCTTCCTACCATGTTTGGAGTCAATTGGTTTTTGGGTTTAGGAGAAGAAGCGAAAAATAGATTTTCAAGATGGCGGCCATGGCAGCCATCTTGGATTTCCCATCGGCACGATTTTAGCTATTTTTGATCTACAATCACCCCGATGCTTCCTAGCAAGTTTGGAGTCAATTGGCCTTCCGGTTCAGGAGAAGAAGCGAGAAATAGATTTTCAAGATGGCTGCCATGGCGGCCATCTTGGATTTCCTATCAGCATGATTTTAGCTATTTTTGATCTACAAAACACCCCGATGCTTCCTAGCAAGTTTGGAGTCAATTGGCCATTCGGTTCAGGAGAAGAAGCGAAAAATAGATTTTCAAGATGGCGGTCATGGCGGCCATCTTGGATTTCCGATCGGCACGATTTTAGCTTTTTTGATCTACAAGTCACCCCGTTGCTTCCTAGCAAGTTTGGAGTCAGCTGGCCTTTCGGTTCAGGAGAAGAAGCGAAAAATAGATTTTCAAGATGGCCGCCATGGATTTTCGATCGGCACGATTTTAGCTATTTTTGATCTACAAATCACCCCAATGCTTCCTAGCAAGTTTGGAGTCAACTGGCTTTTCGGTTCAGGAGAAGAAGCGAAAAATAGATTTTCAAGATGGCGGCCATGGCGGCCATCTTGGATTTCCGATCGGCACGATGTTAGCTTTTTTTGATCTACAAGTCACCCCCGATGCTTCCTACCAAGTATCAAGTCAATTGGCCCAGGGGTGTAGGAGTAGACTTTTAAAGCAATTGTTGACGCCGCACGACGCACGACGGACGATGGACATTGACTGACCACAATAGCTCACCATGAGCACTTCGTGCTCAGATGAGCTAAAAAGGAATGAAAGTGAAGAAACAGAAGAAATAAAAAAAAAACATTCCCCACTCTACCCTTACCTGCTACAAGGATATATGGTCTTGCCCAACAGTAAGCCAATATCAGCTGGACGCCTCGGTAAGTAAGCTACTCGTCACGTTCGCCACAACCAACCACCCCACAAAATTATAATAGTTTTTGCTCCTTTATGAAAAGAGATCTACTCTAAAAGAAAATAATTTGCTCAAAGGGGGAGCAGATTCTTTCCTTTTAAAGTGAGTCCTTTCTTAGAAAGGGCTTGGTGTGCAGGAACGTAAAGAGGAAGTTGTCTCCCTTACAGGAATGACGGAAAGCCTACAAATTTTATCCATTTCCTTTAGCTAAACGTACCTATTTTTATACAGCAGCCATGTCTGTTACAAACCCATAAGAGTATACCTGCCAGAACACAGCAAAGTAGACTCAGAATAGTAATCACAGCGATAACACCGGATGGAACTGTCGATGTTGGGAGTGGTGTCTCTGTTTCCCTGAAATAGAACAATATACTTAAAAATATGTCTGTCCGAATACATAGAGATAATACGTTTTTGCATTTTTTTTTTTTTTTTTGTTATTTTTTATTTTTTATTTTTTTTTTTTTTTTTTTTTTTTTTTTTTGTTATTTTTTTTTTTTTTTTTTTTTTGTTTTTTTTTTGTTTTTTTTGTTTTTTGTTTTGTTTTGTTTTGTTTTCATTATTTGCCGTTCTTCTTCCTTTCCGTATTAGTTTAACTGAGTTCAAATGGTTATAACTCTAATTCAACATACTTGCATTCATTTATCGCAGAGCAAAGTCAGAAACGCGGTTTATAATTTGAAAAATCCTTTAAGTAGGAATCATACTTAAATCAATTCAGCCCGGCAGACCAAACAGACATAAGAGATAATTCGTTATCTCGAATTCCAAGGGACTCTCTGAAACACTTCGAGATATCCGTACCTCGACATATCAGAGTTGCGAGAGTGAATAAATCGAACAGCCACATTTAACAAATGAATATGTAATATGACTCGTAAAGCTAGAAATATATATAAAATAATGTGGAAAAGAGAAATTGCTCCTTAATCCTCTTTTCCACAATATTTTGTTACCTGTTCTTAGATTTCCATGTTAAAACAGGGACCAGAATTTCACTTCGATATAAGCGGTTATTCGAGATAAGCGAGGTCGAGATAACGAGAGTCGACTGTATATCTGTACTGTTTGCCATTCTATTTTTTTTTTTTTTTTTTTTTTTGTTTGTTTTTTATTTTTCTATTTTAGACTTAAACCCCTACTTGCAAAAGTGGACATATCCGAATTCATTTCAGAAACTAGGAGATAAAATGATTGAACAGATAACATTTACCTTTCTACAGTATTCTCGGGAAGGAAGAAAACGGGCTGTTGTTACCTGTTCAGAGGCGGTTAATTATATTCGTAAACGACAATTAACTCTTTTACTGCCACAGGCGATAAGAATAGGCTTTTGCAAACAGCATAGATCCAGATTATGAGCCGTCTCATCTGGATTTGCGCTGTTTGACATTCAGTCTTTCAATTCTACATATAAACTTCTTTCCAAGCGATAGTTTGTTTAAAAAAAAAAGCAGACTGAAATTTGGCACCGAAAGAGTTAAGGTCAATGAATAACATGTAAAGTTCCACTGGCAACTACAAGATAAATGCCAGGCATAGAATGTGGACCGTTACATGATAATCATTGAAAATGCCTTGTACACAGTCAGTTGTTCCTACTTTTGAAAGATATGGCAAAGTTTGATAGACCAGACAGGTTCATTGCAATGGCTCGGCCAATTTATGATAGAAAGCTTCCCCATGTGTAGAAGAATGGGCAGTTCTCTTATCCTTTTTCTGTGACCAATAAAGTGAAGTAAAGCTCTGAACAGGGTCATCAGGACAGAATGTCACGTTAATCCAAAGAAATCTTATATCAGATCCTAAAGGAAAATTCTTTTTGATATGATACAGAAAATATTTTGGATCAGAGTAACGTAAAGCTATGTGCTATGTAGCGTGCGTTATTGTAGCAAACGGTCACTATTGTAGTACAATTATGGTCACTATTGTACCAACGAAGTTTTCCTTTATAATGTTTGAAATATAGTTCGCAGCAATGCACCAAACAAATAAATCTTATACAAGCTCCCCGTAAACTCGAATATATTTGCATCAGTTCTCTCCCTATTAGCATTTTATAGAAAACAACACACCAAACAAATCAATCTCATATTAGCTCACCGTAAACTGAAATAGATTTCGCATTTGTTCTCATAGCATTTTATAGAAAAGTATAATTCGTACGTTCATACAAAAATGACTGTTGATACAACAGCCCATGCTAGCGATCGTCTCTCGAATAAACTCGAATATATTTGCATCGATTATTTCCCCTTGAACATTTTATAGAAAGCAACACACCAAACATATTACTCTTATATTAGCTCACCGAAAACTCGAATATATTTTGCATCCGTTCTCATAGTATTTTATAAAAAATATCATCCGTACGTTGATTCAAAAATTACCGTTGATACAATAGCCCATGCTAGCGACAGTCACTTGAATAAAGTCAAATACATTTGCATCGAGTCTTTACCCTTGAACATTTTATAGAAAGCAACATTGTCGGGCCCCTACATGTGAACACTTCCACAAATGTAATAAGGCCCCGTAGATGTTATAACATTTTACCACAAATCTAATAAGGCCCCTTAAATATTATAACGGTTTTACCATATATGTTCGGACGTCTAATGACAGGTACTGGTACTCTTGGTAGTGGTGCGGACTACTAATGGCAGGTACTTGTAATCTGGGTAGTAGTACGGACCTCTCATGGTAGGTACTGGTACTCTAGTAGTAGTTCGGACGTCTAATGACAGGTACTGGTACTCTTGGTAGTGGTACGGACCATTAATGGCAGGTACTTCTAATCTGGGTAGTAGTACGGACCTCTTATTGTAGGTACTGGTACTTTAGTAGTAGTTCGGACGTCTAATGACAGGTACTGGTATTCTTGGTAGTGGTACGGACCATTAATGGCAGGTACTTGTAATCTGGGTAGTAGTACGGATCTCTTACGGCAGGTACTGGTACTCTGGGTAGTAGTATTGACCGCTAGTGACAGATATTGGTCCTCTGGGTAACAGAACTGAAATCTAGTGACAGGTACTGGTTCTCTTGGTAGTAGTACTAACCCCTAGTGACGGAAACTGGTCTCAGGGTAGTAGTGCTGTTCTCTACTTACAGGTACTGGTACTCTGGATAGTAGTACTGACTTCAAGTGACAATTACTGGTACACTGTGTTGAAGTGCGGGCCTCTACTTTCATGAACTGCTACTCTGGGTAGTAGTACTGACCTCAAGTGACAATTACTGGTACACTGTGTAGAAGTGCGGGCCTCTACCTACAGGTACTGGTACTCTGTGTAGTAGTACTAACCTCAAGTGACAATTACTGGTACACTGTGTAGAAGTGCGGGCCTCTACTTTCATGAACTGGTACTCTGGGTAGTAGTACTGAACTCTAGTGAAAAGTAGTGGTCCTCTGGATAGTAGAACGGACCTCTAGTGACAGATAATGATCCTCTGAGTAGCCGTACTGATCTATAGCGACAGGTCCTGGTCCTCTGGGTAGTATTACTGACCTCTAGTGACAGGTACTGGTCGTCTGGTTAGCAGAACTGAAATCTAGTAACAGGTACTTGTCCTCTGGGTAGTAGTGAACACTAGTGACGCGGAATGGTCCTCTTGGTAGAAGTACTGGCCTCAAGTGACGGGTACTGGGTCTCTGGATAATAGTTCTGACCTACAGTGACAGGCACTGGTACTCTTGGTAGAAGTACTGACCTCCAATGATAGCTTCTGGTAACATGGATAGTAGTACTGCTCTCTATTTACAGGTATTGGTATTCTAGGTATTAGAACTGACCTCCAGTGATAGCTACTGGTATTCTCGGTAGTAGTACTGGCCTCCTGTGATAGGTACTGGCACACTGGGTAGTGCTAACCTCTATTTGCAGGTACTGTTACTCTGGGTTGTAGTTGTGACCTCAAGTGATAGGTACTGGTACTTTGCGTAGTAGTACTGACCTCCAGTGATAGGTTCTGGTTCTCTGCGTAGTAGTACTGACCTCAAGTGACAATTACTGGAACACTAGCTAGAAGTACGGGCCTCTACTTACAGGTAGAGGACCAGTACCTGTCACTAGTGGTACTCAGGGTAGTAGTACTGACCTCTAGCGACAGGTACTGGTCCTCTGGGTAGCAGTATTGACCTCTAGCGACAAGTACTGGTCCTCCGGGTAGTAGTACTGACCCTAGTGACGGATATTGGCAGAAGTACTGGACTCTAGTGGCGGATCTGGTTCTCAGGGTAATAGTTTTGGCCTCCAGTGATAGGTACTGGTTCTCTTGGTAGAAGTACTGACCTCCAGTGATAGGTACTGGTACTCTTGGTAGAAGTACTGATCTCCAGTGATAGGTACTGGTACTCTTGGTAGGGGTACTGACCTTCAGTGATAGGTTCTAGTACTGACCTCTATTCACAACCGGTTCTCTTGGTAGAAGTACTGACCTCCAGTGATAGGTACTGGTACTCTTGGTAGAAGTACTGACCTCCAGTGATAGGTACTGGTATTCTTGGTAGGGGTACTGACCTTCAGTGATAGGTTCTAGTACAGACCTCTATTCACAGCTACTGGTATTGTGGGTATATGTACTGACTCCAGTAAAGATTGGATTTTCTAAAGATTTGAGGCAGCTGCAAATTGTTTCTTACATGATTCACATGTGAAATGTTTCTCACTATTCTGAGTCAACATATGTATATTTAGACTGCTGTGTAAACGGTTTCTTACAAATTCCACACGAGTATAGTTTGTCTTCAACATGAATGAATAGATATTTCCTGAGAACTTTAGCAGTCGTAAATGGGTTTTTACATTTATCGCAAGAATAAGGTTTCTCTTCAGCGGGTATCAACATATGTGTGTTGAGGCCTTTGACTCTTGTAAACTGTTTATAACATACTTCACATTTAAACAGTTTCCTACATGTATGGATCTACGTATGTATACTGAGACTGCTGGGCGATGAGTGGTGCATCTTACATATTTAACAGATATATGCATTCTCTCTTCACCTTAAATGAGAAATGCCTTAGAAGAATCACTACCAATGTGATCATAGACTCTAGTCTGAGATTTATATGGTTGGTGCGTTGCTGCGAACAATATTTCAAAAAAGTATAAAGGAAAATAATTGTTGGTTCAAAAGTGACCATTTGGTACAATAGTGACCATCGGTAGCGTGCGCTATTGTACCAACAGTCATTATTGTACCAACGTATGAATTCTAGCTTTCCATAAAATGCTCAAGGGAAAAGAATCAATGCAAATACGTTCGAGTTTATTCTAGTGACGATTGCTAGCATGGGCTATTGTATAAACGGTCATTTATGTATCGACGCACGAATTATACTTTTCTATAAAATGCTATGAGAACTGGTGCAAACTAGACTATGAAGTGAGCATATGCTCACTATTATCCACGGCCGTAGCCGTCAATAAAATATAGAGCTAAGTTGCTGCATAATTATTAATAAAACAAGAATTTCAAAGGGACTTTACTCTAAGAAACCTGACTACACAGTCCTCCTTTTATCCCACACTACCCATGCCCAACAATTGGGCAAAATTTAAAGAGTGTATGTGAAGTAGTTCCTGAGAAATGTTTGACGGAAAATGGTTATGTAGACATATATATATTTCTAAACTATTTATAAACTTGTGCAAAAATTACCAAAAAACAAAAAAAAAACTGGTCCCACATCTCCTATTTTGATACACACCTGCTTTGCTTGATGATACAAGTGCCATATCAATATTATTAAAATCGGACAAAGGATATAGTTTTTCAGCAAAATACATATTGTAATTTCAAAGATAACAAAGAGGCATAACTCTAAAAGACCGGAACCCACAGCCCCTTTTTGTAGCTTACCTGAGCCGAAGGCTCATGTGAGGTATCAGTATGCCAATGCTCCGGCGTCCGGCGTCCGTCGTCGTCCGTCCACAATTTCATATAAGTATATCTCTTATACCAGACGACCAATCTTCTTCAAATTTCATGTGAAGCATTATCAGGTAGGGGAAAAGGCTGCATAATATTTTAGGGCTGATCGGATTGGAATTCTGGTTTCCATGGCAACATACATCTCCCATAAACTTATAACGGGAAAAACTTTTAAAAAATCTTCTCTGAAACAGTGAGGCCAGAGCTTAGATATTTAGTATGTAGCAATGTTCAGTGATCACCTACATAAATCCTGCCAACCATGCCCCTGAGTCAAAAATTTGCTACGCCCCGGGGCTCATTAGTTCTCGTAGACTTATAATGGGAAAAACTTCAAAACATTTTCTTCTCTGAAACCACGAGGCCCAGAGCTTAGATATTTAGTATGTAGCGATGTTTAGTGGTCCCCTACATAAATCCTGCCAATCATGCCCCTAGGGTCCAAATTGGCCGCGTCCTGGGGCTCATTAGCTCTCATAGACTTATAATGGGAAAAACTTAAAAAATCTTCTTCTTTGAAACCATGAGACCCAGTGCTTAGATATTTAGTATGTAACAACGTTAAGTGGTCACCTACATAATTCCTGCCAATCATGTCCCTAGGGTCCAAATTGGCTGAGCCCGGGGGCTCATTAGCTTCCATAGACTTATACTTATAATGGGAAAAACTTTTAAAAAAATCTTCTTCTTTGAAACCATGAGGCCCAGTGCTTAGATATTTAGTATGTTGCAACGTTAAGTGGTTACCTACATAAATCCTGCCAACCATGCCCATAGGGTTCAAACTGGCCAGATCCCGAGACTCATTAACTCCAACAGACTTATAATGGGGAAAACTTCCAAAAAAACTTCTTCTCTGAAACCATAAGGCCCACAGCTTAGATATAAAGTATGTAGCAACGTTTAGTGATCACCTACCTAAATCCTACCAATCATGCTCCTCGGGTCCAAATTGACCACGCCCCGGGGCTCATTATCTCCCATGGACTTACAATGGGAAAAACTTCAAAAATCTTCTTCTCTGAAACCATAAGGCCCAGAGCTTAGATATTTAGTATATAGCAATGTTAAGTGGTCACCTACATAAATCCTGCCAACCATGCTCCTAGGGTCCAAATTAGCTACGCCCCGAGGTTCATTAGCTCCCATAGACTTATAATGGTGAAAAAAAAAACTTCAAAAATCTTCTTCTATGAAACCATAAGGCCCAGAGCTTAGATATTTTGTATGTAGCAACGTTATGTGGCCACCCACATAAATCGTACCAATCATACCCCTCAGGTCCAAATTGGCCACGCCCTGGGGCTCAGTAGCTCCCATTGACTTATAATGGGAAAAACTTAAAAAATTTTCACTCTGAACAGCTCTAAAACCATAAGGCCCAGCGCTTAAATATTTAATATGTAGCAACTTTGGATGGTCACCTACCTAAATCCTGCCAATCATGCCCCTGGAGTCCAAATTGACCATGCCCCGTGGTTCATTATCTCCCATAGACTTATAATGGAAAAAACTTTAGAAATCTTCTTTTCTGAAACCATAAGGCCCAGAGCTTAGATATTTAGTATGTTGCAACGTTAAGTGGTCACCTGCATTAATTCTGCCAACCATGCCCCTGGGTCCAAATTAGCCACGCCCCGAGGCTCATTAGCTCTCATAGACTTATGGAAAAAAAAAACTTCAAAAATCTTCTTCTCTAAAACCATAAGGCCCATAGCTTAGATATTTAGTATGTAGCAACGTTAAGTGATCACCTACATAAACCCTACCAGTCATGCCCTTGGAGTTCAAATTGGCCACGCCTGGGGCTCATTAGCCCACACAGACTTATAATGGGAAAAAACTTCAAAAATCTTCTTCTCTGAATCCATAAGGCCCAGAACTTAGACATTCAATTATGTAGCAACGTTAAGTGGCCACCTACACAAATCCTACCAATCATGCCCCGGGGCTCATTAGCTCCGTTAGACTTATAATAGAAAAAAAAATAAAAAAATTTCTTTTCTGAAACCATAAGGCCCAGAGCTTAGATATTTAATATGTAGCAACGTTTAGTGGTCACCTATAAATGCTGCCAATCGTACCCCTCGGGTCCAAATTTGCCACGCCATAGCGGACAAGCTACCAAGTGACTTCAGTCCCCATAAAAAAGAAATACGCTTGGGCCGTGTTTCTTAAGTGTGCCAACAAAAGCCTCATCGTCAGTACAAGAAATTTCAGGTGATCTACCAGCCGTCGCCCGGAAAGTCATACACTGATCCTACAATTTTAGACAAAGGTAATTTTACGTAGTCGATAAAGTGATTTATCTTGAAAGCACACTGTCAATAGGTGCACACATAAATGCCAGGTTTATTAAAGCAAGTGCAGCATTCGATAGGCTGCTTGGAAACGCGTTGAACTGGTCAGAAATTTCAGTGGCTGTGCAGAGCTGATGTACTGCTGCTGCTGCCATTGCTGTTGATGTAGTTGTTAGCTTGTTTGTTTGGGTTTTTTTTAAATTTGCTTGTGAGACATGGAAGTTATACCACTAAAATATCAGAAGGCTTAACTATTTCCATACAAGCTGTCTGCGGACGCTGCTGAAGATTAAGAGAAACATTATCCCAGATACAGAAAGGAAAAGCATGTTTTTTTTGTGTTTGTTTTTTTCTAAAGTGACACCCGATATACTTGGTAGAATGTCCACTATTTTCTACAAAAAAAAGACGCGGTTTGTGACTTCATGACTTGGTTTCTCATCTCCAAACATAATTGAAGTTACCCAGGGACGGCCACAACTACGAAGCACAACCTTCCCGAGACAACGATAGAAGAAGAAATGTTCTGTGATTGTGGCAATTCCTGGACATTTGTCTGGACATTTATACTGTTTACTCAATCGGATCCTCGCCCTTGATTCTGATGCAGGTCCTTATTTAAAGTATGTCCGGTAAAGTTACTCTATCTCATCAGTAAAACATCACGGCAAAAATCACCAAATCTACGATTAAACAAAATAGGTTACTCAATGGTGATCTGAAGCCAGAACAGCAAATAGTCACAAATTGAATCACAAAAAGGCTCGACCACAGACAGCAATAAGCAGACGCCAATCTTCTGAAACAGATTTGAGGAAGGAGCTATCATTCAGTCAGACGCCCAATTCACCGTCATACACTTATAGAGGGAAGGAAAGTTATTAACAGGGTAAATAGACCTTCAATGTTTAATTAAATGTTTTGTTGTTGTTTATTTTTACAATAATATGTACTGACCATATGACAAACTACAAATCGTACCTAGGAAAGCACTGTTTACAGACGGGCTGATTTCCACAAGTTGAATTGACCGGTTTACCGTAGATAGCGCGCCACCTAGCGGCATTAAAGTTAAATGTATCTCCTTGAGCCGAGCCAATCTGCAACGTAAATAAAGACACAAATATATATGGTAATCAAAATAATCTAATTATCTGAAAGAAAACATATCAAAACAAAGATAGAGAATAGCAGACTATTTCACCGAAACTGATCATGAGGGATAATTGACATAATGCAACAAAATATCTAAATATAAGTGTTCGGTCCGCGTAGGGTTCTCGAATTCATCAGTGTATCAACAAAGGTAAATAGATAAAATTAAACATAAAAACTATCTTCTCAATACCATGATAAAATCAAAGGTTAGAGTTCGCCTGACGACGCTTTGGATCCTCATCACGAAAACATGCCTATATAATTTTGACCCCCTTAAACCCCACTTTTATATAGTAAAACTGAAGTTTACAGGGGTATACATTATTTTCTTATTTCTGCTCAAAAACATAGATTGTGGTACTCGTTAGAACCGCCTCGGTAAGGCGGTTCTAACGAGTACCCACAATCTATGTTTAGAGCAGAAATATGAAAAATATCAGAATTTTTCATCTGAAAATTTTCATTTTTTGGTGGTAAAATTTTCAGTATATTTGAATAGGCGTGTTTCCGTAATGTAAATGCCGAGCATGTCCTGCGAAGACTCTGACCAGAGGGCTCAGATACAAGAACTGTTCGGAATCTTCGCTGGGTGCACATACCGTTTTGTAGGAAATACTGTGCCTGGCTCATGTTTCCTCTTAAATTAATATATTTTGTAGCAATTGTCAATCATGACCATGTAAAATGTAACCGATGATATATATGCAATAGCCTAAGTAGGAATTTATAAAGATCCGGAACGTGGCTAGGTCAAATGGATCCTTATCCCAACTTCCATGACGCTGTTTTTCTCACAGGTAATTTCGCAACTGTACATGCTGTAAACATCAATAAACAAATAAGTAAATGGTTATCAAGTACGAAAAGTATTATTTTAATGAAATTACGACTTTAAATGTCTGTTTACCAACACAAGTAATAATAGCATATAACATTTATTAATTGAAAATGTTCTTGTTTAAGGTTATAAAATGAATTCTTTGTGTTTGAATAACCTGAAACGGATCCATAGCATATAAGTACCGGAGTTTCTAGGAAATAGTAGTTCTTTGTCTGTTTGTTTTGTTTTTAATGGTGAGGCAAGCATGAGAAGAAGTTGATTTGATACTAAATACAGCTATCTCTTGAGTAGACGCCCCTCTCTGCAAAGCTCTCATTCAATTCTACCCACTCTCCTGTTACTCCCAAGCTAGGATAGGCTAGGATAGAAGGGTAAGGGTAGGATGAGACTAGGAATAGGAGTAGGCCTATAGGGTAGGGATAAGGTTGGTAGGTGGAAGGTATGGTATGGGTATGGGTATGGGTAGGGTAGGTTAGGGTAGGGTAGGCTAGGGTAGGTTAGGGTAGGGTATTGATACAGTATTAGACACATTTAGAGGTTGGAAGGAATCCAACAGCTAGGTTCGACGAAATTCCTCAATTGGTTATGGAGGAAATGCGATAACGGCTAAAGCCCAAGATGTCCGAAGGCGGCCATATTTGTCGATGGCCCAAAACCTAATTTGGGAGTGCACAACTAGGTCACTAGTGGAACATCCTGGACAAAAATCTGACCAATAGTCTCGGGGGAGATGCACTTACGAGATTGTAATAGTGTAAGTAAAAGAGAAGTCGCGATTTCCTAGATGGCCGGATTATTCGATGGGCCGAAATCATTTTAAAAAAAAGGTAAGAGAAAAGTCCAGGGAGTGCCACAATCACAAACCGCAGCCCTTCCCAGACCCCAGACATACAACAAATCCCTCGTAGAATAAACCACAAAGCAACAAAGAGTAAGACTAAAACCAGGACCACGCCTTAGAACGGTCGGTAGAGCAAACCACCGGGGGGTTTAAATCACTTTTACAGCTAGCTAACTTCACCTAGGAGTTGAGAGAAATCCATATGCAAAATTCTGATGAAATTCCTACACTGGTTGCGGAAGGAATGCGATAATGAGAAAATTCCTAGACGGCCGACGGTGGCCATATTGACGGGCCGGAACTAAATCTGGGCGTGCACAACTAGTTCACAAGGGACTATCCCAGACAACTTTCGAAAACATCTGACAAGTGGTCACTGAAAAGATACGATAACGGGATTGTAACAGTGTTAAGTAAAAGGGGAAGTTCCAATTTCTATCAGTTGACGGACCGGAACCAAATTTATGTGTACACAACTAGACTACAGGGAAAATATTCCAGACAAGTTTCGCTAAACATCTGACCAGTAATTTTGTAGGAGATGCGAAAACTATATTGTAACAGTGTTAAGCAAAGATGAAACAGGTAAGAGAAAAGTCCAGGGAGTGCCACAATTACAAGCCACAGCCCTTCCCAGGCACCAAGAGGAAGAGAAAACAGACAAAACCAAACAAAGCTCAAATCGAATAAACGTACGAAAAGCACTAAGATTAGCTCTCTCTTCCCTAAGCGAGGTTCTTCCCAAAGCGAGGTAATCGCAATGCTAAAAGGACTGAAAAACACAAGACAAAATTACACAAGGCAAGACTTAAAACAAATGGCCTCGTAGAACTTGTAGAATAAACCACAAAGCAAACAAAAGAGTAGAACTAACACCGAGACCACCGCGTTAGAACGGTCAGTAAAATAAACCACAAGGGTTAAAAACCCTTTTACGACCAGCCAACTTCACCCTGAGTCCCAATGCTCTCTTAATACACAAAATACATAAAACAAAATCGGTTTGCATAAAGGCTCCCAACTCAGTCAATGCAACAATACATCAAATATATCACTATGATAAACAAAGACGAGTACTCATGGCTAATTCTACTGTGATTGAGAGTAAATGAATACCAGTAGTTGAACCACGGTGGGTCAAGCCAAAGACAAATCGTCAAGCCCCAACCCACTGGTTAAAGTTTTACGAAGAGGCCGTCATTGAGTCTAAGGCCCGAAACGCCGTCTTGCAAGTAAAGAGTGAAGCACAGCCATCAACAATGAATGGGTTGATAACTAGGGCATGCAGACTGCCGCATAATATCCAGGCTATAGCCAATTCTTTTATAACGGTTAATTAGTTTTCTGAATTGTTCCGAAAAGTTAGATTTTCCCACATTTTTTTTTCCTAAATCTGTACACTAAGTCATCGTAAAATTCTGTTTCCGATACACCTCGTTGTAAAAGTGTTCTTTGACGTTATATTTTTCTACCAAGGCACTGTGTCTGTGATAAATTTCGAAAACGCCTTACGAAGTTTAAAATAACGATTGCCCTGCCTAAGAAGTTTGGCAGTAGGGGCTTTATTACGGCAGTTAATCAATAAGATTTGAAGAAGCTTTGGCGATTCTAATAAGTTGAGATATGTATACCCCATGTGAGGTACGCTGAGGGAAATCGCAATTTCTAAGATTGCCGTCTGACGGCTATATATTAGTCGATGGTCCGGAATCAGTTTAAACACATTTAGGGGTTGCGTATGCAAAATTTTGATAAAATTCCACCACTGGTTTCGGATGAGATGTGATAGGATAAAAATCCAAGATGGCCGACTGTAGCCATATTTGTCGACGGACTAAATTTTGGCTTGCACAACTAGATCAATACGGAAATATACCGAATAATTTTCGAAAACTTCTAGCCGCTGGTCACTAAGGAAATGCAAAAACGAGATTGTAATAGTGTTAAGTAAAGGGGAAGTCGCAACCATAATTGTCGACGGACCGGAACCAAATTTGTGTTTGCACAACTAGACCACCAGGGAAACATTTCAGACACGTTTTGAAACGATCCGAGCAGTGGTCTCACAGGTGATGCAATAAGACATTTTTTCATATGGACGTATGAATGGACATATGGACGGACGCCGGACAGTCCCCTGTGGGATAAGCAGCTAATAATTATGAAAAAAGAGCGCTCAGTCCAATAACAGATATGCTGGTTAGTAGTGCGGAAATAATTATTTAAAGATAAATAACAATACCTATTTGGCCTAACCAGATTCTGGATCTGGCTAAATTCCTATTTGAACTACGACATCTACATAATTATTTGACTTTTCTGTCTATTTACAGAATACAAAGGTACGATAATGAGACACTGAGCAATTCGACTGTAAATAATAAATATGATAATAATAAAATTGTCCAAATAACGACTCGCTTTCAGCAGTTTTCAAAGACATTGTACTTTCAATTAAACTCTCTCTCTCTCTCTCTCTCTCTCTCTCTCTCTCTCTCTCTCGGTATGTGTGCGTGTGCATGCGCATACGCGCGTGTGTTCTTTCTCAAAAAACTGTGTTACTGTAATGAGAGGGTGGACGGGGGGCGGGGGACGGGGATAAAGAGGGCGGCGGGGGATGCGAGTAAAGGGGGCGGGGACGGGGAAGAGAGGTCGGGGGATGGGGGAAGAGGGGCGGGGGTAAGGAAATTTTGGGGGCGGGGTTAAACCAAAATCTGTTGTATTTTACCAATTTTACTCTATTTTAATGTACTTCAATGCGCTGTTCAAAAACATAAACAAAACAAAATAAAAACACACTTCAAGATCCAACATGAATTTTCTGATAGGTGTTCCAAACACGGAATATACACGTTGCCCGGTGGGGTGGTGGGGTGAGGCAAAGGTATCGTGTAACTGATACTGGCTTATAGCTGGGAAAGGCCTGCTATCCTTGCAGCAGGTAAAGGTAGAAGGGAATGCTTTTATTTCATCTGTTTCTTCACTTTCATTCTTTGTCTTTTCTCTCCTGTCCCTCTCTTTCATCTCCTTTACTATCTCCTATCTCTCTTCTCCCTTTCTCTGGGAAAAAAACCACAATGACCCACAAGGGTTGACGTGTCGTTAAACCCGAACTCAGTCAAATCAATCTCATGTTGCCCGGTGACAAAACACGGACCATTCACGGAATTACGGACCAATAAAAATTCCGTGTCCGTGGTCCGTGAATAGTCTGTATTAATTGCAAAATATAGTAAACTTAACCGCTAATTGGTCCGTGACGTCACGTTATTCCGATTTTGATATTACTCCTAGTTTTTTTGTTGTTTTTTTTTTCAAATATCATAAGTGGCGTCCGTAATTCAAATAACGGCTCGTGCTTTGTCAAGTTCGTGAATAATAGGTCCGTGGTTGGTCGTCCGTGAATTGTAGGTCCGTGGTTTGTTAAGAGATCCGTGAATAATTGGTCCGCATTTTGTTATGTAGTCCGTGTATTTTCAATAGGTCCGTAAGTCCATGAGTCTGTGTCCGTAAGTGGTCCGTGTTTTGTCAACCACCACACACTAACACGTTCGACATTTAACTCAGTTTTTGAGAAAACCACAAAACATATTATTGTTCTCACTGACCCCCAAGTGTGGGACCATGCTTATCAAAAAATATTAAAAAGAAGATGCAGATTTACATGATATTCTTGAGTTTTGATTCCAGTAATTAATACGACTGTTTTTGTGCCAATTAGGATCAGTTTGGGCCCGGACCTAGGCCCACATTTTTTTTCTTGACCAGTTTAGAACCGGATCAAGGCCCACCACCTTGTGATACATACGCAGACTTTTGAAATGGAGGGTGCAAATATTTAGCTATTCTGTAAGCGGGGTGCAAATGCTGAGGAAATACCGATTTGGGGGTGAAAATTAGGGGTGTAGTTTTTGGGTCAAAATCTGCATGAATGTATATTATGCATAGTCATGTTTAAATTTAATAAAAGCGTTGGGGATATTAAAAATTCTGATTTAGGGGAGGGAATAGTTTGCTTGGGGGAGGGAAGTGGTGGTAATGGGGAGGGAAGTGGAGGAAAGGGGGAGGGAAGTGGGGGAAAGGGGAAGGGAAGTGGGGGTAGGGGGAAGTGGGGAAGTGGGGAATGCCTACCTCTCTGTCCACCCTCTCTGTAATGAGACATTCCAATGCATTATCTGACAAACAGTTATGTTCAGTCGCTAAGCACTTCTTTTGAAATATAAACTGTTACCGTCCAGCCAACCTAATTTATTTGAAAACCAGCCAGAGGAATGCAGTTTATTTGTGCGACACAATAAGACCTAGTGTATGTTAAAATGCCATTATGTGCAAAAAAAAATCAGTCAAAAAGTTGAATAATTTTAAGGGTGATCTGCCGGAATTTGCCCTCTCTGGACGTCGTCATAAAATATCAACAAAAATCACAAATGAAATGCGTGTCTCACAAATTCACCTGATAACCTAAATGTCAAGGCATATCAAGTGGTTGTTACGAGATGAAAATGAATTTTATAAGTATGATTAAACTAACATTCTAACTTGTGCAAATTCGGGACCAGAAAGTTCCCTTTTGTTTTCATAAATTCATAAAATACTAATGTCAGTTTGTTTCAAAATGTTCCGTTTAGATCAGCCGGGAATTAAAAGTTCTAATAGGTTTCACATAAAGACGCAATATGTGTATGTCCGTAGGTACCCAAACTGATACACAAAACTAAAATACTGTTCTTTCATTTATATAACAGACTGGATACCGATTTGTATTCTATTTGCACATGCAAGGGGGGGACAACTAAATGCATTCTATTTGTACGGTCAATGTACATTGTATAGAGCTCTTTGGGTAGCCTACTTCGTAGCCAAACTATTCCTTTATTTGAATGAATTTGGATATTTTATTTTACGGCTGCCCTAGATGGATCTTTCTAATACAAAAAAAACATTAATGTTTTATGGATTTATTAAAAAGAAAAAGGAAATATTTTGTCTCAAATTTACGCAAGTTTTTTCATACAAAATGCATTTTTATCTATTAATAACGACCTGATATGCCTTGATTTTTAAGTTATCAGGTGAGTTTGTGAGGCAAGCATTTTATTTGTGAGTTTTGTTGATAATTCATGATGACGTGTAGAGGTGGTAAATACTGCCGCAATGACTTGGTTGCCGGCAGCTTATCCTTAATCAAGGTTTGTTACAAAATGTGGGAATACTAATATATTTGGGTCAGTTTTGATACCTGCCTTTAAATCTTTGGAATGCAGAAGGTCATTTTATATATCAACCCACCCAACACCCCACACGAATAGTTTTCCTTCCGATCGTTCCACGGCGGTTTCTCTGGTGCAGTTATTCTTTGTTCATGCGTTGGTTATAGCACATATGTGATTTGATTTTGTTCATGTCTGTTCCCTATCTCGTCATTACCGGTGCTTCGGGAAGGCTAGGCATCGTGCTTGTGGCCTTTGCTCGGTAATTTTATGTATTTTATATCTACATTATGTTAGTTGGCATCCCAGCAAACACACAATATCATAAAAACGGTGCTTGGACGTCGCTGGGACGTCATGAAGTCGCAGCGACGTCGAAACAACGTTATAACGACGTTGTGTGTTAGCTGGGATTATACATACATATGAAAGTATGCTTTATCTACTTACAGACTCATAAATAGTATCCCCGATGAAAGCCACAGTGTATATATTGTAGCCTGCTACTCCATCTCCATTGTCGTCAAACACTCTTCTGGGATTTCCTAACTCATCATTTATCACCACATTTCGCACATTCTCGGCAAAGAGCTTTGTACTGTTTTTGAACGACTCACAGATACGTCCTGTATAACCATTACATGTTAATTGAAGGGTTGTATAAGCACCACGGAGCAGTCCAATCACAGCTTTTTCAACAAAGGGAGCCCAAGCGTCTATCTTGTAGTTATTTTCATTTGCATCTAATCTTTCATTACCACTGAAATAGTGTAATGTACATGTAGAAGTTTACGCAATAAACATGATCTATCGAACTCTGATATACGCAATAAGCATGATCTATCTATCGATCGTGTAAAGGAAGTTAAAGTCACGTCCCCTCTCAGTAGTCGTTTCTGTTGACCGTTCCAATGCGTTATTCTGTTGCAGACCTTCTTTGGTTATATGTCGGTTAATTCCCAGCTAGCATTCTACGTAAATCTATATCGGGCCGTCATCGGGCCGTCAGAGTAGCTGACGGGCCGATGACGGCCCGATATAGATTTACGTAGCATTCTACGTAAATCTATATCGGGCCGTCATCGGGCCGTCATCGGCCCGTCAGGGTAGCTGACGGGCCGATGACGGCCCGATATAGATTTACGTAGAATGCTGACTGGGTTATTGCAAATGTGGCGTTGTGTCTTGTCATTTCTTTTTTTTTTTTTTTTTTTTTTTTTTTTTTTCTTCCTTTGGTGTGTCGAGAAGACTGTCCATCGTGATTCATCACGAAAACATGCCTATATAATTTTGACCCCTTTAAACCCCACTTTTCTATAGTAAAACTGGGGTTTACAGGGGTATCCATTATTTTTCTTATTTCTGCTCAAAAACATAGATTGTGGGTACTCGTAAGAACCGCCGAGGCGGTTCTAACGAGTACCCACAATCTATGTTTTGAGCAGAAATATGAAAAATATCAGATTTTTTATCTAAAAACTTTAGTTTTTGGTGGTGAAATTTTCAATATATTTGAATAGGTGTGTTTTCGTAATGTGTTGGCTTTCCTGGGTAACTTCCAATATATTTTAGTATCCGTTGATAGTAACTGCTTGTAATAGAAAAAAAAAACATGTATATACATTGCCAGTCAAACACAACCTTTATGCACAAGTAAATAAATCATTTTGTTTTGTGATGTCTATGTGAAAGTATCCTCTGGGTATTAATAGATATCATTTGTTTGTTTGTTTTTGTTCGTTGTGTGTGTGTGTGTGTGTTAGGCGGGTTTGTTGTTGTTGTTGTCTAAATTTTCAATTAAATAATCAAGATGCGAGAATCAATGCTAGATAATACTTGTGAAACAATATATTTCTAAGTAAAGTCTCTCATATACATATGTTCTAGGTAGTTCCGTCAAAAGCTATCGTTGCTTTTGACAATAAGACCTGTACTTGGTGCCTGGATGCATTTTGCCACTAAACGTTTCTTTTATTTTCGATTTTATTTTTCGTCTTTTTGTTTGTTTATTTTAAACTATGATACTGATTAACCCTTTCGATCATGTAGACCGAGACAGATTCTTTCGTAACCAGAGTAGGTCGAGATGAGATAATTCACAATGAGCCGTCTCATCTAGATTCACACTGTTTGCAATTCTGGTCTTATGACTAACATAATTAAATATTCATTGTCTTGTTTGTAACAATGGACATATCCCAATTCTAAGATGGAAGAGTCCTCTTCAGAAACGCAGAGATAAAAGTGTTCAGACGACCGACCAACACTAACATCGAAATAATGAATTCCAGCACTTTGCATGTGTTGTTTCATCTGATAGGCAAACTAATCAAATACACCCTCAAATATCCACTGTTTGTTAGTTCATGTCATTTACACATAAAATTATTATTAGATCTGGACAACTCATGTATTACTCAAAAATATAAGTGGTTGCCCAAAACAAAACACAATCACAAAACACAGCTTTCCCGAGGCACCGAAAGAAAACGGGCTGAGGTACAAACAATAACAAGATACAACGACTTAGTTCCAATAAACGACACACAAATAAAGAGGAACTGCATCAGAGGTACCGCCTCTTTGAACGATAGTAAAACCAACTTATAGGGACGGGCGCTTAAACTAATTATACATGATCCAAACCTCGCCCTTAATTCTAATGGAGCTCAAAGTTACACATTTTTGTGCGGTCTACGTCGGGTCATCCATTTCTTCATTGAAACATCGCAGTAAAGCAAAAGTTATCAGAAAACTGTAATGAACAAAGTAGAGGGCTCAATGGCAAATTGAAGCCAGTGCAAATGAAAACCACAAGTTGGACCACATCCAGCCCGACATCAGAAAGAAATAGTCAAGTGCTAATGACATGATATAACAGCACAGGTACAATCATTGACAAATAATTTTATTCTATGAGAAGATAAATTTGGTGACTGACAAAATATTATAATTTGTTTGCCCATATCTCTTTATTTACTCCTAAAATAACTTTACCCTAAGCTTAGCTTCTAACTAAAAAGGAAACTCTCCACCTACCTGCACTGTTTTCCGGAAGATTTGTTGTAACTCCACTGATAGTAACAGTCAAATGTATGCTCCATATATTGTCTTAGCCATGGGTTAGGATCAGAACCATCCGGGTTGACACGTTTCATGTGGTCAGTAAATTTCTTATTTACTGGTATTTCCGAAGTAAGTGTTATTGACCCTTTCATGTTTGAAAACCCTTTGAGAATTGTACGAGTTCCCCAACCTTCAGATCCTATGAAAAGATACTCGTGATTTTGAAAAGTGTTTAAAGCTGGGAATATATACTGAAGTTCAGACGACCCGACAAACACCAGAACGGCCTTAGCATCCCTTTGCTGATTGAGTTTATTGACAATGTCGCCTGTATTTCCCACAGGAGAGACACCTACAGTCTGTGCAACACAGATGTTATTATTATCCATCTTTATGGCATCAATAATTAAATCTCTGCCACCCTCGCCATATGCAGTTTCACTATAAAGTATCTGTATAAAATTGAAACCCAAATATTTCACAATTTTTACCATCATAGCTGCTTGAGCACTGTCAGGAGTAGATGTTCTCAGAAAATATGGATATAAAGATCTCCTGCTCAATCTTTCTGCTGTGGAACCATAACTAATCTGAACAAATCCCAATCTCGATGTAATCTCGGCCACCGCGACACTCACATCGCTGGCCCAAGATCCTACATATCCTAGAATTTTATCTCTCACTGGAACATAAGAGCCATCCTTGAATACACCCAGCCTATGAACAGTCAATACCTTCTCTTGGATGATCTGTGGATCATTACAGCTGTCAATAATTATAGTGCCAATACGAGCATCAGGAACACGGTTCTGATAAGTGTTTTTAGCCTCTTCAATCCCAAACCTGATTGATTCAACGATATCTATACCAGCTGGTTTTATATTACCACATCGAAGCGGGGATGAACCTACATAGTGTATCGGTGCTATCCCTATGATATACATATCCCCAGGTATGAACAGGACCTCGTCTGTGTTCTCCGAAAGACATTGTTTGCAAATTGTATAGTCGGGACATTGTGGTTTTCTGATATTCGGCCAGGTTAGTTCTGTACCATCTTGTGTGTAATCCTTGATTGCGCTGGTGTCGACATTAAGTATATCTCCAGAGAACGTAGCAACCTTAGAAGCACCAAAAATACTTCATGCGTTTTAATGTATATACAATTCTTAGAATATTAATACATACGTGGATCCGTTGAAAGTGAGAAAATATGACGATGGTTGAAAATAGTACTGGTAAATACGATACTTGGAACACTGCTAATGTAACATGTACCAGACTTAACGCTTATGATAGACAAATGTAAGCAGAGGACAATTTTTTTTCTTTAGGTTTCGCAGAAATCATAATTGACCATTTCACTATAACTTGTGCTTAGTGCCTTATGGTGACCGTAGTACGTCTCACATTGCTCTTGATATGGCACACTTTTCAAATAAAAGTATTGATTTTTTTTTTCTTAATTTTTGCATGGAAACATATGTTGTAGGTATTCGTTAGAAGCGCTTCAAAGTTACTTCATCAATAAAATATCAAAGTAACAAGAACTCTGCGCTGTGGAAAGCAATATCGCACCTGCCGGCGCCTGTCATTATCATAAACGAGTTCAAAATCCATATAAAGAATAATAAATTGACTGGAGTCGGATGAGAGAGTATGCCAGATTTTTCTCAGTGTTAATAATTACAGAACTATAAATTACCAGAATTGGATTGGACTCTTCCGAAATAAGGCTGTGTTGAAGCGGACAGGTTATGGATGTATGTTATTCATTTGAGAGGTGACCAAAATTTGTTGTAGATGTTTACAGGTTTGGTTGTGATGCCAATTCCAAAATTTTAATCTATCTTGAGATTAAATGTTTTAAGAAAATAGTTCAGCTTCATGTAGCGTGACACTCTTTCAGTAGAATGAGATGGCATTGTGTCTGGTGCCCAGCTCCATTTTCAGACTGCTTGTATCTGGTTCCATTTGTAACGAAATTGGGTTACTGTACATGGATATATTCAATTATGATAATAAAACATTTAACGTCAAGTTAAAAAAACGATTTGAACTATTCAATATCAAGCAATGGATAGTCTATAGTTATTGGAGTACTAACGTCATTAAAGACTAATTTGGTTTTACTAATCGAGAACCTCAGTGTTGTTTTGATTAAAGAATTGAGTGGTTGCTTTGTTGTAAGTGATCAAGTTGGTCTTTTCAGAGCAGAGTTGATTTTTTAAGTTAATTTTAATGTGATAGTTGGACTGTTTTTCGTTCCATTTCATAACTCGTCAGTCTCGGATCGGAAACCTTCCTACATACAAAGGAGTCTAAAAATAGGCTGTTTTGCTCATAAGGCATCTCATGCATATGTTGTCAGCTCAACAGTAACATTATTTTGAACATGTAATGTGATTTCTCACTATTTACTTTGTTTTGTTTTGTTTTTTGTTGTTGTTGTTTTTTTTTTTGTTTGTTTGTTTTTTTGTTTTTTTCTTTGCTCAAGTTGTTTAAGAATCTTTATTTTTATCAATACTGTTGCGCGATCAAAATGGCGGAAAGTCGTGTTTTCGTTCGAGGCGGACAATATTACTGAAATATTTCTTAGACTGTGTATATTTTGGTGACTTTTTGGGATTTATTATTTTCCAATGGATTAATGAAGTAGTATCAACTGGAAATATGTTTATTTAACTTTATATATACGAGGGCGTGCCAATAAATAACCAGCCTATCCCATTTCCGATAGACCGAGACGGTCACGATTTTCATGATTTGTTTCAATATATGATTTTTACATGAGTACAAAATTACACGCGTATCGAGTCATTCTTTAATAATATATTGAATGTCAAACATGGCTAGTGATGCAAAGGCATGCTTTTCATCTAAAGCTGAGAACCGTGATGTAATTCGATACTTGTATTTAAAAAGTAACACAGGCAAGGAAATACACGGCGAGTTAGCCGATGTTTATGGGTCTTCTGCACCATCTTATGCTCAGGTTAAATTCTGTATAGGGGAATTCAAACGCGGTAGAACGTCTTTAGAAGATGAAACCAGGTCTGGACGCCCACTGGATGCCACCGACAAAGAAATGTGTAAGAAAGTTCGGGATCCGGTGTGCTCTGATAGGCGAATTCAGGTGAAAGAAATAGCGCAGGCATTTGGCATTTCACATCTATTTATCTTCCAATAATGCTTAACCCATTTCTGGGACTTGTAGCATGTGAGTTTCAACAATATTACATGATCGTTTAGGTATGCGTTTCAACAATATCAATGATCGTTTAGGTATGCGCAAGCTAACAGCCCGTTGGGTCCCCAAATCCCTTAGCGATGAGCAAATGGCAACCAGAGCATCAGTATGCAGCGCCTTGTTGAAGCGTTTTAGGTCAAAAGATGATTTTCTTTTGCGTCCGGTGACTATAGATGAGACTTGGGTTCATAATATGAGCCAGAGAATAAAGCTCCAAGTCGTCAGTGGGTAGGGCCTGGGTCCCCGAGGCCAAAGAAGTTCAAGACGCAAACATCTGCTGGAAGGTGATGGCCACAGTATTTTGGGACGCAAAAGGCGTTATTATGTTGAAAGAGAAGTACAATAACTGGAGTGTACTATGCAAACTTGTTAGACCAGCTGAAAACCGCCATCCGTGAAAAACGCCGAGGTAAACTCTCTAAAGGTGTTTTGCTGAAACAGGACAACGCGAGAGTCCACACTTGCTAAAATTGCAATGGATGCTGTAGAGCGAAACGGGTATGAATTAATACCACATCCTGCCTATTCGCCTGACCTAGCTCCTAGCGACTTCTTCCTATTCCCAAACTTGAAAAAGGATATCCGCGGACTTCATTTTCGGTCTGATGAAGAAGTCGTAACGGCAGTTGAGGAGTGGGTCAATGGAAAGGACCTTGACTTTTTCAGTTCTGGGCTGATGGCTCTTGAACACCGTTGGTCTAAGTGCATCACACTAGAGGGCAATTACATCGAAAAAGAAGAGGTGGATCTCAACCGGAAATAAGTTAGGCTGGTTACTTATTGACTCACCCTCGTATCTCAGTGGGAAATAGCTTTCTCCATTCACATAAAAACTGGCTGTGCATGACTAGTTAAGTATCATGAATCGAAATATGAATGAACGTTATCTGTACTTACACCCACGCTGATTTTTCCCCCAAGTATACTGTTCAAGAAAAAGTAACAGTCTGTCTACTCATTTTGTGATATGAGCATAACATCAACCCCGTTATCTTTCTCGAGCATCAAGAAGAGGCCGTTAACATCGCCTGAAGATCTCGGTGAATTGAAGAAAAATAGGCGTATTCCAGAATCTGATTCTGATTGCTCTAATAGACTGGTAGCAGTTGACATGGCGGAAAGTGTACAGTCCTCTAAGGACTCCTCTGATAGCTCCAGTATTCCCTCTATCACAATAAAGGAACATGACTTAAAACTATTGCTAACATTTTGCATAGTAGTTTTGAGCCAAACATAGCCAGATGGTAGACAACATACTTAGTGGCGTCGTGGATGGGCTTAAGGCCACTATTTCCTCCCTTGAAAAGGAAAGCAAGTCTCTAAAAACTAGGGTGGCGTCATATCAAGTTTGTGCACAGCACATATCAAGTCTGTGCACAGCACATGCCAAGTGAACATTACCAGGATGTGCACAACACAAAGTAGGTCTGCGGCGCACATATTATACTAGAATATTTGGAAGAACTACAACACATAAATGGTATGTGCACAGAACATACAAATTGTGTGCAGCACATGCCAAAATATGAGTACAACACCTTGCAAATGCATAGAACCCTGCATATTGAATAGTTAATTAAGTTTTGAATGCCTAAGGCATTGTGTGCATCTGATGTTTTGGTTCTTGCACGTTTTTAGACAATATCAGGATGTGGGTAGCACACACCAAATGCACTATTTACTGCCATTAAATGGTTAATCAAGAGTTTGCCCGCCGTCGGCGGTATATGTATTTGATGTTGTTTCGTGTTTTGTAACATTATCAGTACATGTATTTGCCCAGCTCAAACCAAGGTATGTGGTCTGGGCGTATAGCCTAAAAGAGTTTTTTGCTCAACACATTTTAAAAGTCACTATGGGTCTGCCAGCATTAGCGTTGAAGAAGATAATAAACAACACAGTTTAAGTGTCTGAATTTGCGAAGCAAATTATGAACGTTATAGCGATTTTCTCAAACTGGTTTTTGACTTATTCTCCCATTTTCCATCTTTAATGTTCTTTGTTTCTAAAGACAGTCTTTAGATATTTATTATACTTCCAAATATTTTCAATGCTTGGTCACTTAGACAAAGTTTATAACTGCTGAAAGCAGTTTTACTCTTCCAGGTGTCTTAATTATGAAAAGCTATTTGCAACCACTGCTTCGCCACTTAAGGGGAATAGAGGAAACAATGACTTTCCATTTTTCACAGCCCTACTGAAAGCTCTGAACTGTGGGGATCTGCTGAGAGTCATAGCTCAAATCTTTTATTTAATAGTAAATTTCACTGGGGTATTTTTGCATAATTTCACGAGCCCTGCAGTTATCATTTACCCGGCACTTCGGTTGATCTCAGAAGGTGACTGCCACGCATATTATGCCAAGCTATCCCCCATCCATCCCCTTAGTGGGGAGGGGATGTTACAAATGATTGGTGTATTACTGCTGAAAAACATTTACTCCCAACTGTCAAAATGCTGAAGACAGTTTATTATTCCAAACGTCTTTGGCTGGGTCATTCTGATTAAAGTGTATTAATATTGTCGAAGGCAGGTAACACTTTGAAGTGTCTTACTGCTGAAAAGGTTTCATTTCAAAGTGTCTAGCTGCCAAAGGCAGTCTAATCTTCCATACATTGTACATTGCCTGGGTCACTAGGATTCAAGCCTATTACTTCATAAGGCAGTTTACATATGTAAGTGTCTTACTTACTGTTGAAAGCAGCTTTTTAATTATGTCTCCGCCCATTCGAAGAATGGTGGAAAAGCATTATTTTACCCCGTCCGTCCGTGCATTTGTGTACGGCCCAGAACTCCAAAACCGTATGGAATATATTCATGAAACTTTACAATGGCTAAATCATATCGAGACGATATATCGCGATAAAGCAAGACAACTCTGGCTAATTCGCCTTTTGAATTATGTCTGGGCCACAACTCTTTACGCCTGTGAAATGTGTTGGGGTCATAACTACTAAACCGTATGGAATGTATGCATGAAACATCCCAGATGGCTTAACTATATCTAGACGATGTGTCACAAACAAAAATGGTAACTCTGGCTACACATGATTTTGGAATTACGCCCCTACCCCACCCCCCAGCCCCCAACTCCCTCGCCTTAAATCCATGTAGCGATATGCTAAAAATTCGCGTTTGGCTTTTAATTCCTAAACCGTACGGAATGTATTCATGAAACTATAATTCCACAGATGGCTAAATCATATCAAGACGACGTGTGACAAACAAGGAAACCATAAAAGTCTAAAAGGATAGCCTTTGGAAACAAAGAACACACAAAATAACGAAAGTCGAAGACTCTGTTTGATTGAGTCTTTTCATATGCAACACTGCAGTTTGCGAGGCAGCACATACGCCCCGCTAGCGCCGGTTTCAGCGGTATTCGATTTTTTAAATAACCAGGATTGGCTGAATGATCCCAAAGGAAACAAAATATAACCTGCACTTGGAATGTGTACGGGGAGACTTTTTTACGGCCGCCACACGGCACAACACCAGCTACAATAGTCAACTCTGGCTTTCGGTTTTTGAATTAACTCCCCTTGCTTAAAATGGACACTCAGGAAGGGATTTTCCTATGCCCACTGAACATCAGTGATGGATTTTATTGTCTTATATAGAAGATCCCTATTATGTTGTTTGCATTATCTCTCTGTACCACCACTCTTGGCCTAAAATGTTAGCATTGTATAATATAAAGGGCACCAAGCGGGCGCATCCATGTTCCATAGACACTTTTCTAGTTTCAAACTGTTTATCTGCCGAAGGCATTTAATACTTCAAAATGCCTTTGTCTGGGTCATTCAGATCGCCATCCCATTGTTATGTAGGAGGATGCGCATTCGAACCCGCATTTAACACAACATTCTCTCGTGCAGCTTTGGTCATTCCAAATTTCTACCTCTATTATCCAAGTGTCTGCTTCGCTTACGTGTGGGGAATATCCTTGCAAATGTACTTCGCCTTCAATTAGCTATGTTTACATGATGTTTACAAGACATTAGTAGCTTTTTGTAGGTATAAAAAGTTGTTTATGGGTTTTAACTGAATGTTATTAATGACTGAAAAGCACTAAAAACCAATTGTCTTACTGCTGAAGTCATTTTGGTCTTCCTGGGCAAACCTTTTCCCCTAATGGTTAGGTCGCTAATTTTAAGTGTTCTAAATTGCTTATCATCTCGTCGCTATGGTTAAAGCCTTGCTCGATTCAGAAGTGAATGACAAGAGACAAGCTAAATTCTGCTTGCGGATGATCAGGTTTTAGGGGATCTTCCTTTGTCTCACTGTTCGATTGACTGATGGCTCAGAATAAGTGAAATAATCTTGATAGACTGTAAACCGCTTGGAATATAGAGATAAGTTTTGGCATGCTGATACATATTGACAACATCTAACCCCTTAAATCGTCAAAATGCAACTGGGTGTAATTTTGTACTCCTCTTCAAAAAATAGACGTTTTCATGGTTCCAGTTAAAAGAAAGACATTTAAAGTTCTTAGGGCTCGTGATAAGAGAGTTTTGCATGCCGATACATATTGACAAGATCTAACCAATGAAAATTTTAAATATCAGATTTCCTTATAGATAGCCTTGTCGGTCGTGTCTGTTCGTCCGTAGTCAGTTAGTGAAAATCGCTATAACTTTTAAACCTCTTCAAATATTTTGTCAATTTTGGCATACATATTGACAAGACCTAACCAATGAAAACAGCTGAACATGAAATTTGTCCTGCTTATGAATTTCGAATTGCTCACAATTTGCCAATTCATTCGTAATATGAAAATAGGCTTAGCCTTAATGCACAGACCTATCTGTAGTCTCTTCAAAAGACCTTCAAAGCATCATTTAAGAATGAATATCAGTTTATAAAAAAACTATATGTAAATCAATAATATATAATAATAAAAAATCAGCAAAATATGTACGTGACTCTTATTGACACTCGTTTCTTGTCACTTCGTGACGCTTATTAGTGAGACCCAAATTTTGTGAAAAGCGGTATAATCAAGTCCACCACAGTCAGTTCTGCCAACTTCCGGTGACAACTTCCGGGAAGAAAAAGGAAGAAAATTGGTCAGAGCGATTTCTGCTGAAAGTATATATCGTTGTATGTTACTTTTCCTTGATCATATTCTCTACCGTAGAGCTCACTCCGTTAACGACGCGCTTCGCGCGTCGCGAGCTGTGCTCGCTACTTAACATAGCTGAGCATGAAAATTTCTTTGTTTTCTTAATATGACAATGCCAGCTATTATTGTTATGTTCATATTCATTAGCAGAGAAAATTTAATGCTCAGCTGAATTGAGCACGAAAAAACGTTTTATAACCTCGGGGCCCGGACACCGATTCGCACTGCAAAATATATATATTGTCGGTAATCATTAGAAATGTCTCGCCGAGACGTTTCTATTGAGTAGCACAACATATATTTTCGTGGAGAAATAAGACGAATATCGACATTGCTTCGGCTGAACAAGCGCCTTATCAAGAGCTTTCTTGAAAAACCTCATTTGAAAACGAAGAACAAGCGACATAATCACCTCTGCTTGCGTGACTGCTAGCCGCCCGGAGTTACCTTGCTTAGTGGATAAACTGATACAGAAGTCCATTATCATCGTCTGTCAATTATTGATTACATGCTCGGTAGTTTCCGCCACTGCCGATTGTCGGAAATACGAGAATTTCTTAAGAAAAAAGAACAATACCACTGATAGAAATGTTAAAAAAGGACCAAAAAGTTTTTATTTGATTTTAATGAAACAAAAACCAAATCAATTGTTCAGCAGGCTTTTCTGCACAAAATGCCACCAGCAAAAATATTCCAGATTGTAATTCAAATGAATTATTTGTAAGTTAGTAATTCAAACAGCGAAAAAAATCGTTGTTATCACTATATATTTATTTATTTGAAGGGTGCCTTTAAAAAACCTGAAAAAGGACCAAAAAGTTTTCGTTTTAAGAATATGAAAAAATGTATCAGCGTATTCCTGAAAAAAATTGGAATCAAAAGCTACCAGCAAAAATATTGTATTATTTTCCATACTTTCAAAAATTGATGTATAATATAGATTTCCTACATAAGTCTTTACATGTTACTGTAGCGGTTCGCACAGGTAAATCTTGGGCTGCGGTTTTTCAAAGTTGGCTATGGTTGAAAGAACGTCGATTCAACGTTGATTCAACGTCTTGACGTTGAATCAACATTGAATCGACGTTGTTTCAATGTTGTGTGCCTGCTGGCTTGTTTCGGATGATAAGGGTACCTAATATACACATGTACATAATATCTACTCACTTTTTTGAAGCAAAACTCAGGACTCCCTGTTGCACACTTCTGGTGATTATAAACTTCATATGCACTGAACCCGGAAGGCAACAAAACATCAGTCGCTCCATTAAACGTAACTTGTAAATCAGGATCTTTAAACGCATCGAGTCTTAACGTGAAATCATCATCGAATTTAACAATTAAATTGTCCAACACATCTATGTAGGTTTGTCTAGGAACGACATAAAGTTTCTCACAATTTGTTTGGGTACCACACTCTGCTTCGTGGACAACTTTCACTACTTTTGCAACTGTCATAGCGGCTTGTATGGCGTACTGGTTATACAGTGATGGTTTAAGCGTATCTAGAACCTCTTCTGTTGTAAGAGATGGACAGTTATGGTTGCCACTCGAGTCTGCAAGTGTGCAGTTGAATGAAGATTCATACAATGTTTTAATATATGGGTTTTCTGTAATCGTATTGTACAGTGTATGGATATTTGTAAATATACTAGTCCAATACTCCTGGAACTTTTCTACCGTTCGACGAGGAGGGCTCAGTACAAATGCTCCTTTTGAAACTCCCCTAAACTGATTGGTGAAATAACTCGAACCTTCCGCGAACAGAAACACCGGGTTGCTAATATTAGGATTGTTTTGTAGAAGAATCTCTGTGGCTTTCATCACAGCTGTACCTAGTTTTAAACTTCCAAACACTAGCAATCCGCTGATTTTAGAGTCAACTAAGAGACTATTTAGATGAGAATCCAAAATTTGAATAAGTGACTCTTGTGTTTCCGAGGGATCAACCTGTATCCTGTACGGGAAACAGACATCTTTGGACTGAATACTAGCTAGAAGTTCATTCACCCCACTAACACCATATGTGTCGTTTTCATAAATGATGGCCATGTATGTCCAATCTAAATCTTGTACCAGTAAATTCATCACCTGAAATATACAAAGAAATCAGCCACCCATGTAGGACCACAAGAAAACAGTAAAGACACAGATTAGCCAGCGAACACATATTTATCAGGTATTTTGCTATACGCCGCTTCATTCTACCGTACCTAATGATTTCTTAAGCTGACAGCTAATGCCAAGATCAGACTGCGCTGATGCGCAGTCTGATCTGGCTATCGCTGTCAGCACATGCTCCGGGTACATTTTCTGATGAAGCGGCTCTTTGAACTTGTCATAATAGCATCTGTCAGTCTGCTAAGGACATTTCATTTCGTTTTCAAACGTATATAGTCCAGTGATCGTATTACGTGTTTAACATATAAATTTTAAGGAGAGTTTATCTTGTGAGTTTAAAATAATATAGCTGCGAACAAAAACATTTGTTGATTGTCTGTATCTATTTAGCTAAGTACACAGATATTTTGAAATAAGATATTTTATGATAATTTTCTCTGCAGGGCACAGTGAACCAATTGTGACAGGACTGCTGATTGGTGCAAAAAAGTGTAGGGAAGCCCGGGGTAGTTATTTTGTGTAACGGGGCCTGTGATTGGTTAATAATAAAGATGAATTAAAACTCATCATTCTAATTTGAAGAAAAAAATGTCTGTTTGTAATTTTCTGATTGTTTCAAAGAAATAAATGTTTCTGTGTGTGTTTGCTGGAGCCCAAAGAAGAAGTGGTGAAATTGCAAAGTTTCAATTTCTGATACCTGTCAACTGAGGGGTTGCTACATTCAGCCTCCAAAAAGTCCCTGAAAGTGCTGGTGATGGTGGTATTTTTTCTTGTTTATTTTGCTATGCTAAGCCTGGGCTTTGAATTAAAACAAAATTTAGAAGCCCAGCCATACCCTGAACTGAACCCTTAAGCACCAAAAAGGGTGGAATTACTATGGAGCTCTATGGGAAAAATAATTAGTTCACTGTACCCTGCAATAAAGACTTTACCGGTAGTACTATGTTCTATATGTGAAGTTTGCCACGCGCGTGTTATTGTGTTGTTTGGTTGTTGTTGTTGTTACAAATCTCTTGACACGATGTAACTTGAAGCTCGAATAATTCTGTATTGAGGTTTACGGCCCAGTCAACCCATAAGGGTCAAGTTGAGCCGGTCAATTTACCAGAACACACTCTTCCTGGGCAGGCTCAGTCCTCTAAACGGTTAAACAGTGTTTGTTCACATTCTTCGCCAGAAACTGACAATTGCCTTTCAGAGAGAGAATGACCGTTGAAAATATATATTTCATGGTCAATCTCTACGAACGAAATGTTGCCGGACCCGGCGGGACTCGAACCCGCTACCTCCTGATCACCAGCCGGACGCGCATCCAAATGAACCACCGAGACCCGCTCCCTATTCAAATATAACATTATAAATGTTTTCCAATAGTTTCGCATACTTTAACAGCTTTACCTTAACTTGGATGTCGTCTGGTGGGACGGTTCTGAAAAAATTCTTAAACTTTGTCTTGTCCTCCAGTGACGCTGAGGTTGACGAGTAACCCAGTTGTAGCAGACGATATTTCTCCGGTAGTGAACTTAGTAACATCGACAGGGCTTCAGCTTCAGAGCTAAAACCCGGTCCTATCACAGCTGAAAGGAACATAATAACATGTTTGTTTCTACCGTACTTACCTTAGGTATTTGAAACTTAAGCAAATTTTAGACTGAATAAAAACGCCCTACACCATGTATTGGAAGAGTCCAATTTCAATTTTAGGTATGTCAGGATATGTGATTCAGATCTTCCTAAAGAAAGACCTTAATTTTTGCAAAAAATGGAGATCTGATCTGGGTCTGCACTGTTTGCCAGTTACCCTTTTGTGGGTCTCCCGACTAAAATGGTTTAACTCCTAACCATCTATTCCAACCGTTTGAACAAAACCTGTCTCTCCAGACTAAAATGGTTTAACTCTTAACCATATATTCCAAACATTTGAACAACACCTGTTGGTGGGTCTTAAGACTGCTGGATGAGTGGTTAACAGAGTAGACCCAGATCAGAGCGGCGTCTTATCTAATTCTATATTGTTTGCCCAGGTCTGTCTGTCCCAATACTTAGGATGAATACAGTGATTTCGCTTGCTCAAAGACCTCGCTAAACTCAAGTGGTTAATAATTTAAGTACAGTGATCAATCTGAATGAACCAGAAAGTTACGCAGGTTTTAAATGCCTGGAAATCTACGCTGATTCCGAATCAGAATCTTTTCACCTTACAATCAATTCTTCGAACATCTTTGGAACCATGCAAATACGAGGGTCGTGCAAAAAGTTCTGTCAGTAATAGGCTTCCTTGGTTTTATCCCAGGTTTATCTTAAAATACTTCACTGCACTTGAATGGTGTGTTGAATAGCTGACGATATCCGTTTATTTCGTGCAAATTGCTTTCCAGCTGACCGAGTTATTTCAAATTGAAATAGATGCAGTCATATACACTGACCAATTTACTTGTTACATTGGAACATGGACCAGAAGACTGAAATTCGTAGCTATATTAAATGCCGCATTAGGCTTAATATAGATTCAAAGCAGATATTTAATGAATTGTGTGGTATATACGGACCTCAGACCATTTCAATGCGCTAAGTTTTTAGGTGGGTTAAAGCTTTTAAAGCTGGGAAATTTTCTGTTGAAGATTATACCCGTCCTGGAAGGCCTAAAACCTCTGTTATCAAGGCTAACATCGCTGCTGTAAAGATTGTGGTCGAACAGGATGCGTGATTGTCTGTCAAAGATATAGCTAGTTGTACTGGCATATCAGAAGGCAGTGTGCAAACAATTATGAAAAAGCGTTTGGACCTGAGAAAGGTTTGCGCTAGGTGGGTACCTCATTTGCTCACTGAGGAGCAAAAGACACAATGCCTTCAATGTGTCCGGGAACTTTTGAAAACATACAAAGGCTGTAATAGTCGGGTTATTTCTAACTTGCTAACAGGTGATGAAACCTGGGTGCACATGTTTGAGCCACAAAGAAGGGATGATAATAAGCAATGGAAGCGAAAAGATCAAAAACATCCATGTATTGCCAAGAGAACCATAATTTCGAAAAAGATGTTGTACGCAATTTTCTTTAATTCCAGTGGGCCAGTCGTTCAAGTGCCTTGTCCATCTGGTCATACAGTCACTGGCCGATTCTACAAGAATTCTGTACTGAAGAAAGTGAAAGAGTTTTACAATAAGAAACGACCAAGCAAAGGATGGTCAGGAGTCCTCCTTTTACATGACAATACTAACCCTAAGTACTTGGACAGACAGACAGGCCTGAGTAAACAATGAAGACTCAGATCAGAGGCTCAGTATACGGCATCTGACTAGGGTCTACACAGTTTGCCACTCATCCAGCAATCCTCTAAAACAGGTAGTAAAGTAGACATTTTCTGTTTTAGAATAAGTTTGACGAGGGGTTTAGGTGTCCCGGTATTTAGGGTAAATATAGTATAAAAGTTCTGTACTTTTTTCTCTCTTTTATAAGAATGAAACTAATTATGGTACAGGCGACCATTCTCATAGCTTTGGTAAGAATGTATCCAGAGTAAGGGGAATTGGCACATGTTAAGGAAAGACAACTCTGTCAAACGTATTTTAGTCCCTTTTGACATATGCCCAGGTAAGAATCAGGTCAACCCATGCCTCCCCGTAGTCTGACCAAGGTATTTACTGGATGCTCTATGGACAGCCTGTGAAATTAGATATCTAGGTAAATGGCAAAGACTCTGATCACACCTTTTTGATGACCTGCGTTATCCCAGGGTATGTATTCAGTTCGAAACCTATACATTGTAAACAAGTTTATACACCTATTAGCGGAGTACAAGTGACATACATTTTCATGATAGAATAAAGAAAATTGTTCCTAAAGTATCCTTAAATATTTATTCTATTTGGGCTATCGCAAGAACCTGTTAGGGACTCAAATACGTGTTCGCATCAACCATCAGTGTTTGAGTCACTGAAGTTTTACTGAATAGAAAATAGTGTAAGTGAAGACCCATTATATCAGTAAAGCAAACGAGCTTAATGCAAAACTTTGACATAGATTTGGACTCGATCATTGATCGGCACCAGCAACGTGATAATGTAAAATGATAGGCAATTCCAACCATCCATATCAACTTCAAGTGAAAACTTATTAAGAACTATAAGAATAAAAAGAACTACAAATTTTAGAGGCAACTGTTCACCAAACTGCAAAGTCTCGAGTTTTGGTCCCGCAAAAGCAGCAAGCTGATATCAACTGATTGTGTATTTATCCAGTAGTAAGTACCGAGGTAACCTTTACCACTCTCTGGGTTAATTCAGCACACGATAAACTGATAGCTTTTTTTTTGTAATTTTCCCAGGAAATAGGATTTGACATTTCATGCAAATTGTCTTCATTGGAGACAATTTGCATGAAATGTCAAAACTGCTTTCTGGGATAATAAGTAAAACACTTTAAAATGTCGTCTGCTGAATGTTTACCTCGAGTTGTAAGCGCTAACGAGAAGTAGTTCAGAAATATGAGCAAAGCAAGTGGACAAAGTAAACCTTAGATGAAAACTTAATCAGATTTCTAAATCTGTGACCTTGACATTTGGCCTGCAGCTGCAGCAAGACAACATCAACTGACCTATATTTATCTGTTAATAATGCTAAATTTTACATCACCAAGTTTAAGTGGAAACAAGAAAACTGAACAAGGCAACCACATTCGGCGAAAACATTGACGCAAATGATAACGAAATTTCCTACTGTGACCTTGACCTTTTGTGTGCAGCAGAAGCAAGTTGGTGTCAACTTTTCTGCAACCATCAAATTATAATATAAACTACAAGCGAAAAAAAAAATGCAAAAATACATGTATAAGCAACTTACCTTAACGCAAAACTCTAGAGCAAATTATTACAAAATTTCTGATGGTGTCACCTTGACCTTTGGTGTACAGCAGATGCAAGGTAATATCAACTAACCAGTAGTAATACGTATCACATAAAAAAATTAAATTTAAGACACAGAATTTTCAGCAAAGCAAACAAACTTAACACAAAAGTTTGAGACAAAAAATAACTGAAGTACGGACAGATGGGACGGACGGAAAAACGTACGGAACGACTGTAGTAGTGATGGGTATATGATAAATTGTACTGTCTTGTGGTACAAGCCGGCTTTTATCGCAACGCGGTAGAGTGTTGCCCTGTCACACGGGCAGCCTGGGTTCGATCCGCAGCCGCGGCAACGGTCATTAAATGTTTTTATCTGTAACATCCGGCGCCAAAAATTTATCATATACAGTCGACTCTCGTTATCTCGAATTCCAAGGGACTCTCTAAAATACTTCGAGATATCCGTACTTCGACATATCAGATTTGCAGACTTGAGGAAAAAATAAATCGAACAACCGCATTTAACAAATGTATATGTAATTGGACTCTTGAAGTTAGAGATATGTTGAAAAAATTGTGGAAAAGAGGAGAAATTGCTCCCTTAGGAGCAATTTCTCCTCTTTTCCACAATATTTTGTTACCTGTTATTACATTTACATGTTTAGACAGGGACCAGATTGTCACTTCGAGATAAGTGGTTATTCGTTATAAGCGAGGTCGAGATAACGAGTGTTAACTGTACCTATCACTACTACATGACGAAAAGTACATTACCCCATAGCACATTTCATATGCAAGGGATACAACAATGCAGATGCAGAAGAAATTGCAGAGTTGTAGAGGACGATCAGAGTCTACTCTGATCACCTATGATATAAGGAGGGGGGGGTCATAAATTCATAAAATTAACAAATAAATTTTAATATTTCAAGAAAAAAAACTTCAAACATATTTCACTGTTATAAAAAATGTATAAGGACACATTAATTGCATCTTGTCGGATAAATTGGTGAAAACTTTGCATACCGACAGAACTGATGCGGTCGCTTGAGTTTTTCATATCTAATGCCAGATTCAGCCCAACGTTCTCAGCGCTCTGGTCCGACCGACAGGTGGCGTGAATGCGAAGACCTGAAATGAGACAAAGAGTTTACTGGTTTTACCCTGTATGCGGACAGAGAGGCTGAACTAACAGTGCAGACACAGATCAGAGGCAGCTAAACGCGGGGTCTGATCAGGGTCTGAATTGTTTGCCACTCACTCCGCTATATTTTAAACATACAGTCGAATCTCAATGGCTCGAACATCTTTGGGACCATGGAAATTCGTTTGAGACATGGGTAGTTCGAGCCACTTAGGGTTAATCATGGCACCAATTCAGGAAGCAAATATCGATAATTTAGGGAAATCTTTTCGATTTTCTACACAATTCCATGATAAAATAAAAAAAAATAATCCCTAGATATTTGTTTTCTTGAGCTATTGGAAGAATTGTGTAGGGACTGAAAAAAGAGTTCGAATCATTCACGGTAAACGAGCCATCCGTGTTCGAGCCATTGAGGTTACACTGCATTAATATACACTCAAAATGGTACAAATTTTAGGAAGTCAATGTGTCCGAATATTTAGGGAAAACATGGTAGATCTATTTTCTCACGAGAATTCTGGTTCTCAGTCTATCAGAATGCATAATGCGAGAAGAGGCGAAGACGGGTTACCTCACCAACACAGCATTTATGGAAATACCGACAATTTCTTACGAATATACCCAAACAATTACACGAGGCTCACCAAGTTTTATATGGAATTGAGGACAGTTCAAGTGTGGTATTGTAATAAGCTAACAATTAAGGAGCCTGAAACATTTATCTAAACACTATTCAATATGCAAACATCCACAGCTCCAGGGTCGTTGTATGGATGTCCTGTGGCTTATGTTTAATTCTAAATTGAAAGCTTTTTTCTTCCAGTTTTGTATCCTTAGTTTCAATTATGCCTCTTGGGCAGTTTTAGATTTGTCATTTCTGCTGTAGCTTTCAATTCTTAATTTTGGCCTATATTTTAGCTTCATTACTAGTAATTTTTCACGATTTACAGAACATGTTGTTTTTTTTTTGCGATTTTCATAATATTTGTCGTAACTAGTAGAGTTCTTGTGGGGCTCAAAAGCGTCTCGCCGAGGCGCTTCTAATGAGTACCTACAACATATGTTTTTCGTGGAGGAATAAGAGAAACATTTATCTGATACCCCCTCTTATCTAGAGGAATGCATCTGCGCTTACAACTGCAGGCAGCCTCGTAGGCTCAGTTGGATGTGTTCGCCTGGTGATCAGGAGGTTCGACTCCCCCTCCCCCCTCAGCCCCACGGCCCCTCGGATCGGCAACATTCTTTCGTGTAGATTGATCATCACGAAAACATGCCTTTATAATTTTGACTCCCTTAAACCCCACTTTTATATAGTAAAACTGGGGTTTACAGGGGTATACATTATTTTTTCTTATTTCTGCTCGAAAACATAGATTGTTGGTACTCGTTAGAACCGCCTCGCTGGTGCAGAAGATTTTTTTAAGTATTTTTAATATATATATATATATGGGCACGGCGGCCATCTTAAATTAACAGACCATGATCATTTGTACAAACGTTCAATCCCTCTTCAACAGAGGGTTCTGCAAGAAGTTTGAAGAAAATTGGCCCAGGGGGTTCAGAGGAAAAGTCGTTCAAAGGTGTGAACGGACAGACGACGGACGGGAAGTGATCGTAATAGTTGATCTAAGATGAGCTAAAAACAAAGTATTTGTACTTACCAAACAGCTTTCCGTATAGGGAAATATCTTTGTCCTTATTAAGCTCCATAAACGTCCATCTAATACTCTCCATATTTTGTACAGCTACCGAATTTATTGGGCCTCCACAATGGCCGTCTTCAAACGGGTAAAGGGACATAACTCCTTCAATATACACATTGCCGTCCAGGACCGTTACTCCAAGCCCGTTTGTGGCATTTATTGATGACAATATCATAAAAAGCAGGAAAAGACTTGGTGAAATGACTCGAAGTTTCATTTTGTCTGGAAAATAATAATCAAAGGACTGATAGTCCTAAGAGTCTGCTAGCTTGTAAAGTATTGATGGAGTGCTGTGTATCTTCTGTGCAAACACAATACATGCAAAGAAGATAGGTGGCATTCCAATGCTACCAATACTACACCATAAGATGGCGCTCTATGGAATATATCAAGCATCTGGGCAATGTACTTCCTGAAAAGAAGACTTTCTTTAAAAACTCTATTAAAAGCGAAGACTGCATATGGGTTGAATGAGTAAGTCATAGCGAGTGTTGTCTCTAAATCAAGGAAAGGATACTCCACTAAGGATATGATATTTTTTTTCACTTTCCAGTGATAATGCTGGTTGTCAAGTGAAAAATAAGATGGCAAATCACATGGCTCTAAACAGTCATGATATGTCTTGGAATTCTTTTTTGCATACTTGTATAATTTATCTCCTGCAAACAGAATTTCATTCATGTTGTTAACATTCCACAGGTTGGTACAGATCCTTTTCTGTACAGCTTTCACCAAAAATACTAAACACCATGGTAGGCATTGATGCCCTCTTGAATCAGGATTAAATATCTCATCTCCTTGATGGATACTTCCTTGCAATAATACAGAATGCATTTTCTTGTAGATTTATATGATTTGATGGACCTGGATTTTGCTCTATATCCATATTTTCACACTTGCTTACAACCAGTGGCTTCATCCAATATTAAATTTACATTCAGAGACAAGGCTTTGTGAGAAAATTTACTATTCCTTGAAAAACAACCAACATGAACACTCTGTACTACAGGCTTTCACTATCAATTTCTCAAAATCAGTCAGATGGAAATGCATTCTACTTGTTTTAATGTATAAATAAGAATGGGTCTTTACTGAGGCATCTGTGTGAACAGATATACATAAATAATCTAACTATGTACTGAAAAACTAAATACAATTATTTCTCTTCTGTTTTGTTTCTTTCTTCACACAAAATCCATTTTATTATCTGCATATATAGGCCAATGCAGTGATTGGAGTAATGAACCTCTTGATTTTCCAATGAAGTTTATCACCTGATTATTCCAAATGAGTGTATCTCCAGCAGCAATTTCCAATTTCTAGAATTATTAAAGTTCAACTCTAAGCTCCAGTTCATACAAATTCAACACCTGATGTAGCTCCACGATTATTCTGGTGCAATTTTATAAATTTACTCTATCTTTATCAACTTATTATTAAAACAAAAGCAGATTAAATAAATTTGAAATGGCTATGTTCAGTCCAGATTAGCTGTAATAACTGATTGTCATTTGCTAGTGCTTCACCTAAGCATCAACAGATTAGCCCGACCAGCTATGCCTACCCTTTTCAAGAGATTTTCAGATGTCCAAAAAAGAAGTGTCATAAACCTATAAATGGGCCAGCAGTCGTAAAACAAATCCGTGTCACTGAGGTGTGAATAAAGTTATTTCATGTAGAAGGAATGAATTATGTGCCTGATTTCTCGCTATATTCAATATCGAATAAGTAGATTCTGATTATGTAAATACTGATACCTTTCTTTTTCGTTCAGCTTCCGTTGCTAAGCACAACATCAAAGATGGCGAGCGGTCCTACTAATCACCCCATGGCACCCCACGGTATCCCATGGCAGCCCACGGCATCAAACTATATGGACATTTATCATAAAATATGTTATAGATGGACAAGTATACTTTTGCAATACTCGTCTTCATCTTAATAAACAGAGATTTATATTGATGATGATGACTTGTGTTTGATTTAAAATATTATGTCTAAAACTCTCGTAATTTTTTGCGCCCCATGGCATCAAAATATCTGTATATTTACCATAAAATATATGTTTTAGACGGCCAGTAAAAGTTATGTAATACTTGTCTCTGTCTAAATAAACAGAGTATTTATACTGATGACTAGTGTTTAAACTTGAATATAAAATGTAATTTTAAGTTAAAACTTGTTTCTGATAGACTATCAACTTACACCATTGGTCTCTTTGCTATATTTTAGCGTCAGTTTGAATCTTAGTGTTTAGGCGCCCCGAGATAATCGCCTGAAGTAAGTTTAATGTCTTAAACTATCACAAAAACAAATTAGGATACATAAAACTACTACCCTGGTGTAATTTCATCATTCAGTTAATAAATACAATGAAATAATTTAGTGCCGTGGGGTGCATTGGGATGCCGTGGGGTGTCATGGGGTGATTAGTAGGACCCCGTGCCGAGTTAACGCCTTGACAAAAGTAGCGCGTGTATTACTACACCGAATTTTGAAGTCTATGTTTCAAATTGCATTATCTAAATCGATTTCAGTTACAGTTATGTTAGCGAAATAAAAAAGCCATACAAAATTCCGCTGCTTCACATTCAATTCACCGTAATAGTGCCGCATTGCGTCTGATTAAGAAGTAGTGCGCGTATAAATATATGCATAAATAGCTGTGATGAGAATCCGCTCGTAAAACCCCATGCGATTGCAAAGAGCCTGCTAGCTGTCGCTAGCAGACTCAAAAACTGGTGTTTCAAAAACGTACGTTGAAAAGTACATTTGTGCCTCAATGCCAGCAAACGAACCTTCGGACATGTGCACCCAGCGAAGATTCAGATCGTTCTTCGTAGTTGCACAGTCTGATCATAATCTTCGCTGGGCCCATTTCGGAAAGTCAAAGATACAAAATGATTTTTTTTTTGCGTGCGGACAACGAAGACTCTAATCAGACTGCGCATCCGCGCAGTCTGATTAGAGTCTTTGTTGGACGCACATGCTACAAAGCACGTTTTCTCACATCGAATCTCATTCTGATCTTCCTTCTAATGTTATTCATAAAAAGCTATGTTGGATAGCGGTTTCAAGCCACTGATCCCAAATGTTTATGTCTCTTTGACTTTTATACATTTCAGTCACTTTACCTATGATTTCTATCCACTTTTTTCTAGATAAGAGGTGCATGAAATATAGATATACGTGTCTTCGTAATGCTTCAGAAAGGTTTTGTGGTCAGTCCTTAAAATGAGCAGTTCAGTACTCGTTTTCAACACAAATATGACCTAGTTCGAATTATGAAAGAAAAAAAAACAGCCATCAGAAGAGATGGCAAATCCCCGAACCGCCACTCTTAAATGTGTTGTACACTTGTGTCAAGTAACAGGAAGTGTATGTGAGCGGGAGGGAGGGGGGCGACGGGCGGTAAAATATCACAAATTATGGCGCACACAAGCAGTACCCACAAAAAGATAATTAATATCAAAATGTATCTAAGGATATAGGAGTTATAGAGCGCACTGGGGTGCGTCTACAAATGAACGGACAGATAGCTGTCAGGCTGAACGTTTTATCCCTCTAACCTATCTGGTTAGGGAACCTGACCTACCAAATACTATAAAAAATCCCATTGTGCATACAACTAGAGTTATGGAGTGCAGTATCAGAGTTTGCCTTAACCCCAATGAGGTAGAATTTCAGGGGCACAAAAAAGTGAAGAATCGTCATTCTTTCACATGACATGCCTCCTGGACTCGATCAACAACTCTGCGAAATGTGGTCCAAACAGTCCAAAAGCGTATGGAAGTTGTTGCGCACACAAGCAGTACACCGAAAACTCATTAAAGAGAGATAACTAGAAAATGAAGAAAGTGAGTTGTCATTCTTAGATGCGATACCCCTGCTGAACCTGACCAACATCCCTACCAATTATCAAAATATCTCTAAGATAATAAGAGTTATGGAGCACAAAAGGATATGCCTACAGTTGGACAGACAGACGGACGGACTGGTGCCTGGTTTATCGCTATATCCCGCAAACCTATTCTGTTTAGAAACCTGACCCAAATCCCTACCAAATATTATAAAAATATCTCAAAGGTATAGGAATTAAGTCGCGCACTATAAGAATTTTAATTAAAATTCTGACGGTAAAATTTTAAGGGCAGATAACTGGAAAAAGTAACGCTGTGAGATTCGTCATTCTTGCATGCGACACGCTTCCTGGACTTGTTCTACAACTCTGGCAGTTATGGCGCACACATGCAGCACTCACAAAAAACAAAACAAAAAAACAAACTCATAACTCTTCAAGGTGCGATAGCTCTAAAACTGAAAAAAGTGAGAGTTGTCATTCTTGCACTCCTACGAACCTGATCTGCATCCCTATCAAATATTATCAAAATATATCTGTGTAAAGGAGTTATGGAACGCACAAGGATTTGTCTTCGGATGGATAGATGGACGGATGGACCAAAGGCTGATCGCCATATCCCGCAAACCTATTCGGTTAGGGAACCGGACTTTAATCCCTACCAAATATTATAAAAAAAAAAATCTCAAAGAGCATAGGAGTTATTAAGCGCACAATAAAATTTGCCTTATAGCCCTATGAGGTAAAATTGTAAGGGTGGATAACTCAAAACGTGAATAAGGGAGGGTCGCCATGTTTGCACGCGACACGTCTCCTGAATTTGATCCATAACTCTACCAAATATTGTCCAAATATACCAAAGCGTATAGGAGTTATGACGCGCGTATATATAGGAGTTATGGCGCGCGCATGAGCAGTACCCACAAAAAAAAAACTAATTAATGGGAGATAACTTGTGAAGTTTCAATGTAATTAGGAGAAATATGTTTTCATTAATGTATGGTTGATAACGTATACAAGACCTGTGAAAAGTTTCTAGTTAAGTAAATGAACAGGTGTAGATGCAGTTGTACCCCTAACTGTCACCTCTAAGCAGACCACTGTGCGTCTAACTGCTGAGTATATGTACGCTTAAGATTGTGAGTACTCGTTAGAACCGCCTCGTCGAGGCGGTTCTAACGAGTACTCACAATCTATGTAACTGGGACAGATTCGTAAGCCACCAATCCCACGTTCATTTCCTCATGAAAACAATTTTAATTCCAAAAATATAATTTGTCATATTAAAATCTTTTTTGTGATTACAGAGCTCTGTTTTGTGCTACAAGGAATCAATATTTAACAGGAAATCAGGATAAGTTTTTGTTGTTGTTTTTACATATATCAAAATAGACAAGTTTGTGTTGTCACATGATACACGCCTTCATTATTCAAATCTATTGAAAATTTCACCACCAAAGACTGAAAGTTTTCAAATAAAATTTTGATTTTTTTTCATATTTCTGCTCAAAACATAGATTGTGGGTACTCGTTAGAACCACCTCACCGAGGCGGTCCTAGCGAGTACCCACAATCTATGTTTTTGAGCAGAAATAAGAATTATGTATACCCCTGTAATCCCCAGTTTTACTATATAAAAGTGGGGGTTAAGGGGTGAAAATTATTATATAGGTATGTTTTCGTGATGTGACGAAATTGCAAAACAAAAAAAAATCGATTTAAATCATTTGAGCCAAGACACAATTGTTATTCACCGTACAGATTCGCATTCAAGCAGTCTAATCGGAGTCTATCCTGAGCGCTTTAGGGATAGCCAGGAGTCTTAAGTTTTTTTGTTTTTTTTTTGTTTTTTTTTGCTGCCAGTGATAATTCCGATCAGATTTTCGCAAAAGCAGGCTGATTTGAGTCATTACTAGGCACATTGAATGAAGATCAATAATGAATTCTCTAAATTTCATAATTGAACCGCGTTGTGCGATAAAGGTGTCTTTGGACCATGTGTCAGCAGAGCAGCGAATGCCCAGAACAGTTTGTGAGTCAGTGCAGTCTGATCAGGACATTCCCTCTGCGCTGACTGGATCACTGCACTATAGAATGTATCGACGTATAGCAAATGTCCGCTTTGCTGAGTCAGACGAGTCTTAACAGTAAGCATCTGCCCCCACTTTACTTCATAACATAGCTGAGCATAAATTGTTTTCTGCTAATAAATATGAAAATATTGTATGCAATTATGTGTTCCGCCTAAAATTTGATCTGCATAAACAATCATTATGCTTTTGTGATGTCAAAAATAACACTAAATGAAATTTATTGTATCAGCAACCACTTTTGTAGTACTTACCAGACACCAGTAACGTTTTTTGATATCCAAAAGCATTTGTGATATCGCGAAATTGATTTCAATGATATTGCAAATTATACATGTAGTTTGATGTAACAGGTTGTTATTAATATACAAATAGAATATGAGGTTTTTGTCACAAACGAAAAGTAATAATAAAATGGCACCTCAATGATTTTTGCATCGTTTCATTGTGTTGGCTTCCGAGGCTAGAGATTCGGGTTCTTTTCTTTAGCCTGCAAGACAAGAGATACAGGCCCGTATCTCGAACCATTCTCATTGCATTTGGCTAGAGAAACGGTTGTGGATTACTTTCATCCTATCTCCAATACTTTATCTCGTAAGCAGACACCGAATAAATTTAAAATCTCAATTTTCAAAGTTACTTCCTCAATTTCGACGCTATACCTGCAATGCTAATGCTTTGAAATATAACGAACAATTAACCGGGACATTATTATTGTAATTATTATTATTATTATTATTATTATTATTATTATTATTATTATTATTATTATTATAAACATTTATTTCACTATAAATTAGTTATCGAACTTGTATTGACGTTCACTTTTGCACAAAGACTAATGTACCTTTAAACCTTATGATGTCTTTGCGGTAATTTAACTTGGCCATGCAACCCATCTCGCAGACAACTCTGTCAAAGCCATAACACCTATACTACTTATGGATTAAGTCCTTGGCCAAAAATGCATTTGTTTCCCTTGGTACCTGTACGATTTAGTGATGATGAGTGTTTTCGTAACTGTTTACACGAATTCCAATCAAAACATGTTTTGACCATCTTTTACTTTGTTTGTTTGAATAACTGTACAGTAATTAGAAGTTGAACGTCGTTTGAACTCACTGAAGTCTGCTTTATATCCGCCTACTCTCTCTCTCTCTCTCTCTCTCTCTCTCTCTCTCTCTCTCTCTCTCTCTCTCTCTATTCATTCATTTATTTTATCTTAACTTCCATCTCGCAGATAACTCGTTACGGTGTCAAATCGATAACTCCTGTACTATCTGTGAATTAAGCCCTTGGCCAAAAATGTACTTGTTTCCCTTGGTACGTGTTATTGGCTACCTGTACGATTTAGTGATAATGATTGTTTATGTAACGATTTACACTGATTCCAATCGAAACATATTTTGACCATCTTGGTTAGTTTGAATAGCTGTACAGTAATTAAAAGTTGAACAGCGTTTGAACTTACTGGTCAGCTTTATATCCGCGATAAATTCATTCACACACTCACGAAATCAGTCTGACACTCCCTCTCTCCCTCCCTCACTCACTTGCCCGTTCGTTCGTTTGCTCGCTCTCTCTCTCTCTCTCTCTCTCTCTCTCTCTCTCTCTCTCGCTCGCTCGCTCGTTCGTTCATTCATTCCCTCCCTCCCTCCCTCTCTCACCCGTCCGTCCGTCCGTCTGCCCGTTCGTTCGTTCGTTCATTCATTCATTCATTCATTCCCTCCCTCCCTCCCTCCCTCCCTCCCTCGCCCGTCCGTCCGTCCGTCCGTTCGTTCGTTCGTTCGTTCGTTCATTTATTACTCACTCTCACTTTGTGTTGAAAATCATGCGATGGGGAAATAAATAAATAAATAAACTTTCGCATGATATTGACACAAGTTGCTGGGGTCAAGTATATGATCGCATGCTTAGAATGTCTTAACGAATTATATACAGGACTTGGAAAATTTTCGGCCGTACTAGTAGTTCAACATTCGGATTAAGTGTACATGTAAGCAAAATTAGGCGTAAATGGAAGAAACTTCCCGTTTAGCTATATATGAATAAATTACATCATTATAATCAATGGAATACTAACTTTCTGCTCATACGTTATAATAGATTCGCAAATGCTAGTTTATATATGTTTTTAGGTCCAAAAATGAAAATTCGCGTAATCTGAATAAAATTCTATAAGAAAATTAGGATTAGAAGAGTGAATACTTTGGGCTCAGATGGAAGAAACTTCTCATTGACGTTTGTCTATGATTTTTATACCAGATTAAAAAGTTTGAAATGCTCTTTCATCGTAGATGTTATAATTTAATGTCGGAAAATATATTAACTTAGGAAAGAAATATATTTGTGTGTTTCTATACATTTTCCTATTAAACCGAGGACCGAATACAGGTAACTGCTTATCTCCAGAGCGCTCGGAGATTATCGGAAAACCCCGTGACTATAACGACTATTCTGTCCTATGTTTCCTTTTTTCTTTTAATAAAAATGAAATCAATTTGTAAGACATCTCATGTTTGTTTGTGTTGAGGTTTTACGGCCCAGTCAACTCAATGGGGTCATTTCGAGCGCGGTCATTTTATCTAACCACACATTTACTGGGCAGGCTTAGTCCTCTAAGCGGTTAACCAGTATTGTCCACATTCTTTCGCCAGAAACTGACAACTGCCCTTCTTGAATCAGCGGCAGGGAGAGAATGACCGTAGAAAATATTTCATGATCAATCTCCACGAAAGAATGTTGCCGACCTCGGCGGGCGTTGAACCCGCGACCTCCTGGTCTCCAGTCGGACGGCGCATCCAACTGAGCCACCGAGACCGGCAGACATCTCATGTAGATTTCATGAATAGATAAGAACCACAGCAATTGATTTTCAATGGAGTGGCAATGGCGACCATCTAAGGATCAGATTAGCCAATACGCGTAGTCTAGTTATAACCTTCGCTAGTCGCATTAACTCTTTATCGAAGCCAGCCAATGTATAGAGCGACCAGTGGGATCTCTAACTAAACCATATATAGTCGACTCTCGTTATCTCGAATTCCAAGGGACGCTCTGAAATACTTCGAGATATCCGTACCTCGACATATCAGATTTGCAGAATTGAGGAAAAATAATTAAAACAACTACATTTAACAATATATGTGTAACTGGACTCTTGAAGTTAGAGATATATTGAAAAATTTGTGGAAAAGAGGAGAAATTGCTCCTTCTCCTTCCACAATATTTTTTACCTGTTGAATAAATAAATAAATAAATAAAATTTGGTATGCTATTCCTTCCACAATATTTTTTACCTGTTGAATAAATAAATAAATAAATTAAATTTGGTATGCTATTGACATAAGTTGCTGATGGCAAGCATATGATCGCATGCTTAGAATGTCTTAACGAATTATATAGAGAACATACTAATAGTTCGACGTTCAAAGTAAGCAAAATCAGGCGTATACAGAAGAAATTTCCCGTTTAGCTATGTATGAATAAATTACATCATTGTAATCAATGGAATACTAACTTTCTGCTGATACGTTATAATTGATATGCAAATGAAATTTATGTGTGTTATTTAGGTCCAAAAACGAAGATTCGCGTTCTTTGAACAAAAATTCTTTAAGAAATATAGGATTAAACGAAGCTAGGCATTAAGTGTGTATGCAAGTCGAATAACGAATAAGTAGCTGTTTATTTTATTTTATTTTATTTTATTTATCTGTGCTTGGTGACACGTTTGAATAACGAATAAGTAACGTATTACTTATTCGCGATTGAATGCCGAATAACGAATAAGTAACTGTTTAGTTATTTCCTGTTCAGAAATATAATACAAATGCTATCTGTACTTGGCATAACTTTTGAAGAACGAATAAGTAATTCGATATTGAATATCGAATAACGAAACGTTGACGCTTATACATGTACTTTGTGCTCAGATGAAACAAACTTCTCACTGACGTATTTCTATGATTTTTATACCAGATTAAAGAGCTTGAAATGCTCTTTCATCCTAGACGTTATAAATTATTGTCGGAAATTATTAAATTAGGGAAAGAAATTTATTTATGTACTTCTATATATTTTCCTATTAAACTGAGGACCGTATACAGGTAAATCTCCGGGGCGCACGGAGATTATTGGAAAATCCCGTGACTTTAACGACAAACAACATTACAGCAACAAAGTTTAAAATAAGGTCTTAAAAATAATCGATTTTCATTAACATAATAATAATTATAATAATCATAATAATAATAATATAAACGTCTTCTAATAATGATAGTAATAAACATTTTTATCCCTTTATCATATTTGTTACCTTTTAGTGTTTGGCTGTTCCGATCAGTTCTCGTCAAAGTAAATTTGAAATTCGAGATTTTTCAGTTATTCGGTGATTGCTAAGATAAATTATTGGAAACAGTATGAAAATAAGACATAGCCGTATCTCTAACGATATGCAGATACGTGCCCGTAGCTCTAGCCTCCGAGGCTACACGGTATCTAGCAAACTATTAAGAAATGTTAACCAGGAAAAGCCACAATCGAAGAATACAGTCATCTCAAGCCACCGAAATAATGCGTGACATGAATGCACACGCAATAAAACTGCAAGCCATGCACCATGCCCCGCCACACAGGGACATATTCCCTATGCACTTCTGTAGTATAAGGGCTGAAAACAATCTAAGTTAAACATGAAGAGAAGCAATAACCAGTTATTTCATAACTCCAAAAAAGAACAAACAAAAAAAAAACCCAAAAGTCTAAGTTAAAAATGCAATAAAAAGTGATAAAAAATAATTTCAGGATTCTGAAAAAAACAATATGCATATCTTCAGACCATCCTAAAAGCGTGTGTAAAGTTTCAAAAGGATCGGCCTGAAAATGTAGGAAGAATTGCGCGTACAAGGTACATACTCCCTATACATTTCTTTAGTATTAGGGCTCGAAAAAAGTCTAAGTTAAAAATGCAAAAAATGTAATAAAAAATAATTTCAGGATTCTGAAAAAAAATATGCATATCTTCAGACCATCATAAAAGCGCCTGTAAAGTTTCAAAATGATTGGCCTAAAACTGTAGTATTAGGGCTCGAAAACAATCTAAGTTAAAAATGAAAAAAATGTGATAAAAAATAATTTCAGGATTCTGAAAAAACAATATGCATATCTTCAGACCATCCTAAAAGCGCCTATAAAGTTTCAAGAGGATTGGCCTAAAACTGTAGGAGGAGTTGCGGGCAGAAGGTACATACTCCCTATACATTTCTGTAGTATTAGGGCTCGAAAAAAGTCTAAGTTAAAAATGAAAAAAAATGTGATAAAAAATAATTTCAGGATTCTGAAAAAAAACAAAATGCATATCTTCAGACCATCCTAAAAGCGCCTGTAAAGTTTCAAAAGGATTGGCCTAAAACTGTAGGAGGAGTTGCGGGTAGACGAATGGTGGGGGCGCTGACGGATGAACGGACAGACGGACGGACGGACACTCAAAATTTCAGAGTGTATAACATAATACCCCGCCACTTTTTTGGTGGCGGGGCATAAAAATGCAAGACAACACGTGTACCAACAACACAGTGCCAATTAACATATAAGGGACTGCAATGGAACAACTGCCTTGGTTAGCAGCAAAACTGGGGGCGGTGTGGGTGGTGGGTGGGTGCTTCAACTCCAAAGTTTATAAAAATTTCAACCCTCGCCCTCAATTCCAATGCTGTAACATGCATAATAACAATAACACCTTGATCCGCATGGAGGCTTCCTAGCTCAACAATGAGTCACAATAACAACTATACAGTAATACGACTAAGTTTAAATAAATGCAGTCATGAATCAGGGTTGAAAACTCAATAACAACATGACGTTAGCGCATAAGAAAACCACCAGTTGGATCATGGAATGTCGAACACAGGACATGAAACATGGTTTTAACCCATCTTTAATTTAATGATTTAAGATGGGACCGTCATAGAGTTCGAATTCCTGCCCACCGCCTTGTAATTGAAGAGAGAAGCGAATTTTTTCACTGCAAAGAGATCAACAACCAAGCATGCTGTCTGTCGCATAACATGCAAATTTTTTCCTGAACTGATCAGAAAAATTACTGCTATCCAGTATTGTTGTGAATTTATAAACTAGAAATCAGGTTCCGACAGTTCCTGTTGCAGAAGTCCTTTCAAAGAAACGCCATAATTAGAAATTATGTCGTAATGCTGACGGTAAAATTTTGATAATATTTTTCGCAATTTATGGTATCGATAGCCCTGTTTTAGAGGGGTTTTTTTTTCTGTTTTGCTCATTAAAGCCACCAACATGACTACAGGCTCTAGCAAAATGGATAAGTTGTGATATATTAACCCCATACCACATAGTCCTAAAAATGTCACCATCCAAGAAAGGAAAGTTTACAATTCTTAAGTTAACATCATCTCTTTTATCATAAATTTTGGAAGAAAAAAACATTAGAAACAGCCAAAAGTAAGTCCAAAAATGTGGCCTCGGAATTGTCAGAATTAGCCCTACTTAACTGCGGCTCTTTTGGATACATTTTATCAACCATTTGTTCAAAATAAGGATTGCCGACATTTAAAAGACCATCCAAATATCTAGACGTAGAATTGGAAGCTTCAGTCACGTCAGTTTGCTTAGCTTTGAAAAAGGCAACATGAAGTCCTTTTCATAGCAAAACAGAAATAAATCTGCTGCAAGAAGTACACGTTTTGTATCCATCGGAATACCAACAACTTGACTATATAAGATGGATCCAAATCTTACACAAATATTAGCCAGTAAAAATGAAAGTGCTTCACAACCTTTTGATACGTCCAATATTCATAACGATTACTGGTATCTCAAGAATAAAATAGGCATTTCTTTTATTGCAAGTCAAATAAAGACGGTCTTTTCTGCGTAAAAGTATTTCCATTAAAGCAAAAAGTTTTTTTTTTTTTTTTTCTTCTTTTGTCAATTTATGCGGCAGCGTTGTATAAAGTGTTGATCATGCCAATGAAGTTAGGGGTACAGTAACTTCATCATATACGTTTAGCTAGGCGTAGAAAAGTAGTTACGGCTACAGCGTTTAGCTTGTCCGTGGGCTTTATTTTTAAACCATTTTGAACTTATTTTCTAAAGATCTGGGCCCAGTTGTTCAAAGCGTCGTTAGCTTAACGAGCTCGTTAAGGGTCATTTCGTTAACTGTTTTAGTGGATTCAATATACAATATTTTTTGCTGAAAAAATGTGAGTAGCTTTTGCACTGCAAAAGCTACTCACATTTTTTTCAGCAAAAAATTCAGCATATTTGTGTATCACTCGATTTAAATTTTAACGAATAGTTAACTAACGATGTCGTTAGTTTTGAACAACTGGCCCCTGATGAAAATCCTCTGAATAGCGTACAGTGTTATTAAATCTACAGTTTGTTAATTTAAATAATAGAATGATAACCGGGTTTTGTACAAAAAAAAAAAAAATAAAAAAACTCTTGATGTAATAGGTTCTGTGGAATACAAAATTCATGTCACGGCAATGAGTTTATTGTTGTACAAGCAACAAAAAATCATAAAAACAGAGGAATAAACATTAAACTTACCTTAAAGATGTTACCGAAGCTAAATCATGATAAGTGACGCAGTATATGTCGGAAAAAAGTCAAATCATGACGATTTCCGTCTACTGGGTACAAGCGAGTGTTTATAAACTTTTATACACACGCCAGACAAATCCGATGGCTGGTACAGTGAGTTTTGTTACTGTGTTTCTTTTTAACTCAATCCTACATTTAAGGTTCCGTGTTTATGTGAGCCTTTACCATACACTGGACAAATTTAGCAGACGACAAATTGATAAATAAATATTTGTTTCTTAATCCTAGAAAATAAGACTTGACATTTCATGCAAATTGGAGACAATTTGCATGAAATGTCAAAGCTGTTTCTAGGAAAAATAAGAAAAAAAATAAAAATATCGTCTGCTGAATTTTTTACCCGGAATGCCAAGCGTTAGGACATTTCTTTATGGAACACTCAATACCCTAACTTTGAAACAATTAGGCATGTCTGATTAACAATAATGAATGCTCTTTTCATAACTGAACTGCGAAAAAGGTGTCTTTGGAGCATGTGTCAGCAGAGCAGCGAATACCCAGAACAGCTTGTCAGTCAATGCAGTCTGATCAGGACATTCCCTCTGCGCTGACTGGATCATTGCACTATAGAATGTATCGACGTATAGCAAATGCCCGCTTTGCTGAGTCAGACGAGTCTTAACAGTAAGCATCTGCCCCCACTTTACTTCATTACATAGCTGAGCATAAAATATTCTCTGCTAATAAATATGAAAATGCCAACACTTGCATTTTCATATTTATTAGCAGAGAAATTTTCATGCTCAGCTATGTTTAGCAAGAAAGAATTTGCAATTGTTAGTAAGTTGAAATTTATTAGCAGGACAAATTTCATGCTCAGCTGAGTTGAGCACATAAACAGTTTTTTAACCTCGGGGAAAGGTTAGCCAGCGTACCCATGCATAATCGCCAAAATTGTTATATTCTATTTAAGGGGACAGGATACACGACAGTTTTCCGCTATTTTTCACAAGGGAGACATTTTTTATGACTTCCTGTTTGCTTTCCTGGTCATCACTCCACTTCTAAAAGGGGGTCTACTGTAAAAGGAAAGAATGTGCTCCGAAGGAGGAGAGGGTGTGCAGATTCTTTACTTTTATAAAAGACTCCTTTTCAGAACGGGCCAATATCAATTTTGACAGTTACCTCCCCCTGCCTTGAAAGTGTACCCACTCATCGTAAAACGTGTCATGAAAAAAAGGTCCTCACTGCATATGCGGACAACGAATGCTGAGATCAGATTGTAAATCAGTATTCTATCCAGTGTCTTCGCTGTCCATTAATAGTCCAATGATTCAGTAAGTTGAAAGCCATTACGAAAACACGCCTATTCAAATATACTGAAAATGTAACCACCAAAAAAATGAAAATTTTCAGATAAAAAAAAATCTGATATGTTTCATATTTCTGCTCAAAACATAGATTGTGGGTACCCGTAAGAACCGCCTCGGCGAGGCGGTTCTAACGCGTACCCACAATCTATGTTTTGAGCAGAAATAAGAAAAATAATGTATCCCCTGTAAACCCCAATTTTACTATATAAAAGTGGGGTTTAAGTGGGTCAAAATTATATAGGCGTGTTTTCGTGATGTTTGGCCTCGATCTTCGTGGTTTCTGAAATTTAAGAGGGCTTGATACACTTGGTATGTGTTCGCCCCTTTTTTACAAGGGAGTCAGCTCATTACGAAAACATGCCTATTCAAATAGACTTAAAATTTTACCACCAAAAAAATGAAAATTTTCAGATAAAAACTTTAGATATTTTTCATATTTCTACTCAAAACACAGATTATGGGTACTCGCTAGAACCGCCTCGACGATATTTTTGAGCAGAAATAAGAAAAATAATGTATACCCCTATAAACCCCAGTTTTACTATATAAAAGTGGGGTTTAAGGGGGTCAAAATTATATAGGTGTGTTTTCGTGATGTGCTGTGACTTACTGTTTGCTTTCCTGCACACCAAGCCCCTTCTGAAAAGGAGTCTAGCTATTCTGAAAAGAAAGAATGTGCTCCCATTTAGAGCAAATTCTTTCCTTTTAGAGTAGACTCCTTTTCAGACGGAATATAAAACTATTTTGAAAATGTTACCCGCCCCCCCCCCCCCCCCCCCCCCACCCCACACACACACACACCTGAAATTATATCAGTTCCCTTTAATTTTGTCATGTAATTAAAATACTTCGTATGAAGTCAGACAGCGGGCTGACCTGAATGTTTGTTGTTTGTTTCTTATATATCTATATTTGTGAATAAGGAAGAGTTTCATGTAATAAATACAGGTCTTTTGAAAAGATATTATCATGCCCATTATGTCATTTTTAGAAGAATAAACGAAAAACATTTTTGTTAGATACAGAACAATACAACTACCGCATTTCCCTAAATAATGCATCTTTACTTCTTACCATACTTGTTCTAATTTTTAACAACATCATTTGACAACAAGTTGGCGTGTTTTAAAACTGTTGGGTGAGCAAAGAGTGTAGACTCTGATCAGATGCAGCGTTCTGTGGCATCTGATCAGGGGGTACACTATTTGCTCAAGTCTATGTGCCTAAATAACCAAAACTGTTTGCAACGTGAGAAAACGTACTTATATGTGCGGCTAACGAAGACAAGTTAGGCTGAGCATCCACGCAGTCTGATCAGAGTCTTCAGTGCCCACAACTCATCTGAGCATGAAAATTTCTCTGCTAATAAATATGAAAATGCCAACAATAGTTGGCATTTTCATATTTATTAGCAGAGAAAATTTCATGCTCAGCTATGTTCAGCACCAAAGAATTTGCAATTGTTAGCAATTTGAGATTTATTAGCAGGACAAATTTCATGCTCAGCCTGAATCTTCACTGGGCACACATGTTCTGACGCTTTGGCTCAAATGTTTAAGGGTAAAGATAACAAAACTTGTCATAAATTATCATCTTAATCATCGCTGCAATGTAAAATGATCCATTACGAAAACATTCCTATCCTAATATATTGAAAATTTCACCTCCAAAAACTGACAATTTTCAGATAAAAAGAAGAAAAATCTGATATTTTTCCTATTTCTGCTAAAACCATAGATTGTTGATACCAGTTAGAACCGCCTCGGCGAGGCGGTTCTAACGAGTACCCACAATCTATGTTTTTGAGCAAACATAAGTAAAATAAAGTATACCCCTGTAACCCCAGTTTTATTATGTAAAAATGGGGTTTAAGAGGGGTCAAAATTATGTAGGCATGTTTTCCTGATGCGTAAATTTTACGGTAAATTCTGGCAACTGGCTGCAAGTACATGTACCGTAAATTTTACGGGCGCCTGTAGATTATTTACAGTAATAATTACGCATGATAGGGCAGTGTAGGGCAAGGTAGGCAACGTATAGGACATAGTAGGGATGTGGCCTAACACACCGTATCTTAAGCTTACATATCCTTGCCCCCTTCTTACGAGGAAATTCCTGCGAAAATTCTACGGGCCCACGTAAAAATTTACGGTAAAGGCGCTGGCAACCAGTTGCAAGTATTTACCGTAAAACCGGAATATTTTACAATGTGGGCGCACATGTCCGAAGGTACGTTTTCTCAAGTTGCGTTTCATTCTTCTCGGTAGCACAGGCTTCAGTGCCTGGGGTTGCGTGGGGGGGATACAGTATTGCTTTGTAATAATGCACCTACAGAGAAATATTCAATAAAAGTGCTGGGAATGAACAGAAACTCAGTGGAGCCTTTAACAAAATATATATACGGACTGAGGGAAAATAAACTGAAGTAGAAAAACAGGAAAACAAACTGAACTGGAAAAACTAGTATTCAATCAGATGTCTACGTAATGATGACAAAATCACCGCAGGTCACACGTCAGTGGAACGCCATAGCAAATCCTCACACGTTCGCGGTATTCTACAGTAACCAAGGTCCCTACCCAGCGAACTTGCAACGTTGAAACAACGTTTACTTGCAACGTTGAAACAACGTCGCATCAAAATCCAAGTAATGTCAAGATAAGATATTAATTCACCAATTTGGACCATTATACATGGTATACAATTACATATTACATATTAATAATTATCTTTACGAATTTTCTAAAGCTTTAGGGCCTGGTGAGCTTCATCCTAGAATCCTTAAGGAACTAGCAAACGAACAGGGCGCAGTACTTTCACATTTGTATCAGCAATCTCTTGATACTGGTGAAATCCCAAAAGAGTGGCTTCTTGCAAAGATTTGTCCCCTCTAAGAAAGGAGATAGGGCTCTTGCTCGCAACTATCGCCCTGTGTCACTGACATGCATACCATGAAAGTTGTCTGAACATATTGTTTGTTCAAATATCATGACTCACTTGGATGAACACCAACATTTTTCAGACAGGCAACAGGCATTTAGGAAAAGGCACAGTTGTGAAAACAGCTGACCACGGTAATAAATGATTGGGTAAAAATCCTGGACAAATGAGGACAGGTGGATCCATTCATTCTGGATTTTGAAAAGGCTTTTGACACACACCGTCATGAACTACTTAAAACCAAATTACTTTGTTATGGCATTGGCAGGAAGACTCTCAAATGGATTGATTCCTTTCTTTGCTACAGAAAACAACGAGTTGTTGTTAATGATGAAACTTCAGGGTGGGCTCCAGTTTTTGTCTGGTGTCCCACAAGGGACCGTTCTTGGTCCATTATTGTTCTCTTTGTATATCAATGATATTTCCACTGATACTGACACCGAAATAAGACTGTTCGCAGATGACTGTGTTTGCTAAAATTAGAGAGGCAGATGACTCAATGAAACTTCAGAGGGATGTAGATAGTTTACGGTGTTGGGTAAGAAAATGGGGTATGAGATTTCAGCCTGTTAAATGCAATACTAAGCAAATAACTAGAAAAAGAACAAACAAAACAAGCCTTATTACACTTTAGAGGGAACAGTCCTCGAAAATGTGGATTCCATTAAATACCTTGGCGTGACCATCACACATGACTTGAGATGGAATACTCATATTAGCAACATGTGTACAAAGGTTAATAGGCTTCTTCAAGTGGCATATAAGAAGAGGGCTATGAAGTAAAGTCTTAGAAGGTTAGTGATGCCCCTTTTCTGATTGGTTAAACTTTTGTCTGCCAGCAAGAGCACTCTGATCTTGAATAAAACAATTAATGTAATTCTCTTATGATCATGATTATTGCCAGATGCACAAAGGTGATGCTAGTGAAAAAGGGATGGTTTGCGTGAAAAGGGACTTGTCTGCCTTGTATGACCAAACGAATTGTGATTCTTTCAAGGTGACATTACTGTCTCCAAGCAGAGACATAAAATTTATCAAACTGAATTACATGTATCAATCTGCATAAATAGGCTGATCAAAGCATGACATATATTTAAAAAAAAGGGGGCAAAAGGTACATTTTAGCGCACGTATGCTAACCGATAGGGGCCCAAAAGTATTTAACAGCCATGAATGACAGATTAATGTTTCTTCTGAAAACAAATCATTGCAGATAGCTGCTTTCACAGCATTTTACTATTAATTTCAAAGCCAGTGAAAAGGCTTCAGAAGATATTTACACTAACCAGCTCGTCTCTCTGGTTATTGAGAGACTTGGTAGCCCTGTCTTATATGCCACTTGGCTTCTTGAGATGAAATCTTTATCAGTGCCCCAAGGATGTAAAGGAAGCAGCATATAAAGGACTTGTTTGCCCGATCTTGGAGTATGGTAGTTGTATCTGGGACCCCCAGGGAGTGGTCCTTCAGGAAGAAATTGAAAAAGTTCAGAATAGGGCAGCTAGATTTGTAACGAGCAATTACTGCTTTGAAACTGGAATACTGAAAAACTTAAGATGGGAGTCTCTCAAGAAAAGGAGGAGAGACAGTAGGCTTATACTCTTGTATAAAGGTCTAAAGGGTGCTGCCAGCATTCCAACAGATGACCTTATTCCCCCAATTAGGAGCTGCAGAAATCATCACTCTATGGCATTTCAGATCCCCACTGCAAGAACTGATATTTACAATGGATCCTTCTTCCCTCAGACCATTAGAGATTGGAATGTCCTTCCCTATTCGGTAATTTCATCCGCTGAAGGTGCAAAGGATAAAATAGCTAAGTTTATTTCTTTGGCGAAGAGCTAAGTACTAACTTCCCGTTTCACAGGTCCTGGATGTCATTTGACGTGTCGCCAGTAACAAATCTGATTCTGATTCTTTTACAATGAGCAGAAACGTCAGAAAATGTACCCGTGACATGCGCGCCCAGCGAAGACTCGGCTCAGCCTGCGCATTTGCCTAGGTCTACTATCTCATCTTACATAAGCCAACCTAGTAAACATTCTGCGTAAATCTACATCGGACCATTATCGGCTCCATAGCATTCCTGTCGGGCCGAAGTACGATAGACATTTAAGCAGAATGCTAACTAGTTTGGCTCCTGTAAGATGAGACAGTAGAACTATGGCGAAGCAACTACAGAAGAAGGACACCAGGTGACCAAACAGCATATGTCTCAGTCATTACATATAGTCTTACCACTGATAAGAGACCGGACATAGTATACTGTATACTGTCAATAAACGATAGAAATAGATGCCCAATACGGGAATTTAGTACTGATATATTTTTTATCCATATGTAATACCCCCTCCAAAATATTCCTTACCCCTCAGAAGGCCTCTTTACCAGCCCCTGCTAGTATCTCATAATCACCTCTTTATGGTATACTTTGATCTCTCTTGCATAGTACTTAGGTAGGGGCAATAAAATCACAAGACAAAATATTTAGACGTAAACGTTTAAGTACCGGCGCAAATTTTGTTCATGTTTACATAGAGATATGGGTCAAGGGTATACTAAAGTTTAACAAGACAAAATATTAGGCGTAAACGTCTAAGTACCGGCGCAAATTTTGTTCATGTTTACATAGAGATATGGGACAAGGTAATACTAAAGTTTAACAATACGAAATATTAAGACGTAAACGTCTAAGTACCGGCGCAAATTTTGTTCATGTTTACATAGAGATATGGGACAAGGATATACTAAAGTTTAACAAGACAAAATATTTAGACGTAAACGTCTAAGTACCGGCGCAAATTTTGTTCATGTTTACATAGAGATATGGGACAAGGTAATACTAAAGTTTAACAAGACGAAATATTAAGACGTAAACGTCTAAGTACCGGAGCAAATTTTGTTCATGTTTACTTAGAGATATGGGACAAGGGTATACTAAAGTTTGATAAATTTTCAATGTAACAGGTAAAATCGAACAACAATATGATTCTTTAACTTTCACTGCCACAGGCGATAATAATAGCTTTTGCAAACAGCATAGATCCAGATGAGACGGCTCATATAAGCCGTCTCATCTGGATCTACGCTGTTTGACATTCAGTCTTTCCCCTTTACGTATAAACTTCTTTTCAAGCGATAATTTGTTAAAAAAGAAAAGCAGGCGACAAATGTCGTCTGAAATTTGGCACCGAAAGAGTTAATGTTTGCTTTTATTAAGTTTTATGAAATTTCTTGATTGAAATGAAAATAAAATCGACATTAATCTGCTTATAACACAGTTTGTTTTGAGGATTTTTTTTTTTATATTTGCCGGGATCGTCACAAACTGACATCCCGGCAAATATAAAACGTCCTTAGTGAGCTAATCGAATAGTCTACCATATGTAAAAAACCAAAGTTACATTAAGAAACCGGCGCGATTCCCGCGCCAGTCAATTAGTGAGTAGTACCACATCTATGCCTTTCAATGGGAAGGAGAAGACACGTGTTCGATCTAGTACACAAGAACATTGTGAACGTAATCACATGTTGCAAGTTTTCAAAAGCAGATTCATCATCATTTGCTTGTGGCAGACACTTACATTCAATATCATTCAGGTACCAATACAGAGTGATGACGATAACGTAGTGGAAGAGTTCTGTGAGGAACTGCACTCCGTCGTTGACCAGACACACCTAAATGACATTCTGATAGATCAAGGAGATTAACCCTTGTCCTGCTGAACCCGGATATACCCTGCCTTTGCAAACAGTGTAGATCCAGATCAGTTGGCTTCTAGAAGCCAACTGATCTTGAACTGCACTGTTTGCCATTAAGTATATTAATTTATAGCAACAATGCAGATCAAGCAATCTGATTGGCTGAAAATTAGAAGCGGGTGCGGCATCTTAATTTATTCAGCAGGACAAGGGTTAAAATGCCAACGTTAGCAAGGATACACACGCTGACTGGAGTTATTTTGTGGGTAATCCTGCAATTGTAAAACAAATGAAAAAGGACTGAAGTTCCTAGAATTTGTCACAAATAACAACCTAATGATGGCAAGCATGCTAGGAAGTCACAAACTATCAAGAAGATGGACTTTGCAAAGCCCGGATGGAAATCATCATAATCAAATTCGCCGGATTGCAGCTTGGTGAGGAAAATTTTTCATTCTTGTCTAAAAATCGCCAAACACAAGCTTCCCAAGGGAAGACATAGAAAATGACTATGAGTCGTTTATAATGGTTTTCAGAAGTTGGTTTTAGAAGACCAGCGAGTATATTCCAACTAATAGGGGTATCAACCTTATAATTTTTTTCTTATTTCTCCACAAAAAAAACAACATATATTGTGGGTTATCATTAGAAGCGCCTCGTTGAGGCACTTCAAATGAGTACCTACAACATATGTTTTCTTACAGAGAAATACGAAGAATATCAATACTTATCGGTTGAAAAACAAGTCCTTATCTGGAGCTATGAGCAGGGAAAACCCAGTTTGGTTCACATTTCACCTAAAGAAACTGAAAGACCCAGCTATGGAATACGCTTTCCAAGCAAAAATAATGCTTGATGTCGAAAACACAAACCTCGATTGCATAGCTGAAAACTTCGGCTCACAATGACTGACACAACCAAGACGGTCCTTGGCAAAAAGGACTGCAAATAGAAACTATGGGTAATAAATGAAGTTCTTGACCTCTGCGATAACAGAAGAGAACTCTGGAGACTGAAAACTTAACCAGATGGTGCCACAGTAGAGATCTGGATCAAACTGCTCCTAGGAGCAGTTTGATCCAGATCTACACTGTAGCACGAGCGATCTGCACTGCTTGCTCACACATTTCAGTCCAAATATTTAGGGTAAAAATGGTACCGGAGTTGAATGATTAGAAACAGGAAGTTATTCCGCTGAAACCCGAACAATCATATTTTGCCTCTCTTTGCAAAAAGGGAACTCAAAGTGTTGGAAACACCATGTATTTAATGCGCATCGCGAGAAAGAATTCGTTATGACATATCTGGGCAACGCCTTCGCATACACGCAGTCTGATCAGTGACTTCGTTGTCCACCACAGAATCAATGGTTACTGCAGGAAATATGACAAAAAGCGGATACCTTGATCAAACTCGTGGATGTATAGGCTGATCTTGATCTTCCCATATAACATAAAAGATTTTTTTTCTCACGTTAAGTATCATAAAGCAAACTATTCATTATGAAAACATGCCTGTTCAAATATACTGAATATTTTACCACCACAAAATAAAAATTTTCAGATAAAAAACTCTGATATGTTTCAGATTTCTGCTCAAAAACATAGATTGTGGGTACTCGTTAGAACCGCATCGACGAGGCGTTTCTAACGAATACCTACAATCTATGTTTTTGAGCAGAAATAAGAAAAATAATATATACCCCTGTAAACCCCAGTTTTACTATATAAAAATCGGTTTAAGGGGGTCAAAATTATATAGGCATGTTTTCGTGATGGCTAACGAGATACAATCGAAATAAGAAAACAATAATTAAAAGAAACAATATACACGAGGCTCAGAATGAAGAAGAGATTAAGAACAACGATAAGACACAACGACAAGTTTAAAAATAGCCGACATACATGCACAAACAAAGAAGAATTACAATAGATAAACAACCTTGGTACGGTTAGCAGAAATAAACATGGGAAGGTGTTGAAGTACTTTAACTAGTTTTACACGACCGCAACCCCGTCCCTAATTCTGACGCTGCTTAAAATTACAAACATCGTCACGAAAACATACCTATATAATTTTGACCCCCTTAAACCCCACTTTTATATAGTAAAAAGGGGTATACATTATTTTTTCTTATTTCTGCTCAAAAACATAGATTGTGGGTACTCGTTAGAACCGCCTCGCCGAGGCGGTTCTAACGAGTACCCACAGTCTATGTTTTGAGCAGAAATATGAAAAGTATCAAAGTTTTTTGCCTGAAAATTTTCAGTTTTTAGGAGGTGAAATTTTCTATATATTTGAATAGGCGTGTTTTCGTAATGTGTTCGGTTCGCGCAGGATCCACGACCTCGTTACAAAAGTACCCAGTAAGCAATCTTTATAAATCTATAGCGGGCCGTTATCGGCCCGTCAGGGTAGCTGACGGGCCGATAACGGCCTGCTATAGATTTATAAAGAATGCTAGCTGGGTAGGTAATTTGTAAAAATGTGGGAAACTCTACCAAGTTATCTAGTCATCCTTATTATTTCTAAAATTATAGCATTTCAGATTTTTGATGATAGCTTGATAACACGACAAAAAATCATGAGAAGAATTCTGCTCCAAGTAGGGTTCGAGTTCTAATACGCTACAGGATCTCCTACCCTCCATCCATCCAGCCAGCCAGGCATGCATGAATGCATCCGTTCATCCATCCATCCAGACGTACGTACTTTAGTACAAGTGCATACTCTCTCTCTCTCCCTCTCTCTCTCTCTCTCTCTCTCTCTCTCTCTCTCTGAGAGAGAGAGAGAGAGAGAGACTACTAGGATCTGCCGGTGGGTCTGAGTCTACGGCATAATGACCCTTTTCTTATTATATGCTCACATGATGTTTACTTGTAACATGATACTAAAATGTTTTAGTAAATATTCAATTCTATTTGTGAGCCATGTCACTTAAGAGTCTTCAAAGGACCTCTTCTCACGTTCGAGTGAAAGCTTGTGCAGATCGACGCGCACAGTCCTGCATTCAGGTCTGTGTCATGCTGACAAATCTGCTGCCAAACGCGAAGCCAATAACTAGTGGAAATCCACACCATTGATTCGCTATATTCTATCTATATAAATGTAAGGTGGTGACTTGAGGTGGCATTTCTTCTCAGGACCATTTTAGCCGGGAGACTCCCCAAAAGGATGTCTGGCAAACAGTGCATACCCAGACCAGACGCCGCAGAATGTTTAAAATATAACCTGCTAACTGTGAATAAATGCAGACATTATTTAAAATGGTCTTCCCATTTTACACAGAAATAAGACTTAACATTTGGTTTTATTTTTATATTCGGATCACTCCTTTCATCTGGTCAGTGTCTCTAAATCCAAACACATTTTTTCTATGCAGAAAAAAAACAACAAAACATAGATGTATAAATAAGTCCGTAGTACACTAAATATGTTACATTAAGAAAACACGCCTATTCAAATATATTGAAAATTTCACCACCAAAAACTGGAAATTTTCTGATAAAAAAGACCCCTGATATTTTTAATATTTCTGCTCAAAATATAGATTGTTGGTACTCGTTAGAACCGCCTCGCCGAGGCTGTTCTAACGAGTACCCACAATCTATGTTTTTGAGCAGAAATAAGAAAAATGATGTATACCCCTGTAAACCACAGTTTTACTATATAAAGGTGGGGTTTAAGGGGGTCAAAATTATAATGCATGTTTTTGTGATGTACTTTGTGCAGCATTTTATGTATTTCTGTATTGATGGTAGCAGACTGTTGACAAAAAATCACAGAAGCCCCAAACTGTTGTTTCGATATTTATAATGTTAGTAAAATTAACAAGAATAAGTGTTCTGATACACTAAGTTTCACCAAAATAATTTAAGCTCTCAGTGAGGTTTTGAAGAATCTGCACACTCATTGTGAGAAGAAATATACTTTCATATCATAAAAACTCATAAAAATACACGCATTCCTGAAAACTTTTAAAGTAACTAGAGTATAATATTTAATTTATAAAGTTATTACCTCCCTTGACCTAACTTGGCTATGCAGCCTAGTTAGAAAGTATATATTTAGGCGATATTTTCTCCAATATTTCTTTATTGCACAGTCCTTAGAAGCATTTTATAATAAACTAGGGGTAGTTTTTCGTTTGGAAATTGTATTTGTACCCAACAAAAAATAAGGTTATATCGATATTAGCTCCACCAGCCACCTTTAAGAGTAGCATCGGGACCCAGGGTGAAATTGGTCGGCTTTAACCCCACCCCGTCCCCTCCCCCACCCTCCCCCCATCCACGGTGGTTTATTCTACTGCCCGTTCTAAGGCGGTGGTCCCGGTGTTGGTCTTACTCTTTGTTGCTATGTGGTTTATTCTACGAGGCGATTTGTTTTAAGTCTTGCCTTGTGTTATTTTGTTCTTGTGTTTTTCAGTCCTTTTAGCGTTGCGATTTCCTCACTTGGGGAATTTTGTTTGTTTGTTTTTTGTTTCCTCCACTCCCTGGACTTTTCTTTTACCTTTTTATGGATATATATTAATAAAAAGAAACACTTGAGCGACTTTAAACCCTTTCACACTTACATAATCCCGGGTTAACAAAAGTTAAACAGCAAGAGAGACATATACCAATTATAGACAGTGATTTCAGATGATGGTATAATCATAAACAAATTCAGAGAATATATTAAACAATATACCATGATATACAGTATACCATGACAAACAATATACATGATAACGTCGTAGTATACACAAAATGCACAATTTAACGTCCCTTTAGGGTTCAGGTTAAATTTGGTTTTGTTTCCTGGGTTTATCGTAGGACAGCTTATAACACTTCCATCACGAAAACACGCCTATATAATTTTTATCCCCTTAAACCCCACTTATATATAGTAAAACTGGGGTTTACAGGGGTATACATTATTTTTCTTATTTTTGCTCGAAAACATAGATTGTGGGTACTCGTTAGAACCGCCTCGCCGAGGCGGTTCTAACGAATACCCACAATCTATGTTTTGAGCAGAAATATGAAAAGTATCAGAGTTTTTTACCTATTTTTTTTTTTTTTTTTTTTCAGTTTGTGGAGGTGAAATTTTCGATATATTTGAATAGGCGTGTTTTCGTAATGATCCAAACTTATTGTTGGATAATAAGGTGTGTACCAGATGAACAAGTACATATTTTGTCACACCCTTCAATCGCTAACTGCGATAGAAGCATACCAAATAAATACGAAAATTAGTTAATGTTTCAGTGAGTATCGCTTGTCATGGTGAATTGTGTGTATAAACTGTGGCACATTTCAATATTTAGATAAATAAATTAACCAGCCAATTCTTTTTACACATATTAAAAGAGTTTCTGAGTTTAAGCACTATTATATCTCATCTTTGTAGCAATGTTCTTCACACACACGCACGCACGCGCGCGCGCGCGCCCCTCTGCCGATCACACTTTTACTGATTTTCTTAGTAATAACATCAATAAAACAGCACAAATTTCTAGGTTGACGTTTGTTCTTACTATTCATTGATTGTTCAAATTTTTAATATATTTGGTCTTTTATAGAAATATGGCAGCAAATATTTCATCCAATCGTTTAGAAATTGTGGACAAGTAAACAGAAAATGAAATTCGCCACCAATATGCGAAGAGCATGTGGAGCATAATCTTTCATTGATCAAAACACTCCCCCACCTTTCTGTTTCTATTGGGAGTCTGTAATTTCTCGTTCTAATTTTTTTACATAATTTATTAGGAAGAATTGAAAGTAGAACCTCGATAATTCAAACTTCAATAATTCAAAATTCTCAATAATTCAAAATCATTTTGAAGTCCCAACTTAAATATATGTATGCATTTTAACCCTCAATTATTCAAAGTCTGAATAATTCAAACAAAAATGTTTGGTCCCTTGGACTTTGAATTATTGAGGTTCCACTGTAGATGCATTTTTTTTTTTTTTTTTTTTTTTTTTTGTGGAGGGGGGAGGAACTCGTTTTTGAAAGTCTGTATGTGTTTGAGTCTGATGTGATGTCTATATCTGAAGTCCATGTTTTGCATAAATTGATCTTTTGACTTTTGATTTGCAGAGTGTGTAAACCAAGTTGTGTTTATAAAGTTCTGATTATCCCAGAATCCCCACTGAAAACCAACCGAACATAAAATAGTTTTAACATTTTCTATACATACTGACATCACACGAAGTTCATCATAATCATATATGATAGAGTTGCTTTCTTAAGATTTAAGAACTGTTTATAAAGTTTTAGTTGTACCCTTTCAATAACTTCTATATTACCCACACCTCACAGTTTGAATCCATATAACAGAACTGGCTTAATAGTTTTATCAAAGAGATCAATTTGTACATCTAATGGTAACGATCAGTTTCTTATTTTCAGTAAAAGACCAAACAACGCCTTGTTGCCTTGTTCGGCAATGTGTTTTTAGTTTGTACATATGATCCACTTTTACCAAGAAATATTCCAAAACATGTATATTCGTCTACAGTTTCTATATTTTCAGTTTAAAATGTACATTTTATATCATATTTTGATCTTCCTTTACTGAAGACTACGATGTTTGGTATACTGATATTTACCGTTAATCTCCGTTACAAACAAGATTCGCTAAATACATTGAGTGCCAACTGTAAGTCATTTTTATTGTCACTAAAATAGCAGTATGGTCAGCATATAAAAGAATTGATAGTTTAAAGACATATTTATTCCTTCTTTGGCTAGACCCCTCTCTTATGATCAGCCCCAATATACAGTCCTGATAACAGAGCGCACATCAAAGGCTTATCTTATCTGAGTGATTATGGGGTGATTAGAAGGATGTTAAGTCTCCCTTGATGGGGCCCTATAAGGAGTAATTCATATAATTGAGAAGTATTCAATTTATAACTTTAAAACCAAAATAAACTCATTTGCAAATTTGGCATTTAATTTGTTGATTTGTATTTTATCTCTTTTATTTATGTATTCATTTATTTATTTATTTATTTATCTATCTATTATTGACAGTTTTTCCAAAATACAAAAGTGTTGTTATTTCTTGCACTGTGAAGAAAAAAACTGAAATAGAAATATAAAATTGAAAGGTTTTAATTATTTATTTATTTACTTACTAAAGTAAATAAGCACACTTCACAATTATTCCATAGCTGCCTCAAAACTAAATATTTTAACTTCAGTAAAAAAACACATTATAAATGGAATACGGTCAGAAAGTTCTAAGACACTTAAGAATGTGTACTTTATGCCAAAAAAAACTTTTCTTTTTCACTAAATAAATAAATAGATAATTAAATAAAATCCCTATCTAACTGATTTTCCGTATTTAATCTAAAGAAGCAGATAAAGAGGGAATTTGATGATAAATTAGCATAAAAGCATAAGTATCTGTATTTCTCCTTAAAACATGTTGTCAGTATTCATTAGAACTGCTTTGGAGAGCCAATTCTAATGAATAACAACCAGATATATTTTATTTAAATAAAGAGAAAAAATATCAAATTATCACCAAATTACCCACCTTATCTGTTTCCCTCTCTTGATAATAAACTTTACTGATACCTAATCTATTTAACCCTTATCAGGCCCCTACCTGTAAGGATGGCCTAAGTCACCAAGAATTTCTTATCTTAATCTGCTAAGAGTCATTAGGGTGTTATGCAATCCAAATTGTGTCTTTAAGTACATCGATACGTCGTTCGTATTAACATCACATATAAAACTATTAATGTGTTTTAGTGTCAAAACGTTTTGGTTATTTAAAAATATGCTGAATAGGAATGGCGATAAGTTCTCTCCTTGACGCACGCCAATAAAACAGCTGAAAAAGTTTGTACTTGCTTCATTGGTTACATTTCTTGATTTAATGTCTTGGTACATATCAAAACTTAAATCAAAGTATTTGCCACGTGCCCCGATTGTATCAATTTACTCCAAAGACCTGCCCTCCAGACTGTGCAAAATGCTTGTTAAAAATAAAAAAGCAGCAATAAAATGTCTCTTTGTGGAGTGAGCTATATCTATTAAGCTTTATCGCTGTAATGATTTCATCTTCTGTCATTTTCTGATTTATCTCATTACCAATTAAAGCTTTAATTTCAGCATAGTTAGTATTACTTTCGCCAAGATTTAGTTTATCCTCTTTATTTTCATTACTATTTGCTGCTTGATAAAATTTATAAAAGGCATCCAAAGAAGCGTATTTGGTATCTCTTTACTTGTTTGAATTTACTGTTTTCCAGTTTCTTTTGAGTCAATATTTTTTCAGTCGTCTGAGTTTCTGTATTCTTTCTTTTAGAAATTGCTTCTGTAAGGAAATACATTACTGAGGCGGCATACATGTGAGTTACCGGACGTTTCCGACAGGTAGACTAGGACAAAAACATTCCATGGACTGCTCAATGTAACCAAGTATTAGCTTTCAATAAAAGCATATAAACAGGTTTCCTAATTCCTGTATCTTGCAAAAACACGTAACCCTACAATCAGAAAGAGATACGACTGAGGTTTTGTATATACATGTATAAAGCTTGGATATTGGTTCATACAAAACCACTGTATAGCAATTCGAAACTAATTGCATTTTGGAAAAGTGCATGCATTTTCATGATACTGGTTTAGAGTTTTTGCCAAGCATCTGTAAATTCTATTAAGCCAATATACCTGCAGGTAAAATATACATCCGACTCACGATGAATAAATCTGTACAGTTGACGTCTGAATATAAATTAACACAGATTGTTTAAAATTCATTTCGCGTTTTGTAAAACGGCGTGTATTTTATGGAATTTTGATGACAATTTTTTGTTTGCGGAAATTACGCCACTTACGGAGTGTTTGGTCTTCATACATTCTTACCGAGTATAGTTCGTCAACTACGATTTTGAAAATATGGACATGACGAAATGCACGGCGATTCCCCTCAACATGCATTTTTAAGACTCACGTAAGTATAATACACTGTTCTAAATGAATATTTTTATAGACAAACCTTAAGCACGGAAGCTGGAAAGATGTCTAGTAAAATTTGAAATGTGTCATTCAAAATGATGTCATAAAATTTGCAATCAAACGTTTGCTTACAGGTTAATCTTAGCGGCCATATTGTATGAAAAATCATACATTTTTTTGGTATTAATCCATTTCTATGTAGCTTCTTATAAATGCTATAGAAAACGGAAATGGGGTTTATTTGAAATGTAGTTGCGTGCGAAATTTAAAAATTAAGGTTAGACAGGAAAACAGGGTACTCTTCCTTGAATGCGGCAAACAGCCGCAGTGTCACTCATGGCTTCACGTTTGCATATGTCATTACGAAAACACGCCTATTCAAACATATTGAAAATTTTACAACCAAAAAAGGAAAATTTTCAGATAAAAATTTCTGATATTTTTCATATTCCTGCTCAAAACATAGATTGTGGGTACTCTTTAGAACCGCCTCGCCGAGGCGGTTCTAACGAGTACCACAATCTATGTTTTTGAGCAGAAATAAGAAAAATAATGTAAACCCCTGACAACCCCCGTTTTACTATATAAAAGTGGGATTTAAGGGGGCAACATTATATAGGCATGTTTTCGTGATGTGCATGAGAAAATAGACATTCTGCTTTCTGTTTTGAGCATTTTTCTTTCTTTTTTATGATTTTAACCTGAATACACAAGGTTTTGTATACTTAAAATTTGTTAAGAATCAACTGGGCCTCCATAGAAACGTTCAACTTTTCGCGAAAAGCAATGAATGCATATCTGCAATATAGTAGTTTTATATACAGACATGTCAAGGCTTTCTTCCTGTATCGAAATAAATCGTATATCTTTCCGATTCAAGGGTTAGCAAAAAGTTTGCACTGAAACCCGTAACATAATACTAGTATTACTAAGGTACCAGACAGGTGTTACCGGACGTTTCGGACATGTAGGCTCGGACAAAAATTATTTCCCTTTAATAGGAAAATTACAATTTTGCTTCTAGATTTTCATAAGAAGGTTCCGTTTTAACAGTGGTCTATAAAATGCATACATATCTTATAGGTCACTAGTTTTAACAAATAATTCTACAGTACTGTTTTTTTTGTTTGTTTTTTGTTTTTTGTTTTTTTTTGTTGTTGTTGTTGTTTTTTTTGTTTTGTTTTTCTTGTTTGTTTTTTGTTTGTTTGTTTTTGTTTTGTTTTGTTTTTGTTTTTTTATTGTTTTTTTTGTTTTGTTTTTTGTTGTTTTTTTTTTTTTTTTTTTTTTGTTTGTTTTATTTTTAAGAAAGTTTTGATTAAGTCCAATATTTTAGTCAACAAAATCAGTTCTCATCAATCATAAACTGACGAAATAAGGCATGAAAGCGAATAGAGATCCTTACTTTGGGGTGTCCTTGAGCAGCATGTTCTTTTTGTTACTCAGATCGGATAAACCCTAAAAGAGCCCAAGCAGCAGGGATAATGTACTTGAACACTTTCCACGCCGATACCGCTCTGATTAACTGAAGACGCTAATGAACTAGGCACGAAAATGTCTGCTGTTTGCAATATGCTAATTAGAGAGAATTATATTATCAAATGAGCCGGTACACAGCATTTCCTAAAATATTGCATGTGCGCCCAGCGAAGACTCAGATCAGCCTGTGCATCCGCGCACTGATGAGTCTTCACAGGGCACACTGTAAGCAGCCAAGGTTTGTCTTTTTCCGATCATACATGGCCCACTCAGGAACCAGAGCATCGTCGCACTATGGTCCAAAGCAGGTAGACAGTGAAGAGTCTGATGCGCAGGCTGAACTGAGTCTTCGCTGCAAGTATTAATTGATTTTGAATCGTGAGGAGAAATTTTACAAGAAATGTCGGGATCTATTTTCTGGAAAAAAAAATGGGAAAACTTGAATGTACAAAATGTCGCCTGCTGATTTTATTTTCGCAACATACTATATATATATGCATTACCGGTATTTTGTCACTGCTGATGATAATTCGAATTCAAGTCAGTCGTGCTAAATCTCAAGGCCTATTTTCGAAGTTAAATAAGAAAATACCATCAGTTTGTCGTCTGCTTAGTTTTTGTTGGGCGCACACGTCAGAAGGTACAATTTCTCACGTTGCTGCTATTATATGCACTACATAACAAAATGTCTTCTCTGTGTGTTTTGACGAAGCTTGGAGATAGTCAGTCTGTTTGGAGCTTTCTTATGGTCGTCTTGCAAGATTACTTTTACTAGTCCTGTTCAGCAATATGTCGTTCACTCTAACTCCCCGTCTGTCGTTCCTCCGCACAACGAAGCAGCCAATTAGAGCATAGATAATCCAGTCATCCGCACAGGCTGAGCAGAGTCTTCGATATCGGCATATAGAAACTTTGCATTGTTGGCTGTCCAAAATACGCCGTGAAGGTTCTAATCAGACTGAATGAATGCGCAGGTTGGCCAGTATCTTTGTTTGGCATACATGTCCGAAAATACGTGTCATCACGAAAACATGCCTGTATAATTTTGACACCATTAAACCCAACTTTTATATAGTAAAATTGGGGCAAGTGCCCTTCTTAGATCCAGTGCTAATGAAAAGAATGTGTTTTGTCTTTCTTCCATCCCAGCAAACACACAACGTCACAAGAACGCCATTACAACGTCGCTGCAACATTGCAGCGATGTTGTAACGACGTTCCTGCGAGTTGTATGTCTGCTGGGATGCACCGTACATCACATACAGCTTAAATGCCAACCTGTCCACTTCCCAGCTAGCATTCTTTATAAATCTATAGCGGGCCGTTCTCGGCCCGTCAGGGTAGCTGACGGGCCGAGAACGGCCCGCTATAGATTTATAAAGAATGCTTACTGGGTTTATACATTTTACTGAAATAAGGCAATGTTGGGTTTGGTTTGTTATTGGTGTCGCAACGTCAGAAAATGTACCTTCGGACATGTGCACCCGACGATTACTCAAATGCATCTGTACAGTCTGATCCGAGTCTTCATTGTACGACCCGTTGTACGCATAAAGAAATCTATCCAAAATGTGCCCAGTGGAGATTCCGATCAACCTGTGCGAATGCGCGCGTTGATCTGAATCTTCGCTGGGCGACCATGCGACACAAACCCTATTGGTCTGAAAATTTCCTAGCTGAAACAGGGATTCAAACTTACAAGCCTCATATTCCAAGTCAGGCATTCTAGTATATATGACTAATCATTTTGATCAGCTCGAACGTGAAAGTTTCTAATTTTAAAGCTAGATATAGAAGGGAGAGAATTTTATGTCATTATTAATAACTAGAGCGGTACGATTTATTCCCTTTACATAATTACTATTTGAACAAACATGTAGGAACGCATGCAGTCAGACAACCAGCCAGCCTGCCACATAACTAGGGCAGGGCAGGGCAGGGCAGGGCAAGTTTCAAGTTCTTGTTTAACGACAAGCCAAAACAAATTAATTCAGTATAGAACGCCAGTGCAGTATGGTATAGTTCCCACACCTATTCAAATATATTGAAAATTTCACCACCAAAAACTGAAAGTTTTCAAATAAACATTCTGATATTTTTCATATTTCTGCTCAAAACAATAGATTGTGAGTACTCGTTAGAACCGCCTCGCCGATGCGGCGAGGCGGTTCTAACGAGTACCCACAATCTATGTTTTTGATCAGAAATAAGGAAAAAAGTGTATACCCCTTTAAACCCCAGTTTTACTATATAAAAGTGGGGTTCAAGGGGGTCAAAATTATATAGGTATGTTTTCATGACATAATTCGCTTACTGTCCAGACATGTAAATAGGCAGGCAGACAGCCATGTATGTTGGGTTTGGTATAGAAGTAAAGAAAAGGGTAGTGTAAATTAGGTATTGGTAGGTAGGCAGGCAAGCAAGCATGCAAACAGACAGACAAACAGATCGGTCGGTCAGTAGGTTCTGACACGTCAACCCCTGTGGGTCATTTTATGTCGGCTTCTAAAGAAAATGAGAACATGGAGGGAAAAGAGAGAAACAGAACAGGATTAAGGAAAAACGTGAACTGCAGTAGCAACAGCAATACTAACGCCACCCTTACCACACATGCTACATATGCGGGCCCTTACCATCACATAGGTGCCGGCCTCGGTGGCTCAGTTGGATGCGCCGTCCGACTGGAGACCAGGAGGTCGCGGGTTCAACCCCTGCCGAGGTCGGCAACATTCTTTCGTGGAGATTGATCATGAAATATTTTCTACGGTCATTCTCTCCCTTCCGCTGATTCAAGAAGGGCAGTTGTCAGTTTCTGGCGAAAGAATGTGCACAATACTGGTTAACCGCTAAGAGGACTAAGCCTGCCCAGTAAATGTGTGGTTAGGTAAACTGACCGCGCTCGACATGACCCCATTGGGTTGACTGGGCCGTAAAACCTCAACACAAACACAAAACCATCACATAGGTATGTACGAACGTAACAGATTGATAGGGAGCTGACAGATTGCTCGTGGTAAGTAAAGTAGAAGAATGTAACGCCTGTACTACCCAGTGGGCACGCAACGTCGAGACAATATCGGTTGTAGATACGCCGTGTATCTGCTGGGAAATGTCGGACATTGCTTTAGGTCACAATTAGAAAAAGAAAAAGTCTGACATTTAGGGCAGGCGGACACTTAGTGCCTTTATAGACGCACAGAACCACTGTCGAAACAAATAAAACTTCATTTTTATTAGAACGTGTTTTCGTGATAACCCAATGTTATATTCGTGACTGTGCTCATGCACTTCAAAACCATAAGGGCTATCATATGGGCCTCGCCAAGCAAAAAAGTGCCTTCAATCACGCACAAGATCATCCTGCGCATGCGCAAAGTATCCGGGCCTTTGCTATCCATTCATACATTCTGTAGCATCCAATGATTCTGTTAACGGACAGTGAAGGCCCTGATCAGACTGCGCAGATGCGCAGTCTGATCTGGGCCGTCGCTGTCCGCATATGCTCGAAGACACGTTTAAGCCTAGCGCAGTTTATATGCCTCATTCAAACAAAACAATTAGCCCATTGACGTTTGACGTGCGGGGCAATAATTTCAGCAGATAAAATTTTCAAATATTTTTTTCTTTTTTTTTCCCTGAAAATGGGCTTGACATTTCATGCAAATTGTCTCCTGAGACAATTTGCATAAAGTGCCTAAGCCTGTTTTCTAGAAGAAACATAAGAACAAAATATCATCAATTTGTCGCCAGCTGAATTTGCCTAGAGAGTGATAAATTTAAACAACCCCATATGCGTTTTTCTCAAGACCAATGCACCTGGAATCCATGAAACGCTGTTGAAGTTATCGCATGGAAACAAAATAAGGATGGAAGTACAAATCTATAGACGTATACGTACGACGGACAGGCGGATAGAGAGACAAAGAGACGACGGGCGGACACATGTATATACAGCAGGAAAACATAATACCCGAACACTGTCGTAAGGCAAGGCATCACGAAAACATGCCTATATAATACTGACCCCCTTAAACCCCACTTTTATATAGTAAAACTGGGGTTTACAGGGGTATACATTATTTTTCTTATTTCTGCTCAAAAACATGATTGTGGGTACTCGTTAGAACTGCCTCGCTGAGGCAGTTCTAACGACTACCCACAATTTATGTTTAGAGCAGAAATATGAAAAATGTCAGAATTATTTATCTGAAAATTTTCATTTTTTGGTGGTAAACTTTTCAGTATATTTGAATAGGCGTGTTTTCGTAATGGTGTGATAATATGGTATTTTAAGTAATCTTAGAGAGACCGGCTTGCTCAAACAGTGTAAGCTTAGATCAGACGACACAGGACGCTGTGTTCGGGATTGACACAGTTTGCTATTATATTTTAGACAAATCGGATTTGTTTAGATAGATTAAGGAGAATTGCGGTTGGAAGTTAAACTTTACCACTCCCTGGGCTAATTCAGGTTGTGTATTACAAACAGTACAGACATGTCTGTATTGTGCAATGTTATCAACCATGTTATCAACCATGTAACGTCCCGGTAGGCACATGACGTAGATACAACGTCGCCTCAACGTCGATGCAACGTCATGACGTTGCATCGACGTTGAGGCGACGTTGTATTTACGTCATGTGCCCGCTGGGGTAAGCCTTGCAGCGTTTTTATTACTATTATTATTATTAGTAGTAGTATTAGTATTAGTATGTAAACAATTAAACATATTAAAGGTTGACACCTGAGGTACTTTTGAGGTAACAAAATTCACAGTAGCTTCTCTTTTCTTCTAAATTGATTTACCAGTCTTGTGTTTTGATATTCATATACTCCACAAATTTAGTTAGAATAAGAGTTCTGATATTAAATAATTTGTGCCATCACAGAGGTTCTGGAGAATCTCCACACTTATAGCCCTTTCCGGAAACTAGGTTATCAGCCCCTGATAAGGAACTCTCCAATAACGCAGTGCGCGTGCGTTATAGGCACATTCTATTTCCGGGGACTATCGATTATAGGTTCTTTTACCTACGGTATGCCACCGAAAAAAGGGGAAAATATATAAGTCGGGCATCGTAATTCTACAGCGGTTAAGACACCACAGCAAACCTGTAACAAACCGTTAAAAATAACGGCAATACTCACTATAATTATTGAAATGATTAAAGATTAAAAACAGCCTTGAGTCAGTTAACGATTAATGCAGTTTGCTTTAATTGATTGATGGTTAAAGGCTGTTTGTTAATCCCGTAAATTGTTTAGATTAGGCATTATCAAACACCTGTCCATGACTGGCACATGCATTGTGCTTAGGTGGCCAGTACTTTACTTTTAATTGTCGTTCAAAAGAAATCAGAGGTCCAAATTATTCAGTTATGAACTTAACACACTTGCGCAGGAATAGGTAGGAAGTTTATTTATTTATTTATTTATTTTTTCAGAACTTTATTCTAATTTTCACAGAATCTAGAAATACAATAGTTGGTCTAAATATTTGAACAGAATAAACAAACAGTGGAGACCCAGATCAAAGGCGCAAAAACGGTGTCTGATCAGAGCCAAATCTGTTAGTCATTTATTCAGCAGCATTTTGACAAATCAACGGCTGTGTTCTAACTTCAGGTCAGGTATGGTAAAGAGTTGTTGTTCGAATAGTCAAGGAAGAATGGAATCCAGCATCGCAATAGAATTTAAAACTAAACTCTTTAAGTGCAAAGCAAAATTTGTAGAACACGATTTTCATTTTGATTTAGATTTTCATAGTAAATAAGTCTTGACATTACATGTAAATTCGTCTGCTTGGCAGAAGATTTCACATGAATGCCAATAAAAGTCAAAAAGACTTATCAGTTTCTATGATCAGTTTCTATAAAAATTTAAAAAAAAGATACTTTGAAATGTCGTCTGCTGTAGTTGTGATTAGCAGCACCTTAAGGTTTATTCATACTCAGACGACATTTTGTAATATTTTCCTTATTTTTCGCAGAAAACAGGTTCTGACATTACATGCAAATTTTCTCCAACTAGAAAGAATTTGCATGCAATTTTCAAATCACCCTTTCTGGGAAAAAAATCTAATAAATTGTAGTCTGTTGAATTAGCCAGGGTAAACTTATACAACTCTATTTAGTTTGTGTTTTGTTTTAATGCAGTGCAAAAAAAAAAAAAAAAAAAAAAAAAAAAAAAATACAGACCCTGATCAGATGCTGTGTTCTGTGTCATCTGCTGAATTAGCCCAGAAAGTGGTAAAGGTTAAGTTTGGACAAATCATTTAAATTTAGTGTTTGTGGGAGAGTTTTTAAAACCGTTATGCTACCGATTTACATGCAGTCATATGCAAAACAAATACAAATCTGTGCGTTATATCTTAACATTTCATGCTTGATATCATCTCCAGTGGAGACAATTTGCAGGAAAAACCAAAGCTTTAATTATGGAAAATGTTTCGCTGTGTTCCCCCATATTTCTATGTACCCGTCAAGTAGCTAAACTATGAAGGGACGCAACTCCACATATAAAAATTGTAAAAACGTTATTAAAATAGTTATTATTCCAAAATATTCTTCCAAACTTGGACATATTATCTATTTATATATTATTTAATAAAGTATATGTCTAATTTTACACAAACCATGGTGAACTTGATAATATAATTGGATTTCGGTAATTATTATTGGATTTCGATAGATTCCGAAATAGTAAAAACGTTAGTAAAATCATTATTATTCCAAACTATTCTTCTAAACTTAGACATATTATCTGTTTATATATTATTTAACAGTGTATATGTCTAAATTTACATAAATCTTGGTAAACTTGATAATATAATTGGATTTTGGTGGATTACGGTGAATATTGGATTTCAGTATTCCAAAATGCTGTTGCTAGTATGTAAAAATCGATAGTCCCCGGAAGTTAAGTAGTGCTAATGAAGAGTACTCATCTAAGGAAGATAACCTAGTTTCCGAAAAGAGCTATTATGAAAGAAATATATATATATATATATATATATATATATATATATATATATATATATATATATATATATATATATATATATATATATAAACAGAAAACATGCCTCAAAGCCATTAAAGCCTTTAGATTATTAAAATCGTTGTTTTGTTCCTAACATAATTGTCTCCAAGATCATCACGAAAACACGCCTATATAATTATGACCCCCTTATACCCCACTTTTATATAGTAAAACTGGGGTTTACAAGGGTATACATTATTTTTCTTATCTCTGCTCAAAACATAGATTGTGGGTACTCGTTAGAACCGCCTCGTTGAGGCGGTTCTAACGAGTACCCACAATCTATGTTTTGAGCAGACATATGAAAAATACCAGATTTTTTTATCCGAAAAGTTTCATTTTTTGGTGGTAAAATTTTCAGTATTATTTAAATAGGCGTGTTTTCGTAATGGGGTAAGCTTAGACAGACCAAGGAAGAAAAGAAGCCCAACAAACCCAAATCAACGAAGCTAAAATCATAGACATACCGGCTATACCGGTAAAGAACCTTGCACCGTAAAGGTGAAATCAGAACCTAAGGTAAGGAGCGGAACTAGGCCTAGCAATGGTATCATGTTATAATCGGGTTTCTCAATTCCTGTATCTTGTAAAAAAACAAAAACGTAACCCCAGCATCGGAAAGATACACGCCCGAATTTTTGTTTGTGTATATATAGAAAGCTTGGATATTGGTTCATACTAAACCGCTGTATAACAATGCAAAACCAATTGCAATTTGGAGAAACGCGTGCATTTTTGCATAGTACTGGTTTAGAGTTTTGCCAAGCAACTGTGAGTTCTATTAAGCGTATAGTACACGTATATACTAACACGTAAAATATACCCAGTATAAAATTTAATCTGTACAGTTGATGCCTGAATATAAATTAGCACTGACTGTTTAAAATTGTTGTCGCGGTTTGTAAAACGGTGTGTATTTTATGAAATTTTGAGGAACATTTTAGTTTGCGGAAATGACGTCCATTATTATGTTTGGTCTTCATACATTCTTATCCAGTAGATCTATAGTCCGTCAACGAAGGTTTTGAAATTATGGACATGAAGAAATGCGCGGCGATTCCCCACAACATACATGCTTAAGACAGTTTTCTATAAGAATATTTTTTTTCAAAAACCATAAGCACGAATGCCCGCAAGATATTCATTACATTTGCAATCAAACGTTTCCTTTCAGCTTTATTGTAGCGGCCATATTGGACGAAAAATCGAATATTTTTTGGTGTTAATCTATTTCTGTATACCTTCTAATAAAGGCTATCGAAAAAGGTAGACGGTTTATTTGAAACGCAGTTTCCAATTGATGTCAGACAAGAAAACGGGATACTCTCCCTTAAATGCGGAAAACAACAGGGATGTCACTAATGACGTCATGTTTGCATATGTGCATACGAAAATAAACATTCTGCTTTCTGTTTTTGCATTTTTTTTCTTTCTTTCTTTCTTTTTTATGATTTAATCTGAATACACAAGGTTTTGTATACTTAGAATTTGTTAAGTATCAACTTGGCCTCCATAGAAACGTGCAAGTTTTCGCAATGTATGCATATCTGCTATACAGTTGTTTTATTTACAGACATGTCCAGGCTTTCTTCCTATATCGAAATAAATCGAATATCTTTCCGATGCTAGGGTTAGCAAAAATTGAGTACTAGAGTCCGTAGACTTCGTACTATTAATTATCTCATGGTTTCTGAGTCTCTTGATGCACCTCTAATGTAATACAACGCCAAATGTAATAAACTGAGTTTATTACATTAGACGTTAATACATTTGGCGTTACACTCAACGTCTAATGTAATAACGCCAAACGTAATAAACTGACTTTGGTCTATGACAAGGTGAAATCTCAAAAGAACAAGTATATCTCATATAATATCCCTAATTTGGGAAGGGGTTCGGGGAAGACAGGAGATGGATAAACGGGGAAAAGCTGCATTTCGTGAAAGACGCACCAAGGCAACACAAATCGTAAGCATCATTTTATTAAAGACCTTATGAAAAATATCTGGGTTTATAACATTAAGCGTTGTTACAGTTGGCGTTACACTCAACGCCTAATGTAATAACACCAAATGTAATGAACTGGCTATGACAAGATAACTTCTTTAATAAAAAGATGCCTCTTATTATATCCCTAGTTCGGAGGTCTGCAAAGGTAGGGCTTGGGGAAAGGGGAAAAGGCTACGTTTGATGACCGACGTTAAGGCAACTCGAATCCTATGCATCATGATATTCCAGACCTTACAAAAAATTATTCATTGGCTCGAACATCTTTGGGACCATGGAAATTCGTTCGAGACATGGGTAGTTCGAGCCACTGAGGGTTAATCATGGCACCGGTTCAGGAAGCAAATAGCGATAATTTAGGGAAATATTTTCGATTTTCTGCACAATCATTGTATGTTGAGTGTAGTCATTAGAATCGCCTCGATGAGGCGATTCTAATGAGTACACACAACATACAATTCCATGATAATATGAGAAAAAAATCCCTAAATATTTGTTTTCTTGAGCTATTGGGAGGACTTTGTAGGGACTGAAAAAAGAGTTCTACTCATCCATGGTAAACGAGCCATCCGTGTTCGAGCCATTGATGTTATACTGTTGGTGTATTGATTAGGCGTTATTACATTTGGCGTTACACTCAGCGCCTAACGTAATATCGCTTAAAGTAATAAACTTACTATGTTCTATGAGAAGAAAAAAATCTCAAAAAAAAAGATGGCTCATATAATATCTCTAGTTTGGAGGTCTGGGGAGACGGGGCATGGGGAAAGGCGAAAAGGCTGCGTTTGGTGGTAAATGTTAATGCAACTCGAATCATATGCCTCGTGATATTCAAGACCTTATGACAAAAACCTAAGTTTATTACATTAGGCGTTATTACATTTGGCGTTACACTCAACGTCTAATGTAATAACGCCAAATGTTATAAACTGGTTGTTTTATGACAAGATGAAATCACAAATGAGAAAATATGCCTCATATAAAAACCCTGTATCTTGGTGTCGGTTGTGCTGGGGGTGGGGGAAAGACAGGAATGGCATTGGGATAAGGCTGCATTGAGTAAAAGAATCCAAGGCAACTCAAATCGTATGCATGATATTTTAAGACCCTTATGAAAAATTCTGTGTTTATTACAGTAGACGTAATAACATTTGGCTTTAGATTCAACGTCTAATGTAATAACGCCTAATGTGTTAAACTCAGATTTTTTCTGCTATGACAAAATAAAATCTCAAAAGAAAACGAATATATCATACAATATTCCTATTCTGGTGGGTGGGGATATGGGAAGACGGGTCATGGGTAAAGGGGGAAATGATGCCATTCGTGAAAGCCGCCAAGGCAACAAAAATCATATGCATCATGTTGTTCAAGACCTTATGAAAAATTTAGGTTTATTACATTAGATTTGACGTTACACACAACGTCTAACGAAATAACGCCAAATGTAATAAACTGAATGCTTATTACAAGATAAAATCTCAAATGACAAAAAAGCATGTCCATAATTTCCCTATTGTTGATGTCTAGGGAAGCAGGCCATTGCGGAAAGGGGAAAAGGCTCCATTTAGAGAAAAACGTTAAGGCAACTCGAATCACGTGTATCATAATATTCAAGACCTTTTGAAAATTTCTTGATTTATTACATTGGTTATACTCAACGCCTAATGTAATAACGCCAAATACCCAAATGTGATAAACTGACTTTGTTCTATAACAAAATGAAATCTCAAATGAAACAAAAATATGCCTCAAATAAAAACCGCCGGCCTCTGTGGCTCAGTTGGATACTCCGTCCGAGGTCGGCAACATTCTTTCGTGGAGATTGATCATGAAATATTTTCTACGGTCATTCTCTCCCTTCCGCTGATTCAAGAAGGGCAGTTGTCAGTTTCTGGCGAAAGAATGTGCACAATACTGGTTAACTGCTTAGAGGACTAAGCCTGCCCAGTAAACGTGTGGTTAGGTAAACTGACAGCGCTCGACATGACCCCATTGGGTTGACTGGGCCGTAAAACCCCAACACAAACAAACAAAACATATAAAAACCCTATTTCTGGGAATCGGGGAAGGCTGGGGATATGGGGAAGGGCATAAGGCTGCGTTTCCTTAACGAAACCAAGGCAACTTGAATCGTATCCATCATGTTTTTCAAGACCGTATGACCAATTCTGGGTTTATTACATTAGACCTTATTACACCTGATGTTACTCTCAACATCTAATGTAATAACGCCTACTGTAATAAATTAACTTTCTTCTATGACAAGATGAATACTTTTTCATTCAAGATTTCAACATCATAGACCAGTCAGTTTATTACATTAGGCGTTATTACATTTAAGCGTTGAGTGTAACGCCAACTTTAATAACATCTACTATAACAAACTTAATTGATTACATTTGGCGTTGAGGTTGCATTAGAGGTTGCTACACTCAAGTTGCCACTTTGTACCATATAGGTCTATGAAATAGTGAAACGGGAGTGTGCCTCAATTCTTTTAAAATAAGTGAAGCATTTCTTTTTTTATGGCTGTTTCAAACATCAGAAGTAATTTTTGAAGCTTCTTTGTTAATTAAACCACCCGCACAACATAGATATTCTGAAGTTTGAAGCTTAAATCTAAAATGCAGACAATGAGTTTATGCAGACATTTCGAAACAGGCTATTTCAACAGATAACAAGACGTTTTGATTTCCCTAAATGCTGAGAGGTCCTTTCTGTTCCGAGCTAAAATAAAAGACCCAGTGAAAACACGATGTTTATATAACGTTGCATTGTTGTCTATGCAACGTTATGACGTCGCATTAACGTTAATGAGAGGTTGTATTTATATAAGCGGCATGTGCACGCAGGGACACATACATTTAAGGTGGTGACAGGGAGGCGTGGGGGTGAAGCATTGATATCCAACATGGTTGGTCTAAATCTATACAGGCCTATCGGTGCTTGAACAAAAAAATCAGAAAGTTTTTTGTTGATTTTCTTCTTTTCGGGCATGGTCTGTCTGCAGTGCTGGGCCATCATTCCACCATCTGTTTCTGTTTCTGTTTCTTGATATATTCTGCCAGTGTGGGAACACTTTCGATGTCGAACTTATCTTCTTAGTGACTTCAGATGAACTATAGAGGGGGGGGGTTAAAATGACTCCACGAAAACATGCCTATATAATTTTGACCCCCTTAAACACTTTTATATAGTAAAACTGGGGTTTACAGGGGTAGACATTATTTTTCTTATTTCTGCTCAAAAACATAGATTGTGGGTACCCGTTAGAACCGCCCCACCGAGGCGGTTCTAACGAGTACCAACAATCTATGTTTTGAGCAGAAATATAAAAAATATCAGAATTTTTATTTGATTTTTTTTTTTTTTTTTTTTTTTTTCAGTTTTCAATGGTGAAATGTTCAGGTATTTGAATAGGCGTGTTTTCGTAATGCTCTCCGTCACCCTATACACACTCGTAAAATACATTATTTACATGTTCCGACTGGTTGTGCTGCGGCCTTCTTTTCTGTCTGATCCCTTACGATTTGTCACCGTTGAGGGCAGTTTTTTATATCTTTCTATATGTAAGGCAGGACACAGCCTTCTGGACTGTCGCTCTAGTCGGTTGTAATCAGCCCTGTTTGTTTCAGCATAATTCTTTGGGATTACTGCTGTGCTGTCTAGGAGAAGCTGCATAAGTTCCTCATTATTGTCTGTTTCGAGTGGTATGTCGAGACTTTGAGCAGTTTGCACGATATCCTCTAGAATCGGCAGTCTAACAAAATCTAGTGCTGTACACCGGGGCAGAAAGTGCTCAGCTGTCTCGTTGCCTCCCTTACACAGCAAACGTGTGGGACTGATGTCGTTCTGATTAAAGGATAAACAAGTACATGCCGGTCACAACTTTGGTCTTGGTATAAATATATGAGACGTCCTTCACCCCGCTGGCTTCCGAATGATTGGATGTCTAACTCCTGGTACATAATGTCCGCATGGAGACACCCCAGGCTGGGATACAATGCTACAGATGACCTTATGTTCTTTGTCCAGTAGTCGTCCACTTGCTTTCTAACCTGGCGCTTCCGTGCAAACTTCGTGGGTGGTGACTTCAGTAGATCCCAAGGCTGTGGCAAGTCATACTTGAGAAGTATCTCTCTAGTGCATATACAGTCGACTCTCGTTATCTCGGTCCAAGGGACTCTCTGAAATAGTTCGAGATATCCGTATCTCGACATATCAGATTTGCAGAATTGAAAAAAAAATAAATTGAACAACCACATTTCACAAACGATATGTAATTTGACTCCTGGGCCCAGTTGTTCAAAGCGTTCAAAGCGCATGTACGAGCTCGTTAAGGGCCATTTCGTTAACTATTTTAGCGGATTCAATATACATGTACAATTTTCTGAAATTTTTTGCTGAAAAAATGTGAGTAGTTTTTGCACTGCAAAAGCTACTCACATTTTTTTTTTTTTTTCAGCAAAATATTTCAGCATATTTGCGTATCACTCAATGTAAATTTTAACGAATCGTTAACTAACGACATCGTTAGTTTTGAACAACTGGGCCCTGAGGTTTGAGATATATTGAAAAATATTGTGGAAAAGAGGAGAAATTGCTCCATAGGAGATTCATGTTAGATATTCATGTTTAAACAGGGACCAGAATTTCACTTCGAGATAAGCGGTTATTCGAGATAAGCGATGTCGAGATAACGAGAGTCGATTGTATACCAACTGTGAGACTTGTCTCCCTTGACGGACAACTGTCTTCTCGCCAACTGCTTTTCAACTGAACTTTCAGGCAGATGACAGACACCGCCAAAGTAGGTCAAAGCTCTCTTGTGGACCACTCCTTCGATCGGCATTGTACCGGACAAGATATAGATGGCTGGGTCGGCTGTGGTATTCGGCGATGAGAGTATCTGCTTCAGGAATTTCTTATGAAGTCTGTCAATCTCTTCCACCAGCGCCTTTCTTGACAGGACGACCTCCAAGCCATAGACCAGTATGGGTAGAATATGTATTGGGGTGTCATGATCCAAGCCATTTCACCATGTAGACCTCCTCCCATAAGACAGTATATTGTATGTCTAGTTTTGTCCATGTTAATCCGGACAGTGGACTTTTGCTATCCTCGGACCTCAGAATGCCCATGTGCATTGCTTCCTTAACGACTGGCATACGGCCCCCTTTCATGGAAACACTAATGTCCGTGTCTATACTCCTTGAAGCATTGCCTTCATTCAGGATTGCTCGAATGACCGTCTTTTGGCCGGCTGCAGGGGGTAGTTTTCCATTATACTGTAGTCGACTGACGTGTTCACCTGGGTTTGCAAGGCATTTAGCGTCGATGCTGCGAGCGCCGTGTCATCTACTGCCGTTGGTGCTACACAGCAAATCTCACCCAAGTGAAAACCAATCCCCAACATCACGAAAACACGCCTATATGATTTTAACCCCCTTAAGCCCCACTTTTATATAGTAAAACTGGGGTTTACAGGGGTATACATTATTTTTCTATTTCTGCTCAAAAACATTGATTGTGGGTACTCGTTAGAACCGCCTCGGCGAGGCGGTTCTAACGAGTACCCACAATCTATGTTTTGAGCAGAAATATGAAAAATATCAGAACTTTTATCTGAAATCTTTCAGTTTTTGGTGGTGAAATTTTCAATATATTTGAATAGGCGTGTTTTCGTGATGCCAACTCTGCTGCCGTCTGTTCCCATACAGTTTATATAGGTCGGTGCTCAGGAACCCGCCCTGCCTAACTCCCTGCTGCATCCTTGGACCCGATATACACTGGATTAGTAACCACGGTACAGGTACATTGTATTTATTGGAAATGCGTTGTCTTGGCTGAGTTTTCATAATTTTGTATAATGAAGTTTAAATGCTCAAATTTCAATTATTTCTCCAAATATCTGCATGAGATTTGTTTTCAAACAGCAATAGTTTAATATATTACCTTTAAGACTGCAGCATTATATTTAAAGAAAATCAGACAGTTTTTGTAAACATCAACAAGAAACCTAGGTACCCATTTGAGCTATTTTCGGCACTTTTAGCAGAAAATCATCAGAAATTCTCCCAAAATGATTGTATAAGTCTTTGTTATACCATGGTTCGTGCGCATGTACGATGCGATAATGCACGAGCGTGAGCGAGTGCATTATCGCACGTACATGCGCAGAACCATGGTATAACTGATTTATCACATTTGCATGCATGTAGATCATCTACATCGCGAGATATTTCATGCTGAATGTTGGGAATTTAGGCTACTATGTGATAACTTCAATTTTATTTATTGTGACAACATTTTTCAGCTAAACCTTTATTTATTTTATTTTTTTACAACTTCAGCTATTATCTAAAATCAGTGACATCAGTGCTGTAAAATACCGTTAAAATGAAGCCAAGACAACATATTTTAGCAGTTCCGTTAACTACTAGTCCGGGTATTATTAGGTCTGAGCAACATACGAAGATGAGGCAAGTCCTACCGTTCTTAATGGACTGTTGTGCATAGTTGTGCCCCTTACCTTAAATGCAGACACTATATTCATGCGACACTGATGTCAGCAAAGTGACAAGATAACTGGGATTTTCTTGAAGCTTCGTATGTATTATTCACGACAGTATTGACGGCAGATGTTAGAATTCTTGACTTGTCGTAAATTTTCTGTGATCAACATTTCAAAGAATCCAGGTTTGGCAAAAATATGAAACCAAGGATTTACTTTCTATCGCGGACTAGGAAAAGGTGATTAGTATATAAATGTTGGTGGATACTTGGGCTCGCCAGCAGTTGTCAGCAGACAGCCGCACAGAGTATATCGCCTTATAATGCAAAGTTGTCTTTTACTAATCATTTTTGATACTGTAATTGTCGAATACACCCATGAAAAACAGCGAGCAAGTGATGATGGAAGCGGATTATTCACCGGGTGACGAGAAGGACGTCGTGGAACCCAGAGGTAATTTTTAACCTGATACCCCTTATTTTGGGCGCATCCATTATAATGTTTATCATAAAACTGTAAACAAAATGAGGAAATTGCCTTCGGTCAGTTGATTTACGATATTAAGATGTTTATTTTTTTTATATGTATTGCTTTTTTTGGTGAAACATCAATTTATTGCTTTGCAACTGTTCAAAGAGAGAAAGAAAAATGTGGAGCGGGTAAAATGGGTCAAGAATGGGCAGAGAACGAAAGGGAGACAAGCGGATCCAGCTTTGAAACAACAAGGGCGATTTCGGGAGGAGTGACATCATCAGGAATGTCTGCAAATAAAACACAGACTCTGATGTCAGCATATTAAACAGTTTCAAGTCGAAATCGTTTATCAAGATTGTGGAAAAAAAAATGACAAAATCTAGACTGTGATTCTCAGAACAAATAAAAATTGCCTATATATTTTTGTTGTAGTCCGCACCCTACTCCCCTCGGGGGGGGGGGGGGGGTGGGGGGGGGGGTAATTGTGGTACAGGTGTGGGAGCATGTTAGTATTTCAAAACCCACCCCATTCATATAAAAATCTCTGAGCGAAATGATATACGCATTTACTGGGATGTCAGAAAAGTGGGGCCTTTCACATACAAATCAAGAAAAATTAGGTCTGTCATATACTTGTTGGATAAATGGGGCTAAACCTATACCTGGCACCGCTGAAAAAGGGGGCCATTCGGCACACAGATACTTAGGGTCAGTAGGGCAATGCAGGCCCCAAAATTTATCTTGTATATATTTTTTCTCCAGTTATTTTTGTATTTAAGTACAACAGAAACACTGCTGATAAAATATAATATTCTGTGACTTCTGACAGAATATGATTATATTTTATCAGCAGTGTTGTATATAATATTATAATGTATGTACAATATTTTTCTTGGCGCTTTAAGGCTTAAAAGATCAGGGACAACTTGGCATTGCACTGCAGGAATCAGCTGGCAGTCATATCCCCACCTTTTCTATATAATAAATCCCACAGGGGTTCATAATAGGGCAATAGCACAAGCCCTGCTCAGAAGGTAACTGCCCTACAAATTACATGTATCCCTACTTTCCCCTTCCCATTCCCACAGGTGGAGGATGCAGTGATTACAAATGACTGGTGCACTAACCTTTACCTCTCTTTTGAACAAGATACAAGATACAAGATATTTATTACGAATTTTCGGCTCACATAGGAGCATATACAGATGCATCAAAATGTACTAACAAATGAATAATCAAGGAAAGAGTTCCAAATGACAGAAAATAATTACTAAGAAAGAAGGACAGAAACAATGTAACAAACGAAAAAAGAAAAAAAAAAAAAAAAAAAGCAACTATATTATAATCTATATTATATAGTAAATGCTATCTATTGTTTATCTATATACCCTATTCCCCCAAATGAGTCCGCTGGCGCATGCCTCTCAGCAAGGGTGCCCTCTTTTGAACATATTCAGTAAAGGACAAATTGATATTTTTATTTTCCCAGAAAGTAGACTGAGAGAATTTGCGTGAAGTGTTAAATCTTGTTCCCTGAGAGGAATCTGAAAAAAATATTTCAAAATGTCATCTGCTGAGAATTTGCAAACATGCTTAACATTAACCAGAAACAGTGCTGAATTAATTTTAACCCTTGTCTGCTGAACCTGGATATGTCCTACTTTTGCAAACAGTGTAGATCCAGATCAGTTGGCTTCTGAACAAGGCAACTGATCTGGATCACCACTGTTTGCCATAAAGTATTTGAATTTATAGCAAAAATCTTGATCAAGTAATCTGATTGGCTGAAAATTAGAAGGGAGAGTGGCATCTTAATTTATTCAGCAGGACAAGGGTTAAGCATGGTCAAGAAGTAGTAGCGGTAGAACATTGCCTTCATCACAGGAAGTCTATAACTTTTAGTTATTTTTGATAATACTTAGTGATTACCAGTCACACGTGCAAGGAAAACATCATGAGTAACAGCACACAGCATAAATTCCTTTAACCCATTGTATACTGAATAGACAATCCCATACAGTATATTGGAAGAGTTCAATTTCAATTTTAGGTATGCGTATGTCCTGCTATGAGATCTACATATTCCTAGAGAAAAAGCTAAATCATTTGCAAATAGTGGAGACCCTGATCAGACGTCGCATTCTGCGGTGTCTGATCTGGGTCTGCACTGTTTGCCAATTACCCTTTTACGGGTCTCCCGACTACATTGGGTTAAGAGTAGTCCTGACTAACAGTGTTTTTCCTCTGATCCTCTGAAAAAGTTTTTACATTGAATGTAATCTTAATTCATGTCATTCTGGATAAATTAAGATACATGTACTATACCCACTTCTAATTGTCAGCAAATCAGATTGCTTGATATAGGTTGTTGATACAAATTTACATACCTATTGAATTGACAATCAGTGCAGATCCAGATCAGTTGGCTTCTTCAGAAGCTGCCTGATCTTCATCTGCACTGTTTGCAAAGGCAGAGCATATCAGGGTTCAGCAGGACCAAGGCTAATATTTGTCTTGCTGAACCCAGATATACCCTGCCTTTGCAAACACTGTAGATCCAGATCAGTTGGCTTCTGACTGCTGAAGAAGCCAACTAATCTGAATCTGCACTGTTTGTCGTTAAGTGTGAATTTGAATCAACAATCTGGATCAAGTGATTTGATTGGCTGAAAATTAGAAATGGGCATGGCATCATAATTTATTCAGCATTATTCAGGGTTAATATATTTTATGGGTACAGTTTTCTTAGGATAAGATGTCAGTTTTTGTATACAAAGGAAACCCTGCATGGAGGAGAGAGGTAAATATTTCTGTCAGTTATTTCCTTTGGATTGGTAGCAATGTCACTTGATTATAAAACATTTGTATTGGAATATTTTCAGAAAAATATGGTCAAGAAGTACCAGTTGGCAGTGACCCAGAAAATGGTTCTGATGAAAGGAAAAGAAAGAAAAGGAGGAGGCGACACAAGGGTGGTAAGAACCATCGCAAGTGGAAACCTTATGATAAGATGAGCTTCACAGAAAAGAAGAGATTGGAAGAGAAAGAGTCTCGGCGTGCCAACCAAAAAAGAGAAGAAGCATTTGCTTCAGGGCATCCTGTGGCCCCTTACAATACAACACAATTTTTAATGGATGACCACTTCCAGAGTGAAGCCATTTCACCAGATCTTCATAGACATAACTCGAAGGACTCAAATAATTCCAATGGGTCAGAGTCATCTTCATCCTTTTCTGATGATGACTTTGACGATAATAGTTTCCAGACATCAAACTTTCTAGAATCCTATGAGACATTTAATCAGGAGCGGTTGATGTCATTGACAAAAGAAGAGTTGATACGAGAGTATGTTCGGATGGAAGCAAAGTTGGAGAAATTTGAAAATAACCAAGAACCAATCAATAGACTATCACGGGATAGTTCTGAAGGAATGTTGAGTAGCAGCGCCGAAGAAATTGTGGATTTTGGAGAATACAATAGGTTGAAGGAAGAAAATGAAAAGTTGAAGGAATTAAATTCAGAGTTACGAAAAGAACTTGAGTCAAAGAAAATTGAAGGTGCCTCGTGATACAGCTTTATTTGTGATACACAAAAATATTGATGCAGCTTAATTGTTGTGGTTAGGAGACAAATCAATTAAGTAATAAACAAAGACCCAGATAAGATGCTTTATCAGCAAAAATTGTTGTTATTTTTGTTGATTATAGCTTTTTTCAATCCAAAAATATTGATATTTTTTTATTTTTCCACAAAAACGTTATATTGGGGGTAGCCATTAGAAGCGCCTCGGCAAGGCGCTTCTAATGAGTACCCACAACATATGTTTTGGTGGAGAAATAAGAAAAATATTTACCTGATATCATAGCTACAGATAGGAGGGTGTATCTATGTAATATTTTTCTTATTTCTCCATGAAAACATATGTTGTGGGTACTCATTAGAAGCGCCTCGCCGAGGCGCTTCTAATGAGTACCCACAACATATGTTTTCATGGAAAAATAAGAAAGATATCAGCTTTTTTCAGATGAAAAAAGCGCCTTATCTGTTACTATGGATATCTGCTCTTATCTAGACCTATGCTGATATGCCTCTTATCTGGAGTTATGAATGCAGTGTCAGACAGTTTGTAAACTGAAGTTTGATTTTGTCTGGTTGGAAGACAAAAAAACGCTCCCTTCCGCTGATTCAAGAAGGGCAGTTGTCAGTTTCTGGCGAAAGAATGTGCACAATATTGGTTAACCGCTTAGAGGACTAAGCCTGCCCAGTAAACCTGTGGTTAGGTAAATTGACCATGCTCGACATGACCCCATTGGGTTGACCGGGCCGTAAAACCCCAACACAAACAAACAAGCTTTTAATGGATTGAAATTTTATGGCTCTTTTAGTCAAATTGAACCACAGATACATGTACAGTTGTAACGAGGCACTGTTTAATACAAGCAGCCATTCTCCACTTTTGCCAAAGCGGTAGTACAGATAGATAGATTGTAAAATAGACTTATCATGAGAGCAATGGAGATACAGAAAAAAAAGCCCTGGCATTTCTTGGGTATCTTTACTTATATATTTTAGTGTCCATGTGTACTGTTTCCAGGTCCATTTGCGTGAAAATTACTATCTGGAGAAGAATTTCAACATGTAGTCCCTGCACTGAACAAAGCCTGGATTATCAAACTACATGTACATGTATGCCACTAGGCACACTAAAAGTACGCTGCTTCAAGATCAAGTCTGTCAAAGGGTGAACTGCATGTCAAACAAACCCAACAAACAAGTAAGAATCTGCAGTCTACACAAAGTCTGTTGGACAGCTGGACATGTCAGACAAAAATTGTTCATTCCAGCCAAAATTCAGAGAAGTTCATAGCTACAGATAAGAGGGGGGTATCTACATATTTTTCTTATTTCTCGATGAAAACATATTTTGTGGTACTCATTAGAAGCGCCTTGGAGAGGCGCTTCTAATGAGTACCCACAACATATGTTTTCGTCGAGAAATAAGACAGATGTCAGTATTTGTCGGACGAAAAAAAGCGCCTTATCTGTTGCTATGAAAGTTTAGTACATTTTAATCATAAGTCTGCCCGGAGTCAGAAACATGTAGACTTTGAAATGTTTTCACATACTCTGAGAAAGATGTGGGAAAATCTTGTGACATCCGCTGCAATTTAAATGTAGCAGGTTACAATTTACTGTATTTAAATGGTGTTGCTTGTAATATGGTTGTTGAAGGTGAATCCCTTTAAAAATAAACTTACATATCAGTCATAGATTCATAACAAAACAAGAATGGGCATCTATTTTGTAGATTGATATGCCAGATTTTAACACTTACAGGCTATGGGCAAATTCAGCAGACGACAAACTGATGATATAAAGGAGACAATGTGCATGAGAGGTCAGATCTGGTTTTCTATGAAAATAAGAAAAATATTTCAAAATGTCTGCTGAAATTTTTACCCAGCATGCAAAGCGTTAAACATTGGTGCCATGAAAAAAGACTTCTTTTTTACACTGGCAAATTCAGCGTATGCTAAATATATAGTTTTAAAACAAAAGGTCGGACAGACACTATATCCGGGGGTGTGGACGGGGGAAAGGGGTGCGAAATGGTAACAACATACGATATACTTCAGAATGTCATCTGCAAAGGATATTTGCTCTTTTAGAGTGAATGTTACGACCTAGCACTCCTACCTTCGATTATCTGCCTTGGCAGATTTCGCATAGCTTTTAAGTATATATTCAATCTCTGTCAGGGAGTCAACTCTTTGGCTCAGTGGTTAGAGTGTTGGATTTTTATCAGAGAGGACCGGGTTCGAATCCCACGGTAGGCGGGAAATTTTTTCAGCTATGCTTCATTCCTGTGTTACGACTTCCATGTTGTAAGATGGGGGCTTGTCCAAGATAGGACTTTATTTCGCCTAAAACGGCTTCCCATCATCATAAATGATGACTTCCATGAAAAGGGGGAGTGTTAAGACCAAGCACTACTATCTTAGCTTATCTGCCTTGGCAGATTTCACATAGATTCTAAGGATATATTCAATCTCTGACAACTGCGTCAGGGAGTCGACTCTTTGGCTCAGAGGTTAGAATGTTGGATTTTTATCCTGGAGGATCGTGTTCGAATCCCATGGTAGGCGGGAAATGTTTTCAGCTATGCTTCATTCCTGTGTTACAACTTTCATGTTGGAAGAATCATCAAGTGTAATAAAACATCAGTATGTTCATAAGTGCAAAGCACAAGTAAAAATTTGAATGTTTGCATAACACGAGATGAGGTGGGGGTTGGGGAGAGGGTCGGAAACAACAAACAATATGCTTCAGAATATCATCTGCAAAGGATATTTGCTCTTGGAGTGAATACCATAAATATTTTCATTAAGTGTTTGTTCAAGAGTGTGAAGCTCAAGTAAAAATTTGAATGTTTGTATTGCCTGATTACATGAAATGAAAATATTTGTCTTAAAAAGGCAAATTTTCTTTTTATTTTTTGTTTTCATGCTTTAGCCCTTCGGATGTCGTTAAAACAGAAACATTATTACGTCGACATTTAGTGCTAACCACAAAGAGGGAAAAACAAGTACAGTGTATTACGGTAAATCATAATAATTTTGATACCATAATGTTCCTCATTTTCTAACTAAACAAATGCATACCAAACATGGTTTAGTTCAGAAACAAAGAAGTTATTCAAAACTCTGAAGCGAACATAACATCCCCTTTTGAAACAATAAAGAAAACTGAAGTCATCCAAAGCGAAGAGGGAAATATCATTTCACTAGTGATTGATACCACTTTTATTTTCACCAGATACATATAAATACTGATTTTACCACTAACAATGAAATAAATTGTTTTACTTCTTCACAAAAGCATACATTGTGGGTACTCATTAGAAGCACCTCTCTAGCCTAGAGAGGCACTGCTAATGAGTGCCCACGACATATGTTTTCAAGAAGAACTTAGAGAGGTATCAATAAATTTTAGTTGCATAGCAGCAGATAAGGTACTTTTTTCATCCAAAAAAATGCTGATATCTTTCTTATTTCTCAACAAAAACATGTTGTGGGTACTCATTAGAAGCACCTCGGTGAGGCGCTTCTAATGAGTACCCACAACATATGTTTTAATCGAGAAATAAGAAAAATATTATGTGGATACCCCCTCTCATCTGTAGCTATGAGTTGGAAAAAAAAAATTCTCTTATCTGGTGCAATGAATAGCAGACAGATCTAGGCCCAGAAAAAATTCATTGAGCATCTCCGAACTGTGTTTTGGATGTTTCATACAAGGCATTAATTAAACAATTTCATTGCTTGCATTAAAGGAAGTCTGGGAGTCGGAGACTCCCAAAAATTGATCTGGGACTTCCAAAAATCAATGCAGGAAGTCTGGGACTCCCAACTTTTAAAGATATTTAGTCATTTATAACAAAAAATTTGAATGAATTTATGTGTTATTTAGCTTAAGAATGGTGGTTTTACTCCATAAATGAGTTTAAGAATATTGAGGTTGAATTTCTGAAAGTAAGTGAAAAAATTTGATCACCAGGACTTCCAGATATTGGAGCTAGGAAGTCCTGGGACTTCCTGATTTTGACAGTTAGTGCAAGCACTGCAATTTGTTTTAAGTTGCTAGACACAAGTCATTGCAGAATTCATTGTGCTAGATTAACATGTACTTTTGATATGAATAACTTGTTGGAAACAAAAAGGCCATTTAACTCTCCGTACTTGGCAACAGGCAACATTTTGAAATATCTTTCTTAGGTTTCCCAGAAAAGAGATTTTGACATTTCATGCAAAATGTCTCCTTGTCAAAGTCTGTTTTTCTGGGGAAAATAAGAAAAAATGTCCTAAATGGGTCATCTGCTGAATTAGCCCAGAGAGCGGTAATGGTTAAGGTCATTCAAATATGGCAAGGGAATGTTTTGTATACCCAAGTTGTTGACTACTTTAGCTTTTGTGATTATTTTATGCTGTGTTATGGTTTAGAGTTCATTCCGGGGGTGGTTGGGTGTGGCAAAGGTGACGGGTATCTTATGTCACTGGGGTGTCCAACTGATATTTGCTTCCAGTTGGGCAAGGCCTGCTATCCTTTTAGCAGGCAAGGGTAGAAGGGGAATGTTTTTATTTCTTCTGTTTCTTCGCTTTCATTCCTGTTCCTCTTTCTTCCCTGACCCTTAATAAGATTTAGGGGTTTATTGTCATAAAAAGGTTAATCCTTTAAGCACTTATCCCAACTGCTGCAGATGACATTTTGAAGTACTTTTTTGCAGAGAACTTTTAAGGGTCCCAAACAAGGTTTGGGGAGTTCTGTATGTTTGTATGACAATAAATGAAACTTGTAACGGTGGGAATATATTTTATGTACACGTATGCATTTAAGGGGAATGGATACATCTTCATGGGAGATAACTCCTCTAACTTGTTTTGCCTCCCTTCTTCAATACAGTCAACTCTAAGAAGACAGAATTAGCAAATTCTGTCTTTGAGTCAACTGTTTTAAAGAAGGGAGGCAACTTCTGACCCCTTTTCAGAAGGGACTTGTTGTGGAGGAAACTAAACAGGAAGTCATAAAAGTTGTCTCCCTTGTAGAAGATGGTGTATATAGTTCCTATAATAAAGGCTGGATTCCCACTGTATTTTCACTCAGGGCCCAGTTGTTCAAAGCTAACGATGTTGTTAGTTAACGATTCGTTAAAATTTACATCGAGTGATACACAAATATGCTGAAATTTTTTGCTGAAAAAATGTGAGTAGCTTTTGCAGTGCAAAAGCTACTCACATTTTTTCAGCAAAAAATATCAGAATATTGTATATTGAATCCGCTAAGATAGTTAACGAAAGGACCCTTAACGAGCTCGTTAAGCTAACAATGCTTTGAACAACTAGGCCCTGGAGGTAAATTAGTTATTTTCTTACTTGCAATGTCCCTTATGTATAGCAGCATATATAGACCTTAGCTGCAGTTAAGAACTTTTGTTCAGCCAAATAGTTTTGATATTTTCTTATTTCTCTATAAAAAAAAAAAAAAAAATGTGGGTACTCATTGAAAGCACCTCTTTGAGGTGCTTTTAATGAGTACCCACAACAGGTTTACATGGAGAAATATGATAAAATATAATCTGGATATACCCTCTTATTTAGAGCTACAAAAAATGCTCTTCAGTGCTGGAGGTACAATGTTGAAGGCACCTTTCGAAAAACCCTGTTGAGGGTGTATAGGAATACTGAAAGGACATTTGACCAATGCCTTCTGGAGATCCAGCTTTAAGTATTTACAGACTAATTTTCTTAGTCATTAGTTCAGCGAGACTTACACTGTGAGTTACGCTATTTACTCTACGTATTGGGGACACCTTACCATACTTGTCCTAAAATTTGAAATACCTACAATTTGAAATACCGGTAGCCCATTTTACTACCTGGTGGTATGTCTTTAGTGGTGCTGTATATATGGCAAAGAGTGTAGACCCTGATAAGATGCTACTTTCTGCTGCATCTGATCTGAGTCTACATTGTTTCAAAGGGTTATCTGTCCCAATATTTAGGGTTATTAAGAGACCATATTTCTACCTTAAAACTAGGTATACTGGATAAGGATTGCAGCAGACAACAGTTTGAAAATTAAACTGTGTAGATCCAGATACAATTAAGATACAATCTACACTGTTTGCCGTTCTGTTGCAAAGTTTTAAACAAATCAGCAGGTGGTCAAACAACAAAAAGTGGCTCAGTGGATGCACATCTGACTGTTGATGAGGAGGTAGCGGGTTTGACCCCTGCCGGGTTGGTAACATTCTTTTGTGGAGATCGATCATGAACTTTTTTCTTTAGTCATTATCTCCCTTTCTCTGATTCAAGAAGTTTCTGACAAAAGAATGTGCACAAAATACCGGTTAACCGCTTAGAGGACTAAGCCCGCCCAGGTCGTTTGGTAAACTGACCGCGCTTGACATGACCCTATTGGGATGACTGGGCCGTAAAACCTCAACACAAACAAACAGCAAAAAGTATTTTATCTGATTCAGTTACTTTTAATCCATAAAGCACCAGTTGCAACAGCAACAGAGATTATTCTAAGATGCAACATAATTCCTTTTTATACCCCACCACACGATAGTGGTGGGTATTATGGTTTCATGTTGGTTGTCGGTGTCTCCGTCCATCTGTCGTACATCTTTCCGTATTTTCATTTCCTGACGATAACTTGAGTACATTTCAATGGATTTTTGCCACTTGGTATGTGCATTGATATTTTGGAGATCTGGTTTGGGATTGCTAATGGGCAAATTTCGTCAATTTTTGACAGCGTTATTTGCCCGAGACATGCTCATATTTTCATTTCCTGATGAGAACTTGAGTAAACATCAGTGGATTTTCACCAAACTTGGTATGTGCACTGAATTGTGGAGATCTGGTTTGGGATTGCTAATGGGCAAATTTCATCAATTTTTGACAGAGCTCCCTGAGACATGCCCGTATTTTCGTTTCTGGACAATAACGAGTAAATGTTGATAGGCGGGGTATTATGTTTGCGGTGCTTTTTTTTTCTGAGAACATAAAGCTGTACATGTAGTGGAGCAGATAGTTCACATGATATGTCTAGCCTTGTTTGCTTTAGAATAAGGCTTGGTGTGAATTTTTTGCCTAAGTCTGCCAAGCAGATGATTAAGATGAAATGTCAAGCCTTATTTTTAAAAGTAAGGTTTTATGTGAATCATTTGCTGCACACAAATCTGCCTAGCAGATTATTAAGATGAGATGTCCAGCCTTATTTCTTCAGATATCAATTTTGAATGGTGCATTAAGCCTTGTCCTACTGAACCTGGATATATCCTGCCTTTGCAAACAGTGTAGATCCAAATCAGTTGGCTTCAACTGTTCTGGATCTACACTCTTTGAGTTAAGTATATGAATTTGTATCAACCTAGATCAAGTAGTCAGATTGGCTGTCAATTAGAAGTGGGGAGGCATCTTGATGCTTAGCACTCTGGGTAAAATTTTCAGCAGACGATATTTTGAAATATTTTTTCTTATTTTTCCCAGAAAACAGGATACGACATTTCATGCAAATTGTCTCCTTAGGAGACAATTTGCATGAAATGTCATATCCTGTTTTCTGGGAAAAATAAGAAAAATATCATCAATTTGTCGTCTGCTGAAAATGCCTAGAGAGTGATAAAGGTTAATTAATTCAGCATGGCAAGGGTTAAGAGATACAAATGTACATGTATTTTATGTTGTTAAAATTTAAGAAGTACATGAAAATGCTTAGAGTGTCTTTTAGAGTGAGTGATTGTTGTGTTTTACTCTGGGTCCAGCATGTAGATATTGATGTTTATAGTAATGTTAGTTTGTGCTTTGACCCATACATGTATTAAATAGAAACGCCCAAAGACTTTCTCAGCATTTTCTTTGTGATATTTTGTTACCTGTTTGATTCGGACAGGTATGCATGTAGAGAATAGCTGACAAATGTGTTTGTAATTAATGGCTTACAAAGTCTTTCAAAGGTGAAAAAGCAACATATAAAAGGTAGAATGTTGCTCTGTGACATTGACCCTGGTCCTGCTGAACCCGTATATACACTGCCTTTGCAAACAGTGTAGATCCAGATCAGTTGGCTTCTGAAGATCAACCTGGATCGAGTAATCTGATTGGCTAAAAATCAGAAATGGGTATGGCTTCTTAATTTATTCAGCAGGACAAGGGTTAAAATGTATGACAGCATCTTGCAAACATATTGATGTTTGCCAATGTCCCTTTTATGGGATGCTAGGCATAAATGAATTAATTGTTATTAATTTTTAGTGACTGCAGCAAATCATACATGCACCCCTCTTTCAAAGATGTACAGAATTTCAAGGCACATGTTTACAAAGTGCAAACAGCATTCGTTTTACAGGGCTCAAGACAAGTTGTACAAGGGACAATGACTTGAAAATGTATCATACATACATAGCTAGAAATGTGTTTGTAAAACACTATACCCTCAACTATACTCTTGTCAATACACAACTCTGACAAATAAGTAATCTTAAGTTCACCAAAATTTAATCAGGTCATCTACAATTCCAAACTGCTTGCAAAATTTAATGAGCCTAACTCAAATGGTTTCTTAAATATTTTACTTACAAGATTTTCATTTGCTAAAATACCCAAGTCTGAAAAGGGACCTAACTGCACCATGAAGAATCTGACATTAAAGGAAAACAAAATGTGGGTCCGCTAATTTTTTATAAGCAATGCATAAGTAAAATTTCAAAATCCTAGCATGCATGGTTCCAAAGATACAAGAGGTCTCAGAAGTGTGATGGACAGATGGACCAATAAGTATTTTCTAAGACACATAAAAAGAGATCCAAGAATGTGCTTTTTGTATTGACAGAGCTCTAGAAAAGAAGGGTATCCAGAAAAAAATATTTCTCCAGAAAAAGGTGGTACGCAGCAGAGTGCTTCAAATGAGTACCTATTAAATAAGTTCTTTTGGAAAAATAAAAAAATATGAATACTTTTTAGTTTAAAAGTGAACCTTATCTAGAGCTCTGGAAGAAATTAGTAGTAACTTGACCTCTCTGAAGCCCTCTTATCTTGAGCCCTTTTTTATGGACCCTGTAATGACATGAAGAGGGAAAATGGTGGACTATATGTGTAACAAATTAGTGCATGAGTAACTATGTCTTGAACAATTTTGTTCAGGAATAAAAAACAAAAAAAAAAAAAATGAAAAAAGTAAAATAAAATAAAAAAAAAGTATTTTAATTTTACAATTTTGCATATTTAGATCTAGGATATAACTTATTCTTAAATTATTTTTGTATTTTATTTTATACACAACGAGGATTTTCTCGTTGGCTGTTGTTCATGAAGCACAGTTATTTGTTGAGCATTGAACCACCACGTCTTTCCTTTTTCATTCATTATTTTTATCATTTTCATGTATCATTGTGTGGTTGAGGTCTGAATGGATATGTGAGGAAATTGCTTTGAAGTAAAATCTTTATGTATTGTCTGCAAACTGATGTTATGTCAGGGCAGTGGGTGAGAATATTCAAATAGGTACACAGCTCTATTCTGTTGAAGACTAAGACCCCTAATTGGGTAACTGACAAACTGCACACCAAGTCAGTCACCGCTGAATGTAGCATCTGATCAGGGTCACCACTGTTTTCTCTATCATATAGCCTAATATACTTAAAATCGGAAATGAACTCTTCCAATATATAGTGTGGGAGAGTTTATATTCAGTCTTTAATGGATTCAATCAATGGAGTATATGCCAGCCTCGGTGGCTCAGTTGGATGCGCCGTCCGACTGGAGACCAGGAGGTTGCGGGTTCAACCCCTGCCGGGGTCGGCAACATTCCTTCGTGGAGATTGATCATGAAATATTTTCTACGGTCAATGAAAAAAATAAAATAAAATAAAATGTCGTCTCCTGCAAATTTTGCATGGCATGTTAAGGGTTAATATGTCTGGAGAAAAGTTTGTGGTTTTGTATATATATAAGGAAGCAATTTTAGTTGATAAGGAAAAGTCTGCATTAATAATGTGAAGTGTGGAAAAAGGTACCTTAGCCCATTGAATTAATTCATACTGTAGACTGTATAATGACGGATACTTACACAATCAGTTGTTATTGTTAGTGTTGCCACTGATGATCAATTATAATAGATCATCAGTCACTTTTGTCTGAGGATCAGAAAGAATTTTTTGAAAATTCTAGTTTTATAAACTTATTTTCTTACTTTTTTATTTTAAAGGGCAAGTTATAAAAAAATGAAACTGTAAACTGTCTTTTTGGGTTATTTTAGATTTTTGGTCAGTAAAGGTGAAAAAAAATGGTTAAAATAACCTGAAATAAGGCACTTGTTTAATCGAAAAGTACTGATATTTTTCTTATAATTTTCGAGGGGCCTCTGATGATTACTCAGAACATATGTTTCTGTGGAGAAATAAGAAATATATTACCTGGAAACCCCTCTTATCAATCTGGAGCTACCTAGAAGATGGCTAAATAAACATAAATAGATTTTCTGCAAGTCGATTATTAGTCGATGATGAATTATTGATTGTTTGGTTTTACAAAACCAATGATTGACCATGAAATTCTGGCCGATTCCAAACACTAGTTACTGTAGAATGTATTGACAAACTGATCAGTCCTATCAGACTTCACAGATGCACAAGCTGATCTTAGCCTTCACTGTTAGTATATAAAATCATTACGAAAACACGCCTATTCAAATATATTGAAAATTTCACCTCCAAAAACTGAAAATTTTCAGATAAAAACTCTATTTTTTCATATTTCTGCTTAAAACATAGGTTGTGGGTACTCTTTAGAACCGCCTCGGCGAGGCGGTTCTAACAAGTACCCACAATCTATGTATTTGAGTAGAAATAAGAAAAATAATGTATACCCCTGTAAACCCCAGTTTTACTATATAAAAGTGGGCTTTAAGGGGGTCAACATTATATAGGTATGTTTTCGTGATGTAATGGTCATTTTCTTGTTTTGTGATTTGTTATCTTAGCAAACAGACGTGATGTTTTTCCAAGACCCTTGGGCTTGAAAGTTCATGCAGATCACCTCTGATTCACATGAAATGTCAAGCCCGATTTCTCGTGAGAATGTTAAAAAAAAGAAAATTTGATGAAAAAGATAAATGGTTGTCTGCCATTTTAATTCAGCATGCCAAGAGTTAAAGGAAAATTGCAGTGCCTCTGTACATTGAATAACATGGGGCTTTAGTTTGGTGTTAATTTCAAGAGGCTTCTTAAATGTATTGAAACACACAATACCATGCAAAAAGGATTTTTTCAAACAAATCTATCAAGTGCAGTCCCAGATTTGTCTGCAAACTGGATTTCTCTTTTTGCAATTTGCTGTACATACTTTATAAAGAAAGGAAAGAGCTATGCCGCACAGACTTTATAAAGAAAGGAAAGGACTTGTAGTGCATTATTCAGGCAGTGAAAAAACCCAGATCGGTCAGTTAGTTGATGCAGTCTTCTCAGGACTTTATTCTCCCGCTTATAGAATTAGTGGATACTGTATTATATATTAGTGGAAACAGTTGCTGATCAGTCTATGTATCTGTCTATGTATAAGCAGGCTGGTCCGGGCCTTTAATGTTTGCAGTATGACTGAGGCCTTTTTCCTCACGTAGCACATCATGACATAATGGGATTTATGTACATTGGTCATAACTCCAGATAAGAGGGTGTATTCACATATTTTTTTTCTTATTTCCATGAAAACATATGTTGTGGATACTCATTAGAAGTGCCTCAGTGAGGCACTTCTAATGAGTACCAACAACATATGTTTTCTTGGAGAAATAAGAAAAGTCAGTACTTTACAGCATAAAAAAGTCCCTTATCTGGAGCTATGATTGATCAGACTTTGGAGGGGCTTGAAGATCCCTTTTCACTTGACGCACCATATTTACCTTAAGCATTTGGACAGACAAGCTTGAGGAGACAGAATAAACTCAGATCAGACGCCACAGAACGTATCTGATCAGGTAATCTGCAGTTTGCCTCCCATTGTTAGGTATTCTTTCCTGATACCAGCTGAATAGACAGTTCTGCATTTGAGCTGGAGATAATGTATTATCAGATATGTGCACTCAGGGAAGATTCAGATCAGCCTGTTTGCAGGCTTTTAAGCCGGCCCTACTTTTCCCCTCTTTTTTTTTTCCCCTACTTTTTCTGAAAATGCACTAGTATCCCAACTTTTTAGTCCAAAAATGTTTGAAGTGACCAAATAATGTAACTTTTTCCTCGCTCGCTAGGTTTGTAAAACTCCGATCAGTATCAGCTTAATCTGAGCAGCCACAATGCAAAAATTTATAAAATAGTTTTAGTTCAATTGTAAAGCTTTTTGGAACCTTTATTTTGGTATTTCCTTTCCATCATGTAATGCAGTGTTATTGTTCAGAGAAAACTTTGCATGCATATTAAATTAAATCTTTTTCTAAGTGTAAAAAATACTCGGAACATCCCTACTATCCCTACTTTTCATGATGAAATTCGTCCTTTTGCCCTACTTTTTCAAAATTTTCAGCCCTACTTTTTGATGGAGGGCACTTGAAAGCTTGTATTTGCTCCTGCCTTTCTGTCCCAATACTAATGGTTATGATTATGGTGTGTGTGGCTTTTCTGCTGTAAAGTCGTTTTCATCTGGAAAAGACTGGTGTTACCTTACTTGAAATTTAGTATGGTAACTGTCCTAAAATTTCGAATACTTTATTTTATAATTTTCTGGCCTGAATTTTTTGTTTTTACACAGTTGTTTCTGAAAATACTTAGTGGAATGGCAGTATAGACCCTGATCAGATTTCCTTTAGGAGCAGTCTCATATGGGTCTGCACTGCTTGCTTACGCCATTTTCAGAAATAACAGTGTTCCAAAATTTAGGACTTTTACTGTATGTTGTATTTTATTGTGCTTCTGAGCCCGGCGGATCCACTGTTAATATCAATGAGTCTAAATTTGCCAGGCCTACCTGTTATATACTTTATTTCCCCTAAGTATTTGGACAGGCAGGCCTGAGCAAATAGTGCAGAAACAGATCACACACCATAGAGCTGTGACATCTGATCTGGTTATACATGGTTTGACACTCATCCAGCAGAGTGTTAGAAACTTGAACAGATAGTAAGATGGATTTATTCAGACTTTATAACAAACATGGTGAAAAGTTATGGTGTCCGAATATTTAGGATAACTATGGTAAATGTCAGAAAATTGTCTGATATAAAATGGCTCATGCAAACAGTGTAGACCCTGCAGGAGCAGTCTGATCAGGGTCTACACTGTTTGTCTTTTCACCAAGTATTTTGTAGAATAAATGCATAACTATCAAAATTTTTGAAAAAAAAAAATATGATATAAAATGCTGAAAATTTAGGACATTTACAGTAGGTCAAACATTAGTGGGACCAATCAGATACTGGAACAGTGGAGAAACACATGACCCAACTTACCATATTTGGACATCATCTCTCTTTTACCATATACTTACTTAGCCCTTTAAGGTCTAAGCAAAATTGTAGCAGACAATATTATGAAAACAAGAGAAAAAAAAAATGAAGCTTTGTATTTCATGTCTCTGAAAGACATCCTATCCCCCCCCCCCTCCCCCCCCCCCCTCCCCCCCTCCCTCCCCCAAAAAGTACAATAATCAAAATATCATCTGCTGTTGCTATGATTAGCTCTTTACGGATGAACCCTACTGTCAAATAAGTCCATTTGACTTTGTAAAGCACTGGCGGAAAGGCAAACAGTGCAGGTTGTCATCCGTCTGCCAGGGACAGTTTGAGTCTGAGTCTACAGTTTTTGCTCAGGCATGCCCAAAATCTTTGAGTAAATTTGGTTCACTGATTTTGCTACAGCCAGAAAAGTCTTAAGAAAATAAGTCTTGACATTATATGTGAATCCCATTCAGATAAAATGCCAAGACTTATAAGTAAAACAAATAGAATGTTGTCTGCTGCAAAGTTTGCTTAGAAATTTATAGGTTAGTACAACAAATTGGTCTCCCCTATTCTTCCTTTTTGAATCTGCCTTATGTAAAAGTTATATGTATACATGTTAAAGTGTGCTATCTGATTATGCCTGAAAGATTAAACAAGTGGGCATTTTTCATCTTATATCATGCCTTTTACAATTACTTAACCCTTGTCCTGCTTAACCCAGATATATCCTGTTTTGCAAACAGTGTAGATCCAGATCAGTTGGCTTCTTAAGAAGCCAACTGATCTGGATCTGCACTGTTAGCCATCAAGTATGCAAATTTATAACAACAATCTGGATCAAGTAACCTGACTGGCTGAAAATTAGAAGTGGGTGTGGCATCTTAATTTATTCAGCAGGACAAGGGTTAAGGTTCATGCATTCATCTTGTCAAACACAATGGATATATTATGAGATTGAAAAAATAGGGATCAGCATTATTTTGATGCACATTGCATAGTGAGGGTACTGGTTATTACAGTAAATAGTTTATTTCTACATAAAAACTTATGTTATGGGTACTTGTTGAAATAAACTCAAGGAAGAAATTCCAATGAATACCTATATTTTTTGTGCAGACTTAACACTTACCATGCTATGGGCAAGTTCAATAGACAACAAACTTACGATATTTTTTCTTAATTCCTAGAAAATAGGATCTGACACTTCATGCAAATTGTCTCCTTTTAAGGAGATGGTTGGCATGAAGTGTCAGATCCTGTTTTTTAGGAAAAATAAGAAAATGTTGTATGCTGAATGTTTTACCTAGCATGCTTAAGTGGTAAGAATATCGGTAATTGTTGGCTGAATGAAGGGTAGAGCTCTGTTCAGATGAGGACCTTGTCTGTTTACTTATATATAAAGACACAAGGCACTATGCAGTGTCCTGGGCATGGTTTGTGGGTGTAAAGGCTGATCACAGCAATGCATTTTGTATATTTTCTAAGGTACTGTTTTGCTTGATTCCACCCAAGAAATGCATTCAATTACGCTGCATACATTTGAGAAAACCCCTGCATTAAAGAAAACATATTGTGTGTGTGCTCTTTTTACAGTCTGCCTCAAAGAGCAGTAATGTTTTCTCGTCAGACATAAGACCAAAAAAACAAAACAAAAACAGTTGTCTGTGAATGAATTTGTTGTATCAGGTCAGGCAAAATAAAACAATTTTGACAATATTATTGGCTGAGATATTAACCCTAATCCTGCTGAACTGGATATGTCCTGCCTTTGCAAACTGTAGATCCAAATCAGTTGGCTTCTGTACTGATCAGGATCTGCACTGTTTGTCATTAAGTATGTGACTTTGTGTCAACAACCTGGATCAAGTAATCTGATTGGCTGAATATTAGAAGTGGGTGTGGAATATTAATTTATTCAGCATGACAAGGGCTAAACCTCAATTCAGCAGAGCTGCTTTACCATATGACCTGTCGGTCAGTCCAGTTAATTAAAAAAAACTGGGTAAGCAACAAAATGAATTCTGAAGAAATTTTGTCCAACACTCTCCAGGTTGACGAGATGATTGCATAACATTAAGGGCCGACTGCCAACCATTTCCTTATGCATATTGTTCATTTTCTTCATTTATAGTTGTTATTTTCTATGAATAAAATTGTTTTGATTTTATAATGCATTTATGTGTTTAAGTTTCCACCCCCACTATTTCTGATTCCCAGGCTTCTGACATTCCAATACATGGTATATTGTATATACCGTAAATATATGACTGTACTGAAAAAACTGAACAAGGCCATTTGACTGCCTTATGGTGTATGTGGTTGAATGGCAAAGAGTGTAGACCCTGACCAGATGCTGTATTTTGTGTTGTCTGATCTTAGACCACACTATTTACTCATTTTTTAATAGCCCCGCTTTGAAAACGAGGGCTATACTGGATTTGCCATGTCCTTCCGTCATTCCAGGCTTCCATGATTCCGTGACTACAAAATTAAAATGCATTTTGCTTTATAACTTTTATGTTTGTAGTCCTACTTCAATGAAACTTATACTATACTTGGTCTCTAAGGTAAGTAAGGTGTAATCGCAGAATAGTGTCACAGGGCCCATAACTCTTGGAATCGTGCCTTTGTAGGTTTTCAAAATTTTAAATGCATTTTGCTTAATAACTTTATGTTTGTTGTGCTACTTCAGTGAACCTTATACCACACTTTCCTCTAAGGTAAGGAAGGTGTAGTGAAAGAATGGTGGCCAAGGGCCCATAATTCTTGGAGTTCTGTCCCTTCATAGGTTTTCAAATTTTGCCATTCTTGAAAATTTTTGTAACAGATTTCTAAGGAACTATGAAAGCTAGAAAGCTGAAAATTTGTATAAACATGGACAATGACTGGATGTATTGTGTGAACCGGAAGAGTGGCCAAGGGTTCATAACTCTTGGAGTTATGTCCCTTGGTAGGTTTTCAAAAAATAAAAATGCATTTTGCTCAATAACATATGTTTGTGGTCATACTTCGATGAAACTTATATCACACTTGGTCTCTAAGGTAAAGAAGGTGTAATTACAGAATGGTGGCCAAGGGCCCATAACTCTTGGAGTTATGTCCTTTCGTAGGTTTTCAAATTTTGCCATTCTTGAAAATTTCTAACAGATTTCTCAGGAACAATGAAAGCTAGAAAGCTGAAAATTCGTATAAGCATGGACAATGACTAGATGTATAGTGTATACCAGAATAGAGGCCAAGGGTCCATAACTCTGAGTTATGTCCCTTGGTAGGTTTTCAAAAAATTAAAATGCATTTTGCTCAATAACTTTTGTTTGTGGTCCTACTTCGATGAAACTTATATCACACTTGGTCTCTATGGTAAGGAAGGTGTAGTGGCAGAATGGTGGCCCAAGTGCCCATAACTCTTGGATTTATATCCTTTGATATGTTTTCAAATTTTGCTATTCTTGAAAATTTTCGTAACAGCTTTCTCAGAACTATGAGAGCTAGAAAGCTGAAAGTTTATATAAACATGGACAATGACTGGATGTATGGTGTATAGAGGCCAAGGGTTAATAACTCTTGAAGTTATGTCCCTTGGTAGGTTTTCAAAAAATTAAAATGCATTTTGCTCAGTTGCTCAATAACTTTTATGTTTGTCGTCCAACTTTGATGAAACTTATACCACACTTAGTGGCTTTGAAAAAGTGGTACATGCATGGACAGTGGGTTGTTGTATCATATTCAGGAATCAGGGCCAAGGGCCCATAACTCATGGATTAAAATCCCATTGATAGGTTTTATGGTGCCATGTTACCATATCCTACATTCAAAATATTTCAACACTATATGTATTTCTCCTATGATAAAACTGCTGCGGGGCTATAGTTAGATCCTCTGACAGCTCTATTTTTTTTTTTTTTTTTTTTTTGTCTGAATAAGGGTAAAGTGGTATTAACATGTTCTTGAAAAATAGTCTTTAGGCGTTCGTGAACATTTGCCTGAACGATCCAGTATTATTTGGCGTTTGGGGAACATTGTAATTCTTCCACAAAATGCAAAGTGTAGGTAAGCACAGTGCTTGCATACTCAGAGGATCTAACTATAGCCCCGCTGCAGTTTTAACAGAGAGATACAAAATGCAAAGTGTAGGTAAGCACAGTGCTTGCATACTGTCTAACCTAATTAGTGGAAAAATTATTGCCAGGCTCCATAACGCAGTCGGTAGCGCGTCTGACAGCAGATCCAGGGGTCGCATATTCAAACCCCAGCTCGGCCGTAACTTGTGGAGATTATGAAAAAAAATCTATTGTCATTCCACTGATTTAAGAAGGGCAATTGTCAGTTAAAGGCGAAAGTATGAGCACAAGTACTGGTTAACCACTTAAAGGACTAGGCATGCCCAGGAACTGTGCGAGTAGGCTAACTGACCACGCTAGAAATGACTCTAATGGGTTCACTGGGTCGTAAAACCTCAATTCAAGCAGTGTCTGCAAACTCTGCCAGTGAATTTTAGAGATAGATAATACACAGAACATGACGTTAATACAACGTCGGCTCAACGTCGATGCAACGTCATGACGTTGCATCGACGTTGAGGCGACGTTGTATTAACGTCATGTGCCTGCTGGGTAATTACATACGGAAATCATATGAACAACTTGCTGCATGTGCATAATACAAAATGGACAGTTATCACATATAGCCGTTAACCCTTGACATGCTGAATAAATTAAGATGCCACGCCCACTTCTAATTTCAAGCCAATCAGATGCCTTGATCCGGGTTTTGATAGAAATTCACATATTGAATGACAAACAGTGCAGTTTGCTAAAACAGAGCATGTCGTGTTCAGCAAGAGAAGGGTTTAGACTGGCATAAATTAGTACATTCAAACCCAGGATGAACAAAATATTCTGAAATACTGAAATAGAAATTTCCTCTCATTGCCTCTATCCCATCACTGTTTCAAGCATCATCCAAGTATATACGAGGTACGGTGAAGAAGTTCTCGGCCTGATATACTTAGAATGCATACATTCAAATGCAACCACAATCAGTTGATAATTTTACCTTATTCAAAATCTTTGGTAGAAGGAATAAAATTTCATAGCTATTCATTTTATAAGGAGTTCGATGCAAACGAGAAGGGTGTGTCGAAAAATCAGAAGACCAGGCTTGATATTTCTAAATATCTCCTATGAGGACCCTGAAGAATTTATGCCTCGAGACCTAAGATGAGTCTTATGTCCATCACTTTGATCCTGAGACCAAAAAGTAGAGTTGAAGCACCCTGGCTCACCCCTTCCTTAGAAATTTAAGAGAGTTTCTTCAGCAGGGAAGGTTATGGCCTCTGTCTTTTGGGATAGTCAGAGAAAGAGGTATGATGCTAGATAACGACATGTTTTGCATTTTCTTTCATTCAGCCAATTGTTCCAAACCAGATACTACTTGAAAAGTAAATAACAAAAAAAGAAAAAGAAAGAAAACGCGTTAACTTTTCTTTTATTCGTTTACGTTAGTTCAGCAGGAATTTGCATTAAGTACACGACAGCTGTGCGGTGCAAGCAATTTCAACAAATGAAAGTTTCTGTGTAAAATGTCTGTCTGGCGACAAAAGGTCTTGCGATTGAACTTTTTACCGTAATCTATAAATGTCAAGACCAGGAATTTTAAATCAATTCAGTGATCAATATTCTGTCTCAAACAAGTATACCGTATTTGACCTTATTACCGCACTGTGTGCTTGGTTTTTTTTTTTGGGGTGGGGGGGGGGGTTTGGGTTTTTTTCAAAAAACCTGGAGCACCGTGCAGTAAAATATCCACTTAACCCTTAAAGCGCCAATCACAACTGCAGCAGACGACATTTTTAAGAGAAAACAAGTCGACATTTCATGTGAATCGTCTGCTTGGCAGACGATTCACATGAAATGTCAAGACTTGTTTTCTCATTAAAAAAACAAAAACTTTGAATGTCGTCTGCTACAATTTTTGCTTGGCGCTTTAAGGATAATAAGGGGACACATAAAAGAGATGAACAGAGAAATTCATGAGCCGAGTACAGTAAAACCTCAATGGCTCGAACACCGATGGCTCGTTTACCATGGCTAATTCGAACTCGTTTTCAGTCCCTACGAAATTCTTTCGATAATTCCAGAAAACAAATATTTAGAAAATTTGGTTATTTTATGATGAAATTGTATGTTGTGTGTACTCATTAGAATCGCCTCTTCTTCGAGGCGATTCTAATGAATACACTCAACATACCATTATTGTATAGAAGATGGAAAAGATTTCCATAAATTATCGCCATTTGCTTCCTGACCTGGCGTCATGATTAACCCTCAGTGGCTCGAACTACCCATGTCTCGAACAAATTTCCATGGTCCCAAAGATGTTCGAACCATTGAAGTTCGACTGTACTTACTGATGCGTGTTCGATTTTTTTTTGCTGGTTTTCTGTATAAAAGTATTATGTTGTGGTTGCTCATTTATTTGTTTGTGTTGAGGTTTTACGGCCCAGTCAACCCAATGGGGTCATGTCGAGCGCGGTCAGTTTACTTAACCACACATTTACTGGATAGGCAAAGTCCTCTAAGCGGTTAACCAGTATTGTGCACATTCTTTCGACAGAAACTGACAACTGCCCTCCTTGGGAGAGAAAATATTTCATGGTTGCTCATATGTTGAGTACCCTTATCATACATTTACTAGAAAATATGTTCATTTTGCATATGTGATACTAACATGGCTTTCAAGCACATATCACTTGTGGAGCGCTAAAGGTGTGATAATGGGTCACGTGAGTGATACGGGTTTTTTGCCAGAGCAAAAAAACTATATCACCACATTCGGAGACGGCGGTCTTGCCTTTGATTCCGCATACGATATCAAATAGGAAAACTTGTCAGAAAGCAAGATGTATGATAAATAGACTGTGATATGGCAATTTTCATATCATACCCCAAATCAGCCCTTGACCCATATGGGTGTCTCGGGTTGATATGGGGTATGATATGAAAATTGCCATCTAATAATCTCTATATAACATATGCTATGGAGAAGGGTATGCAGGGGACTGAACTAAAGTTTGAGAAATTGCTTAATAGTGCGCTTATAGGGGTATGTGCGGTAATTACATCAAATACGGTATACTAAAATATACTAAATCTATTGAACTATATACAAACGGGGCGAGCCTTGAGAAAATTTGTCTGTGGTCTCCAGATTAGGGCATTTGGATCATTTAGATATCATTTGGACATGATTAAGTGGAGGTGCACTTCATTTTATAGCTTTGAAGATCTCGGGTTGAGGGAGGGGGGGGGGGGGGGTAACTTAGGGGTAATTTTGGTACGGGTGTGCGAGCCAGTATTTCAATACCTACCCCATTCATATACCTGGCCTTTGAATAAACGGCCCATTCATGCACTTGATCATCCAAAATGTTGACCTATTCATATACTGCCCTTTGATTTTTTGAACCCATTTTTTGCTGGTTGTTACGCAAGTATCACAGTCAGTTCATGTAATACCAAGAGGATAAGCAGCCTCGAAAAATGTCTGGGCGAAAAATATGTGCATATACCAGGATGTCAGAAAAATGGGGCCTTTCACATAGGAATCCAGAAAAATCGGGCCATTCATATACTTTTTGTTGAAAAAAGGGGGCCAATCATATACCTGGCAGCGCTGAAAAAGGGGGCTATTCGGCACGCACATCCGTACTATTCCATATATAGGAAGTTACACCCTCCCTCCCCCTCCCCCTCCCCCTCCCCCTGCCCCCCCCCCCCCCCCCCCCGCACCCCGGGAGCTGAAGATGAACTTGTTGAAATCAATTTGGCAGGCGAAGCTAAATACATAATAATAAAATACTAGTGGACATAGATAATATGTCCCTATAGTCATGTACCGGTAATCAGCTATGACAGGAAAATCAGAGTGTTATGCCATATGCGGACAGAGATTGTCAAGATAAGCTTGCGCAGCCCGGATCAGCCAATGCATCCGCGCAGTCTGACCGAGGCCTTGGCTTTCTGCTTACAGAAACATACCACAGATACCTTGGATCAGGTGAACGTTCTGGCCCAAACTGGTTTCTTATATAGATTTTTCAAAAGAATTTTTGCATTTTACTATAACTCGAACACTTCTGATGGCCATAAAAAGTGTTAAAACACATCAAGACAAAGTTTAAAACAAAATCTCTCACCATCAAGACTCAAATAAGTACTTATTTGGTCCTTGATGAAACTACCTAGCAGTTTTTTAACCTTTTTTATTGCATATTACAATCAGGAGTGTTCGTGTTATATTAAAATACAAAAATTCTTTTGAAACATCTATGCAAGAGCCCAGCTAGCATTCTACGCAAATCTACATCGGGCCGTCATCGGCCCGTCAGCTACCCTGACGGGCCGATGACGGCCCGATATAGATTTACGTAGAATGCTGACTGGGAGACCAGTATGGGCCAGAATGCTCTCCTGACCTCAAATATCTATGAAACTAGCTGCTGTAAAATTATCAACGAACATGAGCCATGAGCCATAAAGTCCAATTTCTCTGTTTGGGCCTCAGCAAGTAAAACTGGGGTTTTGCTCCTCAGAAGCAGACTAGCCTACGCAGTCTCGTAATTTGTTCAGTATATACAGTTCGTAGATACAGACTGGACACCTTAATCCGAACTGCACAGGCGTATCTGGATTATGACCAGCACGCTCATTACTAATCATCTCGTCGTACCGAAATGACTATAGTACTATTACTGAGACAGCAAGGCCAGTCTCGGTGGCGCAGTCGGATGCGCTTCTGACTGGTGATCAGGAGGTCGCGGGTTTGATCCCCGCCGGCAACATATTTTCGTGGAGACTGTAAATTTCTGGCGAAAGAATGTCCAAGTACTGGTTAACCGCTTAGAGTACTAAGCCTGCCCAGGAAAAAATGTGGTTAGGTAAACTGACCGGGCTCGACATGATCCTAATAAGTTGACTTGGCCGTAAAACCTCAACACAAATTGGGACAGCAAACGGGCCTTGCCCGAAAAACAAAAACGTGTAATATTTTAAAATAAATGAGAACTGAAAAGAAACTATTAAACTGCTGAATCGATAGAGAATAATAAAACTAGTAATACATGTATTTGATGAGCCAGCGCACGACAAAACCTTCAATACGACTTGTGCGACCAGCGAAGACTCAGATCAGACTGCGCATCTGCACAGTCTGGTCAGTGTCTTCGCTGATCGCATGTGCCTTTTACAGCCTCCGGGCTATCCATAGAACACTTGCCATACTGGGTGGATGTACAGGCTGATCTGAGTCTTTGCTGATCATAGAGGTCTTGTTGTAGCTGGCTCAGATACAATGCGAGAAAAGAACAAGAAATGTTCATATTCTGACTCAGACTACATAGGCTATTGGCTATTTAACCCTTTCAGCCTGACAGACCAAACCTTATATCAGTGCAAACAGTGCAGATCCAGATGAGACGGTAACGAGCCGTCTCATCAGGATCTACGCTGTTTGCCATTGTGTTTTATTATTATTATTATTTCAGACTGAATCCCCTATTTGCATCAGTGGACAAGCCCAAATTCAAGAATGGAAGAATCCACTTCAGAAACTCAGGGATGAAATGGTTAAACACGTAGTGAAAAGTGACTTTGGTCTGTTTGTTTTGCAACTGATGTCCAAACTCTTCGATTCAGTCAAAATTTTACAACTTCCACCGCTCTTCACTGTGACGTGCAAGTATCATTTATTTACAAGCGTATGTATATTAACCCATTTTGCTAAATTTAGCGGAGCGATTATCTCGATATGCTGGCGAAATTGTGGATAGCTACCGAACTGCTTTTTTCTATGGTAGCATGTCGATGTCGTACACTTAACATTTCTTAAGTCCAGAAACGTGACTGCTGTCCCGTGTAGTGTTTATAGCGTTTTTCGCTTCGACATCGTGACTTACTGAATCTGCATCGACGCGGTCGAACGACTTTGTTGCACTGTTGTGTGGTTTCTGGGACAGTAAACCTAAAAGGGCGAAGTCACACACAGATACTTGGGGTCAGTACAGCAGTGCATGCCCCAAAAATTATCTTATATATATTTTTTCCCTAGTTATTTCTGTATTTCAGGACAACGGAAACACTGCTGCTAGTATATAATCATAATCTGTGACTTCTGAAAAGTTCTAAAAAACCATCTCATTTCTCTCAAATGGTAACATATGGACGTCCAGAATTTTTTATCTGAAAATTTTTCTTTTTTGGTTGAAAAATTTTCAATATATTTGAATAGGAGTGTTTTCTTAATGACTTAGAACCGAATCGTCCCTGTGTCCGAACGGTAGCCTTCACGAAAACATGCCTATATAATTTTGACCCCCTAAACCCCCACTTTTATATGGTAAAACTGGGGTTTACAGGGGTATACATTATTTTTCTTATTTCTGCTCAGAAACATAGATTGTGGGTACTCGTTAGAACCGCCTCGCAGAGGCGGTTCTAACGAGTACCCACAATCTATGCTTTGAGCAGAAATATGAAAAATATTTGAAGTTTTTGTCTGAAAATTTTCAATTTTTCGGTGATTAACTTTTCAGTATATTTGAATAGGCATGTTTTCGTAATGACTTCCGACTGTGGATCAGGAGGTCCTGAATTCGAATCCCGCTGGAGGCGAAATTCAGCGGCGCTTCATTGCACAGAGCCTATATCGTTTCGACATGATTTAAATTTAAAAAACATCAACTGATCATTACCAATCTCGAGACTTTAAAGACCTGATTATGTTCTAAAAGGTCTAGGATTCTGCTTGAGAGAAAACTCATCCTCATCATGTGAACTAGTGTTGGGAATCGACCAGAATTTCATAGTCGACATCACGGAAGCATACCTACATAATTTTGACCCCCCCTTAACCCCGATTTTAATATAGTAAAACTGGGATTTAGAGGGATATACATTATTTTTCTTATTTCTGCTCAAAAACATAGATTGTGGGTACTCGTTCGAACCGCCTCAGCTGTGGGTACTCGTTCGAACCGCCTCGCTGAGGCGGTTCTAAAGAGTACCCACAATCTATGTTTTGAGCAGAAATACGAAAAATTATTAGAATACTATTTTATCTGAAATTTTCATTTTTTTGGCGGTGAAATTTTCAATATATTTGAATAGGCATGTTTTCGCCATGGATCATCGGTTTTGTACTTATTCGTAGCTCTAGATCGGTATGACAGGTAACCACGTAATATTTTTCTTATTCTCCATGAAAACATACGCTGTGTGTACTCATTAGAAGCGTATTGACGAAAAACATTACGAAAATATGCCTATTCTAATATACCGAAACCTTTACACCCAAAAACTGATAGTTTTCATATAAAAAAAATCTGATATTTTTTCATATTTCTGCTCACAACATAGATTGTGGGTACTCGTTAGAACCGCCTTAACGAGGCGGTTCAAACGAGTACCCACAATCTATGTTTTTGAGCTGAAATAAGAAAAATAATGCATAGCCCTGTAAACCCCAGTTTTACTATATAAAAGTGGAGTTTAAGGGGGTCAAAATTATATAGGCATGTTTTCGAGATTATCAGTCTTTTTATTTCTCTGCTGAAACAGTGCCTTTAATATATCAGGCTATTTTATCAAATATATACACCTCTATTGACCACAGATCTAATATGACCGAAACAGACGGTTAGTATTTCATTTTTTTTTTATTTTTTTTTTTTTTTTTTTTTTTTACAACTTGCCCATTAAAGCAAAACGTGAGAAAAAATATGTTTCTAAATAGAAATAGATTAGTCAACTGTAAGGGAATCTTTCCGATCATCACACAAGTGGAAAAATGACTGATGATCGATTATAATTGACATCGGCGGTATTACTCATGTGAACGCTCATAATTTCTTATTCCACCAGTCCTTCTATCATCGTAAACAACGATTCGCCCTTTTTTACCATAAACAGCGGTGATTTGAGGGCGTGGTTGTTTGACCTCTCAACAAATGAAGCAATTCTTTGTATGGTTGCGTTAAAAATCGAAGAAATAATTTATGAAAAGTTTTTGTTTATTTAACTGCGCACTGAAAAGGAGCGAAGCTTATCTTTGCTCAAGCACATCAAAGAGGTTCCGCAGTTGAAATCTTAAAGTTTAATCTGTTGACTATATAAAAAGCAGAATGTTCCAAATATTTTTCTTCTTCTTTTCAACGAAAATAAGACATTTCATTCAAATTGTCGCAGAAATGTCAAGTCTTATTTTCCGTGAAACCAAAAATAAGAAAATTTTAAATAATTTTTATTTGATGATTTATCCTTAAGAGTTCTAAAGCTTAAAATGTAAAGGGGACGTAACTGGTGCATATAATGCTTAAATCGTTTCAAATTGCAGTGTAAAGAATAAAGATTGTTTTAGAACTGCTTTGAGTGCTTTAATAAATGACTGAAAGATTATTGAAAGAGACTTTAAGCCCGAATAACACAAACAATAGACACACGATCAAACTCGCCTAGGAACTGATCGGACAGACCGTCTACTTTTGCTCGCTGGAGCTATCTGAGCTACCGTATATTTTATATTTGAGTCAACAGGGAATTGTCAAGTTAAAAGGATTACGATAAACAAAGCGACTCTGAGAAGACGACCCATCGATGGACATCTAAGCTTATTGACAATACCAAGTTGATTGACAAAAATATTTCAAAACACTTTGTCTATTTATAGCTAGTACAGTTGTCAACAGAAAATGCACCATCTACAGAGAATCAAGTCTCAAATACACAATGGCTGAAAATAGCTACTGTACCACCTACCCTTTGTTATGACTCCTTCTCTTTAGCTAGGCCTTAACAAACAGTGTAGACTGAGATCAGACGCCGCATATTGTGCGGCGTCTGATCTGTGTCTATACTGTTTGCCACTCATCCAGCAGTTTTGCACACATCAACTGACAGTGTTCAAATTTTGTCCAGTAAGGAGTTCTGGTGTCCCATTATTTAGGTTAAATACGGTTGTCATTGTAGCTCCAAATCAGATTGTGCATTTGCAGGTCTGATGCATGGGACCTCGTGATCTTTGGATACCGTAAAACAGACAACAAAGACACTGAAGATCGAGACTGTGCAGGTGCGCAGGACGATCTTAATTTGCCTTTTTTCTTATTGCTAAAAGATTCCTTTCCGCTTGACACGGCATTAGAATATTTATCCACACAGTTTTCGGACCGTAGCTCCAGATAAGGTGCGTGTTTTTTTTTTTTTTTTTTTTTTTTTTTTTTGGGGGGGGGGGGGGCGGGGGGGAGGGGTGGTGTTTGTACTTTTTAACATAAAGTTTTCATGTTTCTTCTTATCTGTGCATGAAAACCTTTATTGAGGTGCTATATTTCAACGGGCCTCTCCGAGGAGCATCTAATGAGTACCCACGACTTATGCGATTTAGCAGAAATAAGAAAAAAACAACTTAACTGATCCACCATCTTTTCTAGAGCTATGGACCGTGACGTGTTTTCAGGGAATGTAGACACTGCACAGAGCATCACAATGTTGAATGCGTGTAACTCTGAGCCATGACATCGAACAGTAATGATCCAGATCGACCAGCGAACTACCCAGCAAACACACAACGTTGCTGCAACGTCGTTACAACGTCGCTGCAACGTCGTGACGTTGCAGCGACGTTGTCACCACGTTGTTTGTTTGCTGGGCTAGCACAGTCCTGCCCAGGAAAGTAGTGTTTAGGTAAACTGACCGCGCTCGTATATGACCCCAATGGGTTCTGGGCCGTAAAACCTCAACTCGATCATTCAAAACCCCGCACATTTGCTGGATATATTCTATAGTGTCCACGGACAGCGAAGGCCCTGATGACTTTCGTTGTCCACATCTGCCCCCGAAGACATGTACCCTTCACATGGCAAGGCTCAGATATAGTTTGATACTGCGAACAGCGATTTTTTATCCTTTGCCTAACAGCATTAATTTGTCTAAATTAGAGCTATAATTGTTGTTGTTGTTGTTATTGTTACGCTTTGGTTATCTGCTGACGCAGACAACTACAGATGCTTAGCAAAAGTGAAGACCAAACTATATGCGCAAATACTGGCCGTCGATCGGTTGAAAGGGACAGAGGATTTGTAAAGGAATATTGTATTAATTCTGGGATAATTTTCTCCAATGCTCCATAAAATTATATGTTGTGGGTACTCATAGAAGCGCCTCTCTGGCGCTTCTAATGAATATCTACAACATGTTCTTATGCCAAAACTAACAACAATTACTCCTCCCTTAACTATTCTGTTGTGGTGGGGAGGGGGTGGGCTCTGAGGGGGTGGGGCAGAGAGGGAGAGAGATTATCTTGTAATGCTATCACAAGATCACCGGATAGTTCAGCTGATTAAGGTCTAGGCTCCCAATCGACTGTTGGAAAAATCCTAAAGAGTCATGTGTTCAAACCCCCGTCAGGAGAAAAATGTCAGGGACACAAGGGGAGTGCCAAGCCATCACAGGCATGCCACCTTTGAAAAGCAACATTCGGTATTTAAATCCCTATACAGAGATGATGTTAACACGACATCACAGGGTGGAAATCTTTCTAGACGAAATCCACGGTCAGAGTAACAGTGAGCGCTTCAAGGTGGGCCCAACGGTTACGTGCTCAAGGCCAGGGTTAGCCACACAGTATACATTGGGTGCCGTCCATATTCAAAGCCCAGATGTAAATGAGATTGCCATCTCAAAGGGACTAAACCGATCAAGAAGCATCCGGGTGGCCAAGTTGTTAGTGCTTCCGACCTCAGATCACATCACGAAAACACACCTATATATTTTTGACCCCCTTAAACCCCACTTTTATATAGTAAAACTGGGATTTACAGGGGCATTCATTATTTTTCTTATTTCTGCTCAAAACATAGATTGTGGGTACTCGTTAGAACCGCCTCGACGAGGCGGTTCTAACTAGTACCTACAATCTATGTTTTGAGCAGAATTATGAAAAATATCCGAATTTTTTATCTGAAAAATTTTCATTTTTTAGTGGTAAATTTTTCAGTATATTTGAATAGGCTTGTTATCGTAATGATGAGATACCGGGTACGAATCCCGCTGGGGGTGGAATTCACCTCATGACTGTCGTGACGATGCTTCATTGCACAAAGCCTCTCATTATCACCATTCCATCGTCTTAGTATGGCCTTAATGATTGTGAAAGGGACGTATAACACTAAATCATTATCATCATCCAACTGATCAAGCCGATCGAAGACAGGGAGATAGAGATTTTTGAACCATTTTTGATAAGCAGTGGGCTATTGTCCTCCCTGCCAGATTTAGCAGTGGGCTATTGTCCAGTGGGATATTGTCCAGTGGGCTATTATCCTAGTGGGTTATTGTCCCAGTGGGCTCCCAGCTAGCATTCTACGTAAATCTACATCGGGCCGTCATCGGCCCGTCAGCTACCCTGACGGGATGACGGCCCGATATACATTTACGTAGAATGCTGACTGGGCTATTGTCCCAGTGGGCTACTGTCCCAGTGGGCTATTTTCCGTTCCCCGTAAACTACATGTTAAACTCCACTACAGCCCCACTCATTGTTCTATAGTATCTGTACTTATACCATGTCCTCGTCTTTACATTACGAAAACACGCCTATTCAAATATATAGAAAATTTCACCTCTAAAAACTGAAAAATTTTAGATAAAAAACTCTGATATTTTTTCATATTTCTGCTCAAAACATAGATTGTGGGTACTCGTTAGAACCGCCTCATCGAGGCGGTTCTAACGAATACCCACAATCTATGTTTTGAGCAGAAATAAGAAAAATAATGTATACCCCTGTAAACCCCAGTTTTACTATATAAAAGTTGGGTTTAAGGGGGTCAAAATTACATAGGCGTGTTTTCGTGATGGTTTGCCGTTTTGAATGAATGGAGCAAATAGACGATGCTCCCGCTAGTCTAGTCCTTCTCCGTTCACACCAATATATGATACAAGGTACATTTTGCTGATTTCCGGCACAATACTAATAACAGTCCGTACCATGCGAAAAACGTCTTCGAGACTACCATCAGGTAGACAGCGAATGTCGCTGATGCACACACTGATCAGCGCTTTCATTGTCCGATTATATAATCTAGGTGTACTGCAGAATGTAGAAAATAGCCAAGGCCCCGGTAAGAGTGCATGAATGACCTGATTATGCTCATTTTGCATCACTTGTTTTGCATACATCCAAGACGATGGCGAAAACAAAACACTTCCTTTACATGCATCTACATGCATGCATAAGTTTGCAGAGTCTGCAAAGTTGTTTGCATGTTGTGCTCATAGCAACGAAGCGTTAGGATATTTAGGATCCTCTGACGACTAATCCGCGTCCTTGGTTGGATCTGAGCACCTCAGCTGAGCACGGTAGAGACTGTGAGCCTGGTTTAAATGTCCCATTTTCTTGGATCCGGCATTTTTTTTTTTTTTTTTTTTTTATCGGGGTCTCTTGTTGTGGGTGTCACAACTGCACTTGATGTATATTTCTCAATCGCTTAATATATATGTCGGAAATCGCGTACACATTTCGATAATTCGTCCGACTTGACATTAATAAACAAGGTTTTCATGCCATTCGGCCAAAAATGGGTCAAAAAAAATACGATTATAGTCTGTTCTCCATAATAATTGGCCTTTTACTATATGGTTGGTAACAACAAAGACGGAGACTTTTGTGAAATGGACCATACAAGTTTTGACAACGAATGTACAGTAAATACGTAAAAACTATTCTCAACATAATTTTCGGCGTTCTTTTGCTAAAAGATATTTGAGCTGCAACGTGAGAAAACATACCTTCTGACATATGCGCACAACCGAGACACAAATCAGCCTGTGCATCCGCGCAGTCTGATAGTCTTTGTTGTCCGCATGAAGAAACTTTGCATCCTTGGCTATCCCAAATATGGTCAGAGAAGGTTCTGATCAGACTGCGCGAATGCGCATGCTGATCTGAATCTTCGCTGGGCGCACATGTACGAAAGGTACGTTTTCTGACGTTGTGACATTTTTGGCCCGTTACAAAATGTTTCACTGTTAGTCAGCGAAGGCCCTGATTCGACTGTACGATTGCTCATACTCCAGCTAGTCCACAGCTTTTCGCAAGAGACATTTCTATCGTGCTGCTTCTGGGACAACGCGTTCTAGAAGAAATTGCTCTTTGCCCTATACGTTCATCTCTCTGGGCTATGGTCACAGTCTACAGTGATGATGGAATACCGTATTTTCTCTAAATATTAAGACACCTTCTCCTTACCGTACTTTCCCTATGATTTGTTAAAGTCTGTTCCGCTACCTACTGATGTGTTTAAAATATTGCTGGACGGGAGCCCTGATCAGACGCCGCGTTTTGCGGTGTCTGATTTGGGTCTATACCGTTTGTTCAGACCTGTCTGTCCTAGTACCTAGGGTCTGTACGGTATCCACCTTAGAGATGGCTCTGTATGTGCTGCACAGAAGGTTCCTGATCATGAAAGCAAGGCTGTACAAATGCATGCATCTATACTCAAAGCCATCTTGATCCACCAAGGTTCAAATAACTACGCTATTTTACAGAATATATGAAGTTTATTCAAGTCTTGGTAAGGCCAGATGACTCAAACCCGGCCTGATATAACAGAAACATTGAACGTAAAACCTCAAAAATCACCACCCGTAGGGGAAAGAATAGCTCCGGAATAGGTGAGGGAATAACTCCGGAAATTTCTGAAGGGGATGCTGACGCTTTGACTGAGAACAGGAGAAAGCATTCCAAAACAACACCAAGATCGAAAAAATGCATACCCAAAACAACTGAATACACAAAAAAGTCAGACATTAGTATTGATTAGTCCTGTCAGCCATGCAGACCAACACAGACACCTTTGCAAACAATGTAGAACCAGATGAGACGTCTCATCAAGCTCTACATTGTTTGCCATTCCTCTGTTGATTTTTGACTGAAATCTCTATTTGCAACAATGGGTGTGACTAAATTCAGGGATGGAAGAGTCCATTTCAAAATCTCAGGAGTGAAAGGATTAATTTTAAAATTGATATCTCATTACTAGAACAGACGTATTTCATAAGTAACATCATTTTTGTTTGGAGTTTCGAGCATTTACCCACAAACAATATTTAAAATTCGGAATTTATACCCCAAAGAAATACCAGAAGATATAAAACATACCCAAAACCGCAGGCCCGTCCCCGTACAACTTTATATAGCGTGTTAAACCTCCCCTCCCCAGCCCCTGGACACACACTTGCCGACCCACCCAGCTTCAGGATTTAACACACATTGCACCAGATTCGGTGTAAAATCTTAGGGTCCCGGACCTGGGGTTGGCTTTGAACTAAAATAACAATGCTTTGAGTTAAAAGCATCTGGTAAAATTTAGAAAGTCGGTGTATCATCTGGTCTGTAACAACTGTTTTCTGAGTACGAAAAAAAAAACAAAAACAAAAAAAAACACAAGCCTATATATACCATGAGTACAACTAGAATATAAGCAACCATTCTCAAGTTTTCCAAACATGCGGACTTAGTAATACATAACCGGTACTACATTAAAATTAACGACCCACAAGGTACATTAAAATTTCTATGTGATGGATACGCGTGAAAACTGCCATACATTCATTCTATAACCTTGATTTTTTTACCAAGTTACATACAAGCTTATATTAATATACCGTATTTATCCTAAGTATTCCGACTATTAGGCCTAAGCAAACTATGTAGACCAGATCAGACGCTACAGAAGGCGGCGTCCGATATGGGTCTACACTGTTCGCCATTCATTCAGCAGTTTTAAGAACACGTCAAGTGGTAAAATGCACTTGTTGGAGTTGTACTTTAAGTATGGAAAGTAGTTAAGGTGACCGAATACTTGTGGTATATACAGTAAATGGGCCATGTCAGATGAAATGTCTGGGTATATCCGGATAGTGAAGGCACAGATCAGACTGCGCGGAAGCGCAGTCTGATCTGTGCCTTCACTGTCCGCTTACAGAAACACGGGATACTATAGAACATACCGATGTACAGCAAAGATCATTATCAGAATGTGTGTCTTTTCTGGCTGATCGGGATCTTTACTCTTCGTATATGCCCCAAAGGCACCTTTTCGCCTGGTCTGGCTCATAATATATATATATACCCGGCTATATATAGACTAAAACGTCTTAGACGAGTCAAGGTTCACTATAAATAATGTCAAGATTAACAGTCACGGGAAAACCAAGAAACAAGCATACGTTACTGAAGTTCAGAGAATGAAGGTCTAGACCAATCTAGTATTTTCGCATTCTGAGCAAGGCTATGAGCAAACACTCAACTCAACGTTTAGGGCTTGACCTATAAACTGAATACCGAGGGCTCGTGTCAAAACGGGTGACATATTTACACATGGCAATTCGAAGGGTCTGTTTTAGCATGCATATCAGCACATATACTTATAAGGCTGTTAGACTGTCTACAGCCCCTGGTGACTTTATTATTATTTATATATAGAGTTCGCTTTGATACGGACACTAAAATAAAACCAAGACACTATAACATATTAAGATTATGAAGCACTGGTCACTAGGGTCTCTATAACTCTTTTGGCAGATCCACTTAAGGGGCGTGGGATTTGTTTATCACAATCATTATTATTTATAGAAATTTATGCATTTAAAACAAGCAGTGTAGAAGCTCATTAGACGCCGTGTTTCACATGTAGCCCAACTGATCAATATGTACAAAAAATGTATAATAATAAAAAAAAAAAAGACAGAAAGTTGTGAGTATTGTCAGCTTAGCTGAGCATGTCTTTTTTTTTCCAATTCTTTCACAAGCAGTGAAACATTTTCATGCATTCATAATCTCAAACACACACGCGCACGCACGCACGCATATATATGTTTTGTTTTGTTTGTTTTTTGTACAATTAGTTTAGGTAAAGTAATGGTGAATAATGAATTCTTAGCAACAAGATTGGAAACCTATTATTAGGCTTACTATTAAACCAATGCTTTGATGTCAATGTATTAGCTGTTTTTTGTCATTTCTTGAGAAAAATGTACCCACTTCTCAGCCTCAGGTTTTTACCTTGTGGGCCATGGTTGCTACCCAACAAATAAGAGCTGTCGCAGGCCAGAGTAACTCGTCTAAATCGAGCTTTGCCTCCAAAAACTATCACCAAAAACGTTAACATAAGTTTTTTCTAAGTTGGGACCTTAACTTAAGAGTCACGTGTGGGTTCGGATAAAATAGCACAGAACAGACCAGTATCTAACATTAGGGTAAATATGAAATACTTCCATCCAAATATTCAGGAGACCTTGCCTGTTAAAATTTGTACCCAGAAGCTTCAACCAACGCCGACGCCGTGGTGACTGCTATAGCTCTACTTGTATTTCTGTACAGACGAGCTATAAACTGCCCTTTTAACTCTTTCGGCGCCAAATTTCAGACGACATTTGTCGTCTGCTTTTTTATTTTTGACAAACTATCGTTTGGAAAGACGTATATATGTAAATGTGATAGACTGAATGTCAAACAGCGTAGATCCAGATGAGACGGCTCATTGAGCCGTCTCATCTGGATCTATGCTGTTTGCAAAAGCATATTATTATCGCCTGAGGCAGTGAAAGAGTTAAAATCTTTACAAGTGAAGTTGATGAGACATGAGGGTTAACTCGGACTTTACACTCCTGCAGTTGCAGATTGCAAATTCTAGTCTTGTTATAGTCTTGTGATTACGTCATCTTCACCATAAGTAAAATCATCACAATGTTAAATACTGCAGGAGCTTAGCTAGAAGTTAATTTAACTTATGTTAAGTATTGTTAAGTGACAGGGTTGATCAGAATCATGTGAGCTCTGACAAGTGAAAAGGTACATTAATAACCCTTGTTATGCTGAATAAATTAAGATGCCATGCCCACTTCTAATTTTCAGCCAATCAGATTACTTGATCCAGATTGTTGATATAAATTCGCATACCTAATGGCAAACATTGCAGATCAGTTGGCTTCTTCAGAAGCCAACTGATGTGGATCTACACTGTTTGCAAAGGCAGTGTATATCCGGGTTCAGCAGGACAAGGGTTAAATATGTAAACATATAGCAATATTTTCTTTCTGCACTTTCTGAATTTGTACATATCTTCTGGATATTTATGGTATGTAATGTTAAGATGAACATAAAAGATAAATTTAAAATGTGTGATAGGGCTGATCATAATCATTTGACATGTGACAATTAAAAGGTACAGAATCACATGTGCAAACAGTGTACAGTTAAGTCGATACTGTATATACCCAAAGAATTGGATGAGGCCACTCTTCCACTTTGTGTAGTCAGGATCTATATTCTTCACTCACAGTCTTCTAGGTCCATACATCTGGGCCCAGTTGTTCAAAGCTAACGATGTCGTTAGTTAACGATTCGTTAAAATTTACATCGAGTGATACGCAAATATGCTGAAATCTTTTGCTGAAAAAAATGTGAGTAGCTTTTGCACTTTCAGAAAAAAATATCAGAATATTGTATATTGAATCCGCTAAAACAGTTAACGAAATGACCCTTAAAGAGTTCGTTAAGCTAACGACGCTTTGAACAACTGGGCCCAGATTAGCAATCCGCATAGACCCTGCTAAGAGACTATGTGCACAGAGGGTGATCGGGCTCTACAGTTGTTACATGTCATTATGCCCCCAACTTCAAAGAAGTTGGAGGGGATATTGCTTTTTGGTTGTTCGTCCGTCCGTATATCACGCTCTTCTTGTGAGCAAGATTTTTTGAACTTTGTCATTTTGTATGGACAAGCATATAATCGGGGGCATAGTGTTTTATGCACCTGTCATTTATAGTCCCGAACCCTACGAGGTCTCGGAATAGCGGGGCTTTTAACTTTTCAGTTTTCAAAGCCTTGCTAAATACCCTGCACCACGGGGACATATTTATGGTAAAATCCCTGCTGAAAGCCCTTCCACTCCGGAGTCAGTTTTTGTTTCCTGGAACAGCCAGCTCTCTGTTGCAAAAATCAACCTGTATCTTTTTCATGGTAAAAGTTCTGGTTTAATCCATACAGCTAAATTCAAAGGTAAAATATCATTGACAGTATGAGCCAGGTTACTAGAAAACTTAGAGGTTGATGTGGCTCTAATCTATATATGTATGCAGAGTATTTTGGCGGCACATCTACGGCACTTCAAGGACCCATCGGTGGTTGAATCATGGCACTCAAGCCCCGCTATGTCCTCGCTATCCCAGCCCCGTAGAGGCCGGAGTTTCAAATGACTAGTGCATTAAAAACAAACATTTCTAGTTAAACATTTGCATTCATTCTTCGATTACAAACTTGTGATATTTTTCTTTCTCAGAGAAAACATTGCGGGTTACATACAATGTATGAATTGTCACACGCCATTTTCAGGAAAAAATAAGAAAAACATTTCTAATGTCTGCTGCAGTTTATACCCATCATAGTAAAAGTTAATTTTAGTCCTGCTGAGTCCGGGTACGCCCTGATTTGGACACAGTGTAGATCTAGAACAGTTGTCTGAAGAAACCAACTGATCTGGATTTGCACTCTTTGTCAATAAGTATGTGAATTTATATCAACAATTGGGATCAGGTAATCTGACTGGCTGAAAATTAGAAGTGGGCGTGGCACCTTAATTTATTCAGCATGACAGGGGTTAACTTATGGATAATTTCCAAAGACTTCCAAACCAACTTGACTAAAAGGGAATAAATACAGAAATATTTTATTCTTGAAAGTTGACTCAGGATGGACTGAAAAAGATAAAATTGAGTGTCAATCCTGGCTGCAAAAGAACATCTCACTCAAAAGAAAGAACTTTTTATTTACAAAAATTAAAAGAAAAAAAAATCACATAAAAGCCATCTTTGCTCTGCAGTACAAGGGAGACAACTCATAAGAGCAGTCACTAAGTACATTAACACAATTGAGCTGCAACATTAGAAAAGGGTTCTTATCACTTATAAGCAGTCTGATCAAGAAAGGACGGAGGTCCTGGTTAAACTGTGCTCATGTGCACGCTGATCTAGGTCTTATATTTAGACCTATTTTATATGATACGGCTAATTTATCAAGTGATGACATTTCAGTTTTGTCAGCAAAACAAGTGGAAGGAAGATTTATCATATGGTGAACTGATACACTTTCGAGTACGTCTGCTTTGTCATCTGCTTGTGATCTTAAAAGTCATTTCTGCAAACAGTGTGGACCCAGATCAGACTGCTCCTTTAGGAGCAGTCTGATCTGGGTCCAAACTGTTTGCCTACATGCAAAATGTAAGTTTGAAAAGTTTGCAAGAAGATGCAGCAGACGACATAAGCAGACATTTTCAGATGCAGTTTTTCTTGGCGTTTTAAGGGTTAAGTTACTGCTTCTATATAGCTGTTAACCGAATCTGTGTAGCAATATCTAGGGTAGATGGAGCTCTCAAGCCCTGGTCGGCAATCCATCTAGGAGTTGGCAACTCCAAACAAAAACCTGCATATCTGGATTTGCCTGTTCCAATTATGGAAAGACTGCTTCGGCAGTTGGGGCTGAGGAAATCATTACTAGGATTCAACGGCCCAGACGGCGATGCAGCAGCATGTTGTGGAGCATGGAGAGCATGACAAGGCACAACAGAAATCATGGTCATCCACTGCATCCGGGCTTAGCTCCAGATGTCCTGACACTGTATTGCCTCTGGATCCAGCTAGGTCAGAACGAGAGAGTGAGGTTGACTCTGTGCGACTCTCCCTTACTATAATCCAATTTACAGCGCATGTCATCTTAATCAGCAACACATTCACAGCAAGCACACATATGCACGTCATACAAAAGCCCTGTGGCGATGGGCGAGCGGCGAAGCAGCAGGTGAGGAAACACTGGAAGCTGTAGTTGCGGACCTGCACACAGGCGGCTTGGTTCTATATGGTCGCTTTCCTTAAGAGCGAAGCAGTATGGGGAATTCGGTAGCCAAACTGAGCGACTGAGCAGACCTCTTTAGGATCGCACTGCTCACCCCCGTAGCATGGGGAAGGGGCTAGAAAAGGTGCCCTAAAAAATTGCCTGCTTCAAAACTCCTGGCTAGTTAACCGCGATCAGCGGGAATCCCACTTAGCGGTCAAACAAGAAAAAAGAAGATGGTGATACCTTTGACCATCGGCGCTTAGAATATGCGCACCCTAATGTACAGTTCTGGTTCTGACAGACCTCAGCGAAGAACAGCTCTAGTTGGTAGAGAACTTGACCGATACAAAGTCGAGACTGCAGCTCTGAGTGAGACTCGCCTTGCAGAGGAAGGGCTTTTAAAAGAAGTTGGTGCTGGCTACACTTTCTTCTGGAATGGACGCAAGAAAGAAGAGCGGCGTGAAGCAGGAGTAGGATTCGCCATCAAGTCACTCCTAGCCAGCAAGTTCTCAGGACTTCCAAAAGGCATAAATGACCACCTGATGACGCTGAGACTACCCTTATCTGGCAAGAGGCATGCAACAACTGTAAGTGCCTATGCACCCACAATGACCAACCCAGATGAGGTTAAAGAAGTTCTATGATGATCTGGATTCTGTGATTTCAGCAGCACCACGGACAGACAAACTCATCCTCCTTGGGGACTTCAATGCCAGAGTGGGCACAGACCACCAAACCTGGGAAGGAGTGATTGGATCTGAAGGTGTAGGGAAGTGCAACAGCAATGGACTCCTCCTTTTAAGGAAGTGTGCAGAGCATGAATTACTGATCACCAACAGTCTTCTGTCTACCAACTCGCAGAAAGACCTCATGGATGCACCCTCGCTCCAAACACTGGCATCGCATTGACTATGTCATAGTGCGAAGGAAGGACAGACAGGATGTCAGAGTGACAAAGATAATGTGTGGTGCAGACTGTTGGACAGATCACAGGCTTGTCAGCAAACTCAACCTGCGCATTCAGCCTGTACGACGACCACAAGGCAAGATGGTGACAAAGAAATTGGATGTCTCGAAACTGAAAATAGACAGCAAGAGGCAAGCTTTCGTCAACGATCTCTGCAGCCGTTTAGATGCACTGGAACACAGTTCAGAAGATGTAGATGAGAGCTGGACTGTCTTCAGAGACACCGTTCATTCTTCAGCAATGGATTCCCTAGGACCAGTATCTCGCAAATACCAAGATTGGTTTGATGAGAATGACAAAGAAATCCAGGGGCTCCTTGAAGAGAAACATTAAAAACACAAGGCTTACCTCAGAAATACCAGCTCAGTATCTAGTAAGACTGCCTATTCAAAAATATGCAAGTCAGTACAGACTAGGCTCAGAGACATGCAAGACTCTTGGCTGAGCAAAAAGGCTGACGAAATCCAGTCCTTTGCAGACAGAAAGGATATGAAGAAGTTCTTTGGTCAACTCAAGACAATATATGGTCCACAGAGCTCAGAAACCACCCCACTCCTTAGTGCAGATGGAACTAGTCTTCTGACTGATAAAGAAGCTATCTTGAAATGATGGGCTGAACACTTTGATGGTGTCCTTAATCGGCCATCATCTATCAATGATGAAGCTATCAACAGACTACCAAAGGTTGAATGTAATCCGCTGCTTGATGAGCTCCCAACCTTCTCTTAAACAATGAAAGCAATAAAACTCCTGTCATCTGGCAAGGCTCCAGGATCAGATGCAAAACCTGCAGAGATCTACAAAGCAGGAGGTCCTGCAGTTGCAGAGAAACTGACAGTTATTTCACATTATGTGGAGAAAAGAAGCTATCCCTCAAGAATTCAAGGATGCAACAATTATCCACCTATTCAAAAGGAAAGGGAATCCTCAAGTCTGTGACAATCATCGAGGCATCTCTTTATTGTCAATTGCTGGGAAGATCCTTGCTAGGGTCCTACTGAATCGATTGAATGAAAACCTTGAACAGTCAGGGCTTCTACCAGAAAGCCAGTGTGGATTCAGGAAAGACAGAGGAACAATAGACATGATCTTTACAGCACGACAGCTTCAAGAAAAATGCCAGGAACAGAATGTGGACCTCTACATGACCTTTGTCGACCTTACCAAAGCATTTGACACAGTCAGTCGTGAAGGACTTTGGAAAATTATGGCAAAGTTTGGCTGACCTGCCAAATTCATAGCAATGGTGCGTCAGTTCCATGATAGTATGCTTGCAAGGGTCCAAAATGATGGCGAGTTTTCTGATCCATTCCCTGTGACAAATGGAGTTAATGAAGGCTGTGTCCTAGCTTCAACACTGTTCAGCATGATGTTTTCTGCCATGCTTACAGATGCTTTCCAGGATGGTGACAATGGTATACCTATCAGGTATCGCTTTGATGGGAAACTTTTCAACCTAAGAAGGTTGCAAGCTAAATCCAAGGTGCAGACAGTGGTGCTAGATGGGTTCCTCTTTGCTGATGACATGGCAAAGGGTGCTCCAACAGAAGAGAAAATACAAAAAGGTATGGATCAAGTATCTGAATTATGTGACAGCTATGATCTCACAATCAGCATCAAAAAGACTGAAGTAGTATATCAGCCAGCACCTTGAAAGCCTTACAAGGAGCCTACCATCACAGTGAAAGGTCAATGACTGCAAGTGGAAGCACATTGTCTAGAGTTGTGCACATTGATGATGAAGTCAATGCCAGGATTGCCAAAGCTAGTGCAGCATTTGGCTGGCCAGGTGGAAGTATTTGGGACTGAAGTGGAATCAGACAACACAAAGCTAAAAGTATACAGATTGGTGGTGCTGCCAACACTATTATACGCATGCGAAACTTGGACAGTTTACCAACGGCATGCCAAAAGACTGAACCACTTCCATACAAGCTGTCTTAGAAAACTTCTAAAGATCAAGTGGCAAGACAGGATTCCAGACACAGAAGTCCTGAAAAGGGCAGGGATGCAGAGTGTACATACCCTTCTGAAATTGGCACAATTAAGATGGACAGGTCATGTTACCAGAATGCCTGATGAACGTTTGCCAAAGAAAATCCTCTATGGAGAACTACAAAACGCTCCCATGGTGGTCAGAAGAAGCAATACAAGGACACCCTCAAGCCTCCCTTAAAAGAGTTCAACATACCAACAGAGTCATGGGAACAGATTGCACAGGATCAAACAAAGTGGCAAGGCCTCATAAGAAGGGGAGCTGGTGAATACAAAGCAAAAAGAATCAGCAAAGCCAAGCAGAAACGTGCACAGTGGAAAGCCAGAGCTAAGGCATCACCAACAGAGAGTTTCCTTCTCAGATCTCTCTTGTTCTATCTGCAAAAGGCAGTTTAGAGCTAAGATTGGTCTCATCAGCCATCTTAGAACACACAAATAATAACACATCACACAGCTGATTAGGACTGGTCATTGTCAGTAATGACAGATGAACGAACACTTTCGAGAGAGACGACTCCTGTATAATGGGTTCTACCACCCTTGATGTATAGCAAAGCAAACAGGAAGTCATGAAAGCTGTTCCCTTTGTAAAAATGGTAAAAATCTTCCAGGTGTATCTTAACTCTTAAACTGCCAATCACAACAATTGTCATCTGCTTTGTCATCTGCTTGTGAGTTTAAAGTCATTTTTGCAAACAGTGTGGACCCAGATCAGACTGCTCCTCTTCGTGCAATCTGATCAGGGTCCACACGGTTTGCCTGTATGCAAAAATAGATTTGAAAAGTTCGCAAGAATATTCAGCAGACGATATAAACAGACGACATTTTCAGATGCAGGTTTTCTTGGGATTTTACGGGTTAAGAACATGAAGATAAAACTTTATAATCATATGAAAAGCACAAGTACCTCTTAGCCTTCAAAGGTTGAATGTTCTCTGAATATTGTAATACACATCTGAGTCTGTGTGGGAGGGGGCGCAGGAGGGGAAGGGGCGTTAGCTAAAACATATTTAGACTACAGCTGTATCTAAAGGAGTTTATATGAAATCTGATTGTTCAGGAAGTAAGTAAAATGATATGTGGACACCCAGCTTACTGTATTTATCCTAAAAAGTTAGACGGACAGGTCAGAGCAAATAGTGCATACCAAGATCAGATGCTGCAGAATATGGCATTGGATTAGTGTATAAACTGCCTTTCATCAACCAGATTTTAATTACATCAACAGGTAGTAAATGGACTCGATATCAAATTTAGGATAAGTATGGTAGGGAATTAACATATTTAGAGTAAATATCGTAACTGAGTAAACAGTGAAAACTCGGATCAGAAACCAAAAACTGTGGATCTGTTTGAGGTTTTAAGGCCCAGTCAACCCATCAGGGACATGTTGAGCATAGTCAGCTAGCCTATTCACATTGTTCCTTGGCAAGATTAGTCCTCTAAGGGGTCAACCAATACTTGTGCACATATTTTCATCAGTAACTGACAACTGCCCTTTTTGAACCAGCTGAAGTGGGAGGATGACTGTCGAAATTTGTCATAATCTATTTCAATAAATTTTTTTTTTTTTTTTTTTTTTTTTTTTTTTTTTTGATTTGGGTTTTACGGCCCTTTCAAGAATATTTCACTTACATCGAGCCGATCGTTCATCGAAGGTGGGCAAAAACTGGAGAACCCGGAGAAAAACTACCTGACCATCCGTAAGCAGAACTTGGCTTTCCCACATATGACCCGAGCGAGGCTCGAACCACAGCGGTGAGAAACCTAATGGATTAAGAGTCAACTCTCTTATCCACCTATCTCAATAAAAGTTATGTGGCCGAGCTGGGGTTCAAACTCGCGACACCTGGATCTGCAGTCAGATGAGTTTTTGACTGCGCTAAGGAATGCAGAATCTGATCAGCATATACACTGTTTGCCACCCATCTAGCAGTTTTATTTGTTTCATTTTCAGGGCCCACATTTAATCCTTGCCATGCTGAATAAATTAAGATGTCATGCCCATTTCTAATTTCCAGCCAATCAGATTACTTGATCCAGATTAATGATAAAAATTCATATACTTTAAGGCAAACAGTTCATATCCAGATTCATATACTTTAAGGCAAACAGTTCAGATCCAGATCAGTTGGCTTCTTCAGAAGCCAGCTGATCTGGATCTACACTGTTTGCAACGGCAGGACATATCCAGGTTCAGCAGGACTAGGGTTAATACAGTCACTTGACTGGATATAATGCAAAAGTTTGGAAAATGACAATAACAAAGTATAGTATGTTCAATTTGTGGTGTATTTCATACAGACCTTCTTAATGTACCATATTTACCCTCAGTATTGGGACACCTCAACTCCTTACCATACTTGTCCTAAAATTTTAAAAAAAGTCTACTTTACTACTTGTCAATGTGTCTAAAAAAAGTGCTGGATGAGTGGCAAATGGTATAGACTGGATCAGATGCTGCACTCTGCAGTATCTGATCTGGGTCTACACTGTTTGCCCCAGCTTGTATGTCTGTCCCAATGTCTAGGGTTATTATGGTACAATATCAGACATAAAATGACACATCATTTGAGCCATAACGTCAGAAAACACCTTCAGACATGTATGCCTATTATGATTCAGATCAGCCTGCGCAATCATGCAGTCTGAACAGAATCTTCACTTGGCACATTTTGGATAGCCAGCAATGCAAAGTTTCTTCATGCTGATAATAAAGACTCTAATAAGATTGCACAGATGCACAGGTTGTTTTGAATCTTTTATTGAGTGCACATGTAGGAAGATGTTTTCTCATGTTGAGGACCATTTAAATATGATTTAGATAGAAGAATAACAATTTTAGGTAAAAGTAACAGATAAATAAGACTGGTATACAAATTTGGGCACAAACTCTCCACGGAATGTACACTTATAAAACTATTGGCACCCAATACCTTTCTTCTTAATACCACTAAATAAGCCGCAAAATGAGAAAATTTACCTCCAACTTGGACCCAACAAAAACTCAAATCAGCCTACATATCTGCATAGTCTGATCACAGTCTACATTGTCCGCATGATGAAACTTTGCGTCTTTGTCTAACCAAAATGCTCCCAGTAAAGATTCTGACAAATCTACATGAATGTGCAGGCTAACCTGAATCTTCCATGGACTAATATGTCTGAAGGTATGTTTTTTGACACTGCAGCTCACATACTCATGAAATGTAATCTACAGTCTAATTCACTGTTCCTTTGGACAGGCATTTCAAGTTCTTCTGTTAAAAATATGTAGTTCTCAATAACAAATGTACTACTTAAAAACAAAATTATCTCTATTTATTTTTATTTAATGTAACCTTAATCCTGATACTTTCCTGGCAACAGTCAGAAACTCATCGAACTATTTTAAACTGATATTCTTAACATTGCAACTTTTCTGACTTCCTATTGGCTCTCCCTATATCAGTCCTGCTAAGGGTCTACTCTAAAAAAAAAAAAAAAAAAAAGAAAAGATTTTTTTTTTTCACTCCCAGAGCAAGCAAATTCTTTCATTTTCAAGCGCGCCAAACAATTTCACAAGACTTTTTGCCATAAAAGGATTTTTTTTAGGAGTGCCACTTGAAAGAAAATACTTCTTAAGCTATGTCAAGTGCACCAGTATCTGAAGTGTGATCCTAGCCAAAGAAATAGCTACAGACATGATATTAGGCTTTTTGTGGTCAAGATGAAACTTAAGGTGCCACTGGTCAAGTGAAAAGATGTCTCTAAGCATATTTACCCTAACTATTCAGACAGACAGACAGTCCCTCCTGAGAAAATAGTGAAGACCCAGATCAGACACTGCATTCTGCAGTGTCTGATCTGGGTCTAAACTATTTGCCACTCAGTCAGCAATTTTTCAGACACAACAAGTAGTAAAATAGACTTGTTCAAATTTTAAGACAAGTATGACAAGGATGATAAGGACTTAAGGCGTCTGAATACTATGGGTAGTTACTGTGCATATTCAGGACAATCCTTCAATACCATTACGAAAACACACCTATTCAATTATATTGAAAATTTCATCACCAAAACTGCAAATTTTCAGATGAAAATTCGGAGTTTTCGTATTCCTGCTCAAAACATAGACTGTGGGTACTCGTTAGAACCGCCTTGCCGAGGCGGTTCTAACGATTACCCACAATCTATGTTTTTGAGCAGAAATAAGAAAAAATAATGTGCAAAAGTGGGTTTAAGGGGAGTCAACATTATATAAGTATGTTTTCGCGATGCTCTAGATAAGATAGGTAACCAGATAAATATTTTTCTTATGTCTCCATGAAAACATATAGTGCGGGTACTCATTAGAAATGTCTTGCAGAGGCACTTCAAATGAGTACCCACACTGTTTTCATGAAGATAAAAGAATAAAAGAAAAATATCCATGTTTTTTCTTTATTTTTATTTTTATTTTATTTATTTATTTATTTTATTTTATTTTTTTTTTAGTATTGTCTCATCTAGAGCTATGCATCCTGTTTGTTAGTTTGATGAACCTTGGTATAGTCTACTATATCCAAATCTATTTTCCTAACCCCCAGTACCCAATAAGGGACTACTACTGGTGTAATAATGCACCAGCCATGCATTTTCTGGCCAAAACCTGCCCAAATGACAATGTTCACTAAATCTGGCTTCAACAGTCAACACATGGGAAACTATCATTAAGCAGAATTAAGAGAAAATGCCAAAACTCCACCATGTCTAAAACAATCTTCTTACAGATACATGCCACTTACAATTTGAAAACTGCCCTCATTGTGAAGAGATTGCAGACTATTAGTTATCATAAATATCGAAACCTTAAAAAAATAACACTGCCAATTTAACAGACAAAGTACAATAATTAGAGTTGACTCTCGTTACCTCAAAGTCCAAGGGACTCTCTGAAATACTTAGAGATATCCATACCTAGATATATCAGATTTGCAGAAATCAGGAAAAAATAAATCAAATAACCACATTTCACAAATGAATATGTAATTTAACTCTTGAAGATAGATATATTGAAAATATTGTGAAAAAAAGGAGAAATTTCTCCATAGGAGCACTTTCTCCTCTTTTCAACAATATTTTGTAACCTGTGGTTAGGATTTCATGTTTAAACAGGGACCAGATATTCACTTTGAGATAAGCAGTTATTTGAGACAAGCGAAGTCGAGATAACGAGAGTCAACTATATGTTTCTGCTCATCAACTTTTTTCTTTGAAAAGAATTTACTTATGTACAATATTTTGATTTTTTCTATTTATGGCTCACTCACAAACGGAAACTTTAATTCAAATTTAAAATTTCAAACATACTTAAAAATTGAAGCGGACATTCTTATGTACATAGCTTTTTTTTTTTGTTTTTTGGAGAAAATAAGGCTTGACAGTTCATGTTAATCATTAGCAGATGATTGACATGAAATATCAAGCCTTACTTTCTCTGGAAAAAGAAGATCAGGGCCCAGTTGTTCAAAGTGTCGTTAGCTTAACGAGCTCGTTAAGGGTCATTTCGTTAACTGTTTTAGCGGATTCAATATACAATATTCTGATATTTTTTGCTGAAAAAATGTGAGTAGCTTTTGCAATGCAAAAGCTACTCACATTTTTTCAGCAAAACAATTCAGCATATTTGCGTATCACTTGATGTAAATTTTAACGAATGTCGTTAGCTTTGAACAACTGGACCCAGACTACTGTTTGCTGCTACTGTGACTGGCATTTTAAGGGTTAAATCATAAGAGGCACAGTTACAAAAAAAAAAAAAAAAAAAAAAAAGCTATGTGTGCATTCTGCTCAAGGCATGCATATTTCATCCAATGCAGACTGCATAAAATATGACATTACTATATGTGTTGTCTGGTCAAGGGATGGGCATTCATGCAAGACAATATTTAGACCTTGTAAATCTGTGCATGCCCTAACCTGTCTGCCTGTACACATGTTGTATATGCCTTAAGTATCTTGTTGTAAAGCAGAAGACACTTGATCTTTTTTTTTTTCTTTCTATATTTCAGAGAAAATATAGCTAGCAAATTAATATTGCTTGGCTTGCAAATTGTCAGCAAGGCAGACAATTCATATGAAATTTCGAATCTTATTTTCACTGGCAAAAAAAAAAAAAAAAAAAAAAAAAAAATCATGTTGCATGCTGCTGTTGTGACTGGTGTTTTAAGAGTAAAAAGTTCCCGACAAACATGCATTTATATAGGCTGACAAGCTTTCTTTGTTCATAATGTGTGCAAAGAATTCTAATAAAACATTTTAGTCTAGATGTCCAAAAATGGGTAACTGGCAAATAGTGCAAACCCAGATCAGAAAGCAGTGTCTGATCAGAATGTCCACTGTTTGCAAATAGTTTAGCCATTTTTCTCTAGGACTACCGGTATCTAAATCATATAACCTGAAACACCTAAAATTGAAATTGGACTCTTCCAATATATTGTTTATTCAGTCTAAAATGGAATAGACAATATCTGCACTGCAAAAAATCAATCAAATAGGATACATAAACAGACAATGCTCAGTTGTACCTGCACCGAGTTAGAGTCTGTCCCAGAATTTTGGTGTGACCCAGAACTTTGATGCTTGCCACAAAATTCTACAATTCAATTCTTGTGTGTCTGCAAACAGCAAAGATCCTCTTAAGCCTGTTTGAATATTGCCTTTACCCTAAATATTCTGAGAGCTGAACTCATCACTATCTCACCTTAAAATTTGAACATGCCAATTTGACTTCTTCATGATGTGTCTAAAGTATTCATCATCATCATCATCATCACCAGATTTTTTATTAACGTGCAGGTACAGGGGCAAAATCTACATCAGTGGGCCCCCTTCCAGGTAACTGGCTTGCTGCACACATGGCAGATCTCACACCAGATCTCCAGGTATGTCTATCATGAGGGTCTATAGCTGAGAGCTTACACTCTGTGATCCCTCTCTGTCATCTTGGGCCTCCCAGGCCCATGCTTTCCATCAACCTGTATGTCACAGTCTTGACTGCACCGTTGGAGCATTCCATGAGTCCATACCAGTGGAGCAGTCTCTCCTTCAGAATGAGGTTCAGGTCCTTAAAGCCAAGCTGCCAAAGTAGGTCATTGGACCTGATGGTGACAATGTCTTGATGCGTGACATTACAGATCTGTTTGATCATTGCCCTGTCATTCCGCTGCAGACGTATTGTGATGGAATGGCAAACAGTTGCAGCCCATGATTACACTGCTCTTTAGAGCAGTGAGATCAGGATTGACACTATTTGCTCATATCTATCAGTCCAATTTTTTATGGTCAATATGGTAGACTGATCTGAGAATTAGCTGTTCATGTATTTCATTTCTGACAATGTCTTGCAACAAGGTCAGTAGGCTGTAATACAGTTTCATTGACACAGAATTAAATTAGAAATGTGTCCAAAGGACATGGATGGCCCTGCCTGAGAAACTGAAACGCAAATTGCTAATGCCTGACACAGACAGAGGCAGACGAACAGGGGTAACACTATATGTCCTTTCCACTTTCTTTGAATGGCAGGGCCATAAAAACTTAAGTTGCACTTTAAATACTGAATGAACACAATTTGTTTCGGATTTGCTAGTCTAGCAACAAAAAAACTATACATGTATTATTCTATTTCAAGGAAATATTTATTCCATAGCTGTAGATCAAGACACTTATTTTCTACCAAAGTGTGATTTTTTTTTTTTTTTTTTTTTTTTGATTTGGGTTTTACAGCCCTTTCAAGAATATTTCACTTATATCGAGCTGATCGTTCATCGAAGGTGGGCGAAAACCGGAGAACCCGGAGAAAAACCACCTGACCATCCGTAGGCAGAACTTGGCTTTCCCACATATGACCCGAGCGAGGCTCGAACCACAGTGGTGAGAAACCTAATGGATTAAGAGTCAACCCTCTTATCCGCTAGGCTACGGAGGCCCGCACCAAAGTGTGATACTTTTATTCTTATTTCTCTGTGAAAGCCTACATTACTGGAGTTCATTAAAATAAATATTTCTTATGGAGAGCCATAACATGTTTTTGTGCAGAAATACCCTATTTACCTTAACGCTTCACACTATGGGTAAAATTTTCAGCAGACCACATACTAAAATATTTTTATTCTTTTTCCCAGAAAACAGATTTTGACATTTCATGCAAATTGTCTCCATTGGACTTGTTCAAGTGATAGAATAAGTATGTTAAGAAGTTAAGGCATCTGAATACAGTAAAGAAAATATTTATAATATTCCTATCTAAAGCTATGAAACAAATAGTGTTAGTAGTTCAGATTAGTACGAAAGACCGGTAGTGTCATTTCAACTACATTAATTCAAGGTTTCAACTTCACGAATTCACGATTTCAGCTTCACGAATTCACGAATTCAACTTCACGAATTCATGAATTCAACTTCACGAATTCAACTTCAGGAATTCAACAGTTGAATTCGTGAAGTTGAATTCGTGAATTCTTGAAGCTGAATGCGTGAATTCGCGTTGAATTCGTGAAGTGGAATTCGTGAAGTTGAATTCGTGAATTCATGAAGTTGAATTTGTGAATTCGTGAAGTTGAATTCGTGAATTCGTGAAGTTGAATTCGTGAAGTTGAATTCTTGAAGATGAAATCGTGAATTCGTGAAGTTGAAATCGTGAATTCATGAAGCTGAAATCGTGAATTCGTGAAGTTGAAACCTTGAATTAATGTAGTTGAAATGTCACTACTGGTCTTTCGTAGATTAGTGCTATATTTAACTTTTAACCTTTACAACTCTCTGGGCTAATTCAGAAGATGACAAATTGATGATATTTTTTCTTATTTTTCCCAGGAAACAGCTTTTAACATTTCATGCAAATTGTCTCCATTGGAGACAATTTGCATGAAATGTCACATCCTGTTTTCTGGGAAAATTTAGAAAAGTATTTCAGTATGCCGGCTGTTGAAAATTTTACCAAGAGTGTTAAGCATTAAAGTACTAATTACAACTATCACAGACAAATAACAGTCTTATTTTCTTTGAAAAATTTCCATAAGTGTGCCAAGCAAAGACCAGTTCACCCTGCACTGCAAATATGTGCAATTTGATCAGTGTTTACTGCCTGTCTGTAGAAGTGTTGGATTAAGTGAATTCAGTTCAGAGTACGCATCACGAAAACATACCTATATAATTTTGACCCCCTTAAACCCCACTTTTATATAGTAAAACTGGGGTTTACAGGGGTATGCATTATTTTTCTTATTTTGGTAAAAACATAGATTGGTGCGGCAGTTCTAATCAGTGAGGCAGTTCTAATGAGTACCCACAATCTATGTTTTGAGCAGGAATATGAAAAATTTCAGAATTTTTTATCTGAAAAGTTTCCTTTTTTGGGTTTGATTGTAAAATTTCAATATATTTGAATAGGCATGTTTTCAAAGTGGGTTTGTGTTGAGGTTTTACGGCCCAGTCAACCCAATGGGGTCATGTCGAGCGCGGTCAGTTTACTTAACCACACGTTTACTGGGCAGGCTTAGTCCTCTAAGCGGTTAACCAGTATTGTGCACATTCTTTCGCCAGAAACTGACAACTGCCCTTCTTGAATCAGCGGAAGGGAGCGAATGACCGTAGAAAATATTTCATGATCAATCTCCACGAAAGAATGTTGCCGACCTCGGCGGGGGTTGAACCCGCGACCTCCTGGTCTGAATATTCACTGCGAACACGTACATGTAAGTATATTTTCTCACACTGATGCTTCTTATTTCTTCACACTTGTTAGCTTGTCAGTGATTGGTGATAATTCTGGGAAAATTCGTCATATTTCTCCATAAAAACCATCACGAAAACTTACCTATATAATTTTGACCCCATCAAACCTCACTTTTATATAGTAAAACTGGGGTTTACAGGGGTATACATTATTTTACTTATTTCTGCTCAAAACATAGATGATGGGTACTCATTAGAACTGCCTCATTGAGGCGGTTCTAACGAGTACCCACAATCTATGTTTTGAGCAGAAATTTGAAAAATATCAGTTTTATCTGGGGTTTTTTCTTCATTTTTTGGTGGTAAAATTTTCAGTGTATTTGAATAGGCATGTTTTTGTAATGCTATGTTGTGGGTGCTCATTAGAAGGGCCTGAGCACTTCTAATGATTTTGTTTGTGTTGAGGTTTTACGGCCCAGTGAACCCAATGGGATCATGTCGAGCACGGTCAGTTTACCTAACCACACGTTTACTGGGCATGCTTAGTCCTCTAAGTGGTTAACCAGTATTGTGCACATTCTTTTGCCAGAAAGCGCTTCTAATGAGCACCTACAACATAACTTTTATGGAGAAGTGGAGAAAACTATCCCCAATTTATCACCTGATACTCCTCCTTAACAAGTCCTCTGATATAAATAAATTTTATGGCACTCTTTCTTTAGAACTGTGTGTGTTGTGACAGAGACTTAAAGGGAGTACATATATTTTCAGGAAGCAAGAAAATTTCCTAAATTTTATTAAAAAAAAAAAAAAAAATCATAATATAAAGCATCTTATCCAAAGTCCTAAGAAATAAAGAATGCACATTTATTTAAGCTGAAAGAAAAAATTAAGCTGAAAGAAAATCAAATGAAAATAAGACTTTTACTCAGTTTAATCACATTAACATACAAGTACAATACAAATTTAATTTAAGGACCTATTTAACAATGACACAGAGTAAATACCAACAAAGCCTGTTGTGTAATATACACTAAATAACAATACATTTAACAAAAATACATGAAACAGCAAAATGGTCTAGCACTTAATAAAAAGCATAAATGTACATGTAGTTTAATTTAGGCCGCATCAAACAAAACGAAGCTTTCTGGTGGGGAATGGATACACTTCCTGGGGAAGCAACTCTGTAAAAACTATTTTGCTTCCTTCTGAAAAGCGAACTACTCTTAAGGATGAGGAGCAAATTCTTTTCTTTTAGGTTAGTTCCCTTTCTTAGAATGCACTTGGAGTAGTCAACCTTTTCAGAATGATTTTTTTTTTTTTTTTTTTTCATTTGGGTTTTACGGCCCTTTCAAGAATATTTCACATATCGAGCCGTTCATTCATCAAAGGTGGGCGAATAACCGGAGAACCCGGGGAAAAACCACCTGACCATCCGTAAGCAGAAACTTCAGAATGGATTTGCATGTGCAGAAAAGCCAAATAGGAAGTTACAAACTTGTCTCCTTAGTAACAATAGCAGAAAACTTTTTTCATGCTCAACTCGGCTGAACTTGAAATTTTCTCTGCTAATAAATATGAAAACAACAGTTGTCATTTACAGACTTATTAGCAGAGAAATTTTCATGCTCAGCTATGTTTAAAAAGAAAGAATTTGCAATTGTTTGTAATTTGAGGTTTATTAGTAGGACAAATTTCATGTTCAGCTGAGTTGAGCATGAAAAAAGTTTCATAATCTCGGGGCCTGGTGTATCCAGTTCCCTTAAGCATACATGAAGAGCTAAAATAGTGTGCATCCTGGGTATCTGCACAGTGTGGGCAAAGCCATTTCCTTCTGTGGATACATTCCACAGTATTTAAAGACTGCATGTAGTAAGGCTGACACAATAAATTGGATAATCAATTAATTGGTCGACAAATTCCACGAAAATAGTTATAATAATCTATCATTTGATTTTTGTGTCTGTTACTTTACCATCCCTTAGTATTCAGACACCTCAACTCCTTACGACACTTCATCTAAAATCTGAACAAGTAGAATTTACTACCCAATGTTGTGTCTAAAAATAGCTGAATGAGTGACAAACAGTATAGACCCTGATGAGATGCTGCATTTTGCGGCATCTCATCTGGGTCTACACTGTTTGCTCAGGCCTGTCTTGCCAAATACATACAGAAAAGTATAGCATACTGTATGTCATGCTCAGAAAGACAGGTAAAATTATGACCAAATTTTCAGTGGTTATTAATCAATTATCGATCACAATGGCGGGTGATAATCGATTATATTTTCAGCTCTGATTAGCCAGCCCTAGTATGCAGACACCCATGGACCTAACCAGACTGCATTGATGCTGTCCACATATGCCCAAATACCTCTTCTCTTGATGCATCCTATGTAATGCAGGTGTCTTCATCTTAGCAATAAAATCACGCTGGTCAAACTGACAATGCATTGCAATTACACTGACATAAAGCGAGAACTTGATTCATTACTTGATAACAAAATACATATAACAGTGATTTTTCTAGCACACAATGTTATCACAGATGGTAATTTGTAAATATACAATGTAAAAATGAAACTAGTTGGAGCTGAAGGGCTGGGAATAGTATCTGCTGAAATCACATAGGTAATCCCAATATTCAATATCAGCTGCAAGGAGGACAAAATGTTGTAGAGGTGATGGTTTTCAGATGAATTTGCTTTAAACATCATGAACCAATCTGGAGCCTACAAAACCCATTGTCTGGCTGGTTGGGACAAGTCCACATTTGGGCTGGGCAAGTTAAATTTTACTTATCCAGAAATTTGTACAGATTACAGATCTTCAGATAAGAAACTGTTTCAACCAAAATATGGTGATATATTTTTTTTTTATTTCTCCATGAAACTGTATGTTAAGGGTACTTATTAGAAGCACCTCATCAAGACATGCACCTCAAAAAGGTGCTTCTAATAAGTACCCATGACTATGTTTTCATGGAGAAATATGAAAGATATTTACCTGGTACCCTTCTTATCTGGAGATATTGCAATACAGTGAACACTCATTACAACGACAGAATTTGTTCCCAAAGGCATTGCCATTAAAACAAATTTGCTGTTGTACAGAATACTTAATGAGCAGATTGATATGTAAGAAAGGTGTTATTTGTTCTTACTTCTTCATAGAACATGTTTTGGATATTCTAACAAATATCCAAAACATGTTTCTTTAAAGTATTAAATACAATATTCTTGCATAATTTGTGACAAATTGTTACCTATTAAGTGAAGGTTTCATGACAGTCTGATTGTCATTATAACGAATATCTTGTTGTATCGAGTGTTGGTATAAAGAGGGTTGTCCCTATATGAAGAAAATTAAATTTGAAATCATTTTCTAGGACATACTGTTTACTGCTCAAGTACATGCACTCCTCATTTTTCAGGCACTGATAAAGAACAGATGAATGCACAACCAGCATTTGTTCATCTCAGATTTCCCCTAATCTCTTACCTGCACAGAGGGCTCGTTAAAGAGTACACCACAACCTCTTTATAACACTATTGCTGGGATCAAAAGCAAATCCCGTGTTAGCTAAATAGCTGTGTTGTATCCAGACAAAAATGCATAGATTAAAAAGAAAAAAATTACCATATATGGTCATTTTTCTATACAATCAATACATTTTTGTCTGGATATAACACTTTACCTAGTCAACCAACTGGGGTCATGCCCAGCATGGTCAGTTTGCCTAACCACATTTTTACTGGGCAGGCTTAATCCTCTAAGCCGTTAACCAGTATTATGCACATTCATGTGCCAGAAACTGACAACTGCCTTTCTGAATCAGTAGATGGGAGAGAATGACTGTAGAATATATTGCATGATCAATCTCCACCATAAAATGTTGCTGACCCGGCGAGGGTCGAACCCGCAACCTCCTGATCACCAGTCGGACATGCATCCAACTGAGCCACCGAGCTGGCATATAACACTTACAACACTTTTGGGGTCCACCTTTAAACTGTCATATCCGAAACTGTATCTTATATTCGAAACTGTGTCTTATATCTGAAACTGTCTTATAAAAAAACTGCCTCATTAAGAGGTTCCAAGTGTATTTTGTGATGATTCTGGGATAATTTTCTACAATTCTCCATTAAAACATATGTTGTGGGCACTCAATGGAAGTGCCTTGTTGAGGTGATTTTAATGAGTACCAACAAAATATGTTTTTATGAAGAAATATGAAAAAAATATCCAAGAATTATCATTGTAAACTCCTAAAAAGGCCTATGCCTGTCACATACACCACCAGCAAAGACCCTTAATCCTACACACCTGTGTAGTCTACTCAGTCTTCCCTAATTACTACATACCTACCATATTTACCCTGTATGTTTGGATAGACAGGCATGAGCAAATGGTAGAGACCCAGATAAAAACTTCCTTTTAGGTCCAGTTTGATCAGAGTCTGCACTGTTTGCCATTTCATTAATTCTTATAGCTCCTGATAAGAGACAGTATCTGGTAAATATCTTTATTATTTCTCCACAGAAACATAGGTTGTGGGTACTCATAGAAGTGCGAGGCACTTCTTCTAAGTACCACAACATATGTTCGTTTGTTATTGTTTTTTTTTTTTTTTGGTGAAAAAAAAAAAAAAGAAAAATATCAATACATTTTGATTGAAAAAAGTGCTCACTGTAATTACCCAAAGTACTGTAATAACCCAAAGACAGACAGGCCTGAGGAAACAGTGTAGACCCAGATCAGATGCCACAGAATGTGGCATCTGACCAGGGTCTATACTGTTTGCCTCTCATCCAACAAAATTTCAAAAACATCAACAGGTAGTAAAATATACTTATACTATCTATAGGATAAGTATGGTAAGGAGTTAAGGTGTCGCAATATTTAGGGTTAATACAGTACATGGAGCTATGACTACTATATACATCACCACATAGTCAGACCATTGTTCAACTTTAACCCTTGCCTTGCTGAATAAATTAAGATGCCACGCCCACTTCAAATTTCATGGATGGATGGATAGACGGATGGACGGTGGACAGACGGACGGACGGACGGATGGGTGGTTGGATTCTTAAGAAGGAAAAAACTTGTTCATTAATGAAAGAGTTTTTCAACTGAAGCTACCCTGTAAGCACAGCCAATCAGATTCCTTATTCCGGGTTTTTGATAGAAATTCACAAATTTAATGGTGAACAGTGCAGATCCAGATCAGTTGGCTTCTTCAGAAGCCAACTGATCTGGATCTACACTGTTTGCTAAGACAGGGCATATCGTGTTTAGCAAGAGAAGGGTTAAGGACAAGTAAAGTAAGAAGTAAAGGTGTCCAAATATTTACATTATTTATGGTACATACTCCCAAGATTCAAATATTGCATGCACAATATTATCACGAAACACTCCTTAACAAGCCCTCTGTATGAAAATATAATCCATTTCAGCTGGTTGTATCATATTATGCAGATCACACTGGCCAGCCCATACCCACAATATAATGAATGAAGAAGGCACAAATAAAGACTTGTATACCATATGCTGGTAATGACGGTCCAGACAAAGCCTGCACATCTGATCACAGTGCAGACTGGTAGACTCCAGATCAGACAGAGAAGTAGCCAGATAAATATTTTTTATTTCTGCTCAAAAACATATGTTCTGGGTACTTATTAGAAGTGCCTCACAGAGGCACTTCTAATAAGTAGCCATAACATATTTTTCCCCCTCAGAAATATGAAAAATATCCATACATTTTGGTTGAAAAAAGTGCCTTATAATGAGCTATGAGACTATATTGATAAACAGAAAAGGTTCTAATCAGACTGTGGGATGTGTAGGCTCATCTGGGTCTTTGCTGTTCACAAATGGAATAAGGGCCCTTTTCATGCATTACACATCACTTTCAAAAAGTTTAAGTCAAATAGAATAGTACATTTGTATTACATATGTGGCAATCAATAAAAAAATATCTTTTATCATAGTGGATAATTGTGTCAAACCATGTGTTTGACAGGACTCAAACAATACTGTTCCTGCATTTCTGTGAGATAGTTGTTCATATAAGCTTATTACGAACCAAACAGATAAGACAACAGTTAAGTGCACAAAGTCAAGTAATTTTGTAACACTACCCTGTTTTATGACAACAGAACCATTCTGGGCCCAGTTGTTCAAAGCATCGTCAGCTTAAAGAGCTCGTTAAGGGTCATTTTGTCATTTTGTTAACTGTTTTAGCGGATTCAATATACAATATTCTGATATTTTTTGCTGAAAAAATGTGAGTAGCTTTTGTACTGCAAAAGATACTCATTTTTTCATAAAAAAAAAATCACTCAATGTAAATTTTAAGGAATCGTTAACTAACGACATCGTTAGCTTTGAACAACTGGGCCCTGATAATTACCCCAAGCAAATGCTTTGTGTGAGTCCTATCAAGGCAACAGTTTCCATGTGAACGCTATCACGGCAAAATTCAAAGTCTGCTTTAGGTATCTATCACTATGCTATAGGTCAAAGCACTTTCTTTTTTTTTTTTAATTTTATGTAGGGACGTTAAATGTACTAAAATTTCAAACACTTTATTCCGTACCTTTTGGCCTAAATTTTGCTTTTTATGCAGTTGTTTCTTAAACTACACAGTAGAAAGACAAACCATGTAGAGCCTAATCAGACCTCTCTTAACGGAGGAGTCTGAGCTGGGTCTTTTGTTTGTGTTGAGGTTTTACGGCCCAGTGAACCCAGTGGGGTCATGTCGAGCGCGGTCAGTTTACCTAACCACACGTTTACTGGGCAGGCTTAGTCCTCTAAGCGGTTAACCAGTATTGTGCACATTCTTTCGCCAGAAGCTGACAACTGCCCTTCTTGAATAAGCGGAAGGGAGAGAATGACTGTAGAAAATATTTCATGATCAATCTCCACGAAAGAATGTTGCCGACCTCGGAGGGGGTTGAACCCACGACCTCCTGGTCTCCAGTCGGACGGCGCATCCAACTGAGCTACAGAGGCCAACTGAGCTAGGTCTGCAGTGTTTGCATGCGCTATTTTGTTGAACACTGTAGTGTACGAAATATTAGGACTCTTACCATACCAATACACTTCCGCCTCTTTAACACAGTTCCTTATAACACGGTTTTGGATATAACACGGTTCAAAGATGGATCCCAAAAATGTATAGATTACATTGAAAAATGACCATAAATGGTCATTTTTCAATATAATCTATACAATTTTGTTTGGATATAACACGGTTGTTTAACTTACACGGTATTATGCTATGAACCCCAATAATAGTGTTATAAAGAGGTTGTGGTGTATTTTATTGCATCCCAAACAGAATACTAATATTTTATGCTTGCCCATCTTTTCTGAATTTCCTTGCAAATATGCCATGAATCCTATTATCATTACCCATTGTCTCTTATGCAGACTGCATACATTCATACCTGTGTTGATCAAAATCATGACTGATGAATCAAAAAAGACACACTTTCAAGAAAAAATAACTATTTTTCAATCTTGTCTAACAGTATATCACTGTGCAAAACTAGTAGATAATACTAAATCACTAAGTTATTCTTCTGCATTCTGAGAGAAATATTACATTTTGTATTCTTATATATGCAATGTGTGCTAGAGTATAGTATCCACTTATTTCTTGTTTATAACAATTACAGAGAAATCATCAAGTTCACATAGATCTAAGTACAGCATTACAAGTAAAACTAATCATCGCCATTGGGGCTGTTGAGGGTATGGTGCTGACGGATATGGATACTGCTGCTGTGGGTAACCTTGTTGTGGATATGGCTGCTGTCCAGGGTACGGCTGCTGTCCTGAAAACAAGAAAGGAGATCAATTTAGAAGACTATTGTAATAAGAAAGGTCAATCAGCAGTACTTATTAGAGAGCCCCTACAAGGATCAAAATGCAACCGAATGACCTGAAAACAGTATACACACCTCACCCTGCTGCACACACACACAAACACAGTTTGTAGGGTGTATAATTAACAAAACCACTAAGCTGAGTGGACAATTTAATCAAAGTATCATATGCTTGATAAAGCTATATAGTCAAATCAGGGCCCAGTTGTTCAAAGTGTCGTTAGCTTAACGAGCTCATTAAGGGTCATTTCGTTAACTGTTTTAGTGGATTCAATATACAATTTTCTGAAATTTTTTGCTGAAAAAATGTGAGTAGCTTTTGCACTGCAAAAGCTACTCACATTTTTTCAGCAAAAAATTTCAGAATATTTGCGTATCACTCGATGTAAATTTTAACGAATCGTTAACTAACGACGTCGTTAGCTTTGAACAACTGGGCCCTGATGTTTGATAGTTTACAATATTTTTTAATATATGGATATTCTTTATTAATAAGAACCACTAATGACAGCAAAAATTGTCAGAATGGATGCAGGAAGGAATTTCATTTTTGTGGCTTTTATCAATGGCATATACACAAACTCATGGCAAACCCATGGCAAACACACAAACTCAATAAAGCCAACCTAAAGGGCTTTATGTTATGTTTACCCTTCTCTTGCTGAACACGACATGCACCGTCTTAGCAAACAGTGTATATCCAAACCAGTTGGCTTCTGAACTGATCTGGATCTGCACTGTTTTCATTATGTGAATTTCTAGAAAAACCTGGATCAAGTAATCTGATTGGCTGGAAATTAGAAGTGGGCATGGCATCTTAATTTATTCAGCATGACAAGGGTTAAGTTTGTAATTTGCCAGCATTTACACAACAATAAAATCCACAATAAAAAATCATTTCTTATAATTACAACCAGGTCAAATTTACATAAAAAAACATGGGTAAAATAGTTCATTACAGAAATCTGCACAAAGAAAATAGTTCCGGAATTCCTGCTCATTGGAGAATGGCTGCCACTTTGTGTCTGTTTTCTCTCTGTTTGTACACAATGAACTTCATTTTGTATTCTTGTGTTAATGTCTGCACCTGATTCAGGAGATAAGAGTGAAGTTTCCTTCGAGTAAAACTAATTTGAAAATTAGAAGTGGGGGTGGCATCTTAATTTATTCAGCATGACAAGGGTTAAAAGTACAATGAGAACTGCAACTTGATAAAATCTAACTTCGGACATGTGAGCCCAATGAAGACTCAAATCAGTCTCCACAAATATGCAGTCTTATAAGTCTTCATGAAGAAACTTTGCATCCTCGGCTATCCAAAACATGCCCAGTGAATATTCTGATCAGACTGCACAAATGTGCAGTGATCAGCATCTTTGCTAGGAGTGCATATCCAAAGTTACATTTTCTGACATAGGGGCTCACAATATTAAAGGATCAACATTCCTCAAAACAAGAATTCCGCGGAAGGCGTCATCGCACCTGCTGGCGCAAAAGTCACAGGTGCCACAATCAGAATGTGGTTATTAAATAAGTTTATTTCATTCTTAGCAGTGCTTACTTGGAAAACTGGGTTGAAAAAAAATGTAGACAAAGTGCCTAGTGGGGCACATATATTCCAGGCCAGTCCCATTCCCTCTAATGGCTGTATCTTCAGCACTGACTTTTCTTATCATACAGCCCAATGATAATGGAACATTGACGTAAAATGTGCAAAAGTCACTGGAGCATGAAATATAGGTCAAGGTCACGAGTCAAGGTACCTGCTAATTCAGTACATCAAGGAGAAGCACAATGCAAGGTATGGTGGTTGTAGGCCTTATAGTTGAGGAGTTATCAAACATCAACGTAAAATGTGTCAAATATAGGTCAAGGTCACTGGGTCAAGGTACCTGCCAAGCCAGTGCAATGAGGTGAAGCACTATGCAAGGTTTAGTGGTTGTAGGTCTTATATTTGAGGAGATACCGAACTTCAATATAAAATGTGTCAAAGTCACTGGAGTGCACAATATAGGTCAAGTTCACCAGGTCAAGGTACCTGTTGAGTCAGTACATCGAGAAGAAGTGCTATATAAGGTTTGGTGGTTGAAGGCCTTACAGTTGAGGACATCTGGAAGGGTGACGTAAAAGGTGTAAAAGTCAATGGAGCATGAAATATAGGTCAAGGTCACCCAGTCAAGGTACCTGCAGAGTTTGTACATTGAGGAGAAGCACTATGCAAGGTTTGATGGTTGTAGGCCTTATAGTTGAGGAGATATTGAACGTTGACGTAAAATGTGTAAAAGGCACTGGAGCGCAAAAAATAGGTCAAGGTCACCGGGTCAAGATACCTGCCAAGTGAGTACATATAGGAGAAGCACTATGCAAGGTTTGGTGGCTAGAGGTCTTACACTTGAGGAGATCTGGAATGTTGACGTAAATTATGTCAAAGTCACTGCAGCCAAAATATAGGTCAAGGTCACCAGGTCAAGGTATCTGATAAGTCAGTACATTGAGAAGAAGCACTTTGCAAGGTTTAATGGTTGTAGGTCTTATAGTTATGGAGATATCGAACGTCGACACAAAATATGTCAAAGTCACTGGAGCGCAAAATATAGGTCAAGGTCACCCGGTCAAGGTACCTGCCAAGTCTGTACATCTAGGAGAAGCACTATGCAAGGTTTGGTAGTTGTACGCCTTATAGTTGAGAAGATCTGGAACGTCAAGGTAAATTGTGTCAAAGTCAATGGAGCGCAAAATATAGGTCCAGGTCACTGGGTCAACATATCTGCCAAGTCAGGAGGTCAGGGAGATGTGTCATGCAAGGTATGATGGTTGTTGTAGAATTGTAGTTGATTAGAATACTAACTTTGACGTAAATGTCGAACTTCGACATAACAGAACTGTTAAGAGACAGACGGATGGACGAACGGACAGACGAATGGAAAAGCGGGCACCTATGTCGCAAAGTCAGGAGGTCAGGGAGATATTTCATACAAGGTTTGATGGTTGTTTAGTCTTGTAGTTGATTAGAATACTAACTTTGACATAAATGTCGAACTTTGACATAACAGAACTGTTAAGAGACAGACAGACGGACAGACGAACAGACAGACGAATGGAAAAGTGGGCACCTATGTCGCAAAGTCGGGAGGTCAGGGAGATGTTTCATGCAAGGTTTGATGGTTGTTTAGTCTTGTAGTTGATTAAAATACTAACTTTGACATAAATGTCGAACTTCGACATAAATGTTGACAGACGGGCGGACGAATGGACAGACATACGGAAAAGCGGACGCCTATGTTGCAAAGTCAGGAGGTCAGGGAGATGTTTCATGCAAGTTTGATGGTTGTTTAGTCTTGTAGTTGATTAGAATACTAACTTTGACATAAATGTCGAACGTCGACATAAATGTTGACAGACGGACGGACGGACGGACGGACGGACGGACGGACGGACGGACGGACAGAAAATCGGACGCCTATATCGCACCCTGCTACAAGCAGGTGCGATAAAAAGCACCGCAAGCATAATACCCTGCCATAGCAATTATTTGTTTATGTATTAAAGTTATCGTTGCGAAAATGTCTGGAAAGAAAATGACAGAGGGACAGATAATAATCCTAAACCAGATCTTGATAATATCAATGGACAGATAACAGTCCTAAACCAGATCTTGATAATATCAATGCATATAGCAAGTCTGGTTAAAAGGCCTTGTTATTTGTTTAAGTTATCATCCGGAAATGAAAATATGGGCATGTCTCAGGCAGAGAACTCCATAAAAACTTGACAAAATTTGCCAATTAGCAATTCCAAAACAGAGCTCCTTAATGTCAATGCATATAGCAAGTTTGGTTAAAATCCCTTGTTATTCACTCAAGTTATCCTCAGGATACGAAAATATGGGCGTGTCTCGGGCAGATAACTCCATAAAAACTTGACTAAATTTGCCCATTAGCAATTCCAAACCAGATCTCCTTAATGTCAATATATATAGCAAGTTTGGTTAAAATCCGTTATTTACTCATCGTCCTGAAATGAAAATATGGGCTTGTCTCCGGCAGATAACTCTGTAAAAATTTGACGAAATTTGCCCATCAAAATTGATTTTTATTGTATCTCTGAACTAATATTGCCAACATTAATTCAGAAATACGATAAAAAAAAGTCATTTTGTTTTTGATCCTGTTCAAAAACAAGAGACTTACTGAAATTTTACAGGCTGTCAGGTGACACATTTTATGATTGTATTAATACCATATATCAATTTATTAAACCTTTCTTGGATAAATAATGCCTATTTTTGAGGAATATGAAGCCTTTAAACATGTCACAGCCATTACCTGGATACTGCTGCTGCTGCTGTGGGTTGGGATAGCCTTGACCCATTGGGTTTGGGTAACTTGTATAAGGATTATAGGGATTGTAGGCTCCTGCCGGCATTGGTGGCAATGTCATCGAATAGTTAGCTGGTGGGTAGGGGGCACCCCATCCTTGACCTCCACCTGAAAACAAAAGACAATGGAATTTTATCAGTTTAGCTGGTAGACCCAACATATTTGGTGAGATATGCCTGAGCAAACTGATCCTAAAAGTTACGTACCCAGTAAAAGGCTCAGATCAGCCTATGTATCTAAGCTGTCTGATCAGTTATCACTTTTCACTACCATACTATTTCACATCACACCATAATTCTGCAGTGAACAGCGAAGACTGATCAGACTGCACTAATAAGCAGGAAGATATGTGCTTTGGCTCTTAATGTAATACTATCCAACCACCTTTTCTCCAGTACCATAATAATCCTAAGTATTGGGACAGATAGTTCTTTGCAAAGTCTGAAAGATCAAATGGTGCAAAATGCAGGGTCTACACTATTTGCCATATATACATTAATATTTTAGACACATCAATGAGTAGTAGACTGGACTATTTCAAATTTTAGGACAACTATGGTAAGTAGATGTCTTAATACTTAGGGTAAATACAGTATCAAGCGGAAAAGCATTTTTTTTTTTAATACAGTCGACTCTCGTTATCTCGAACTCCAAGGGACTCTATGAAACACTTCGAGATATCCGTACTTCGACATATCAGATTTGCGGAACTGAGGAAAACAATTAATCGAACAACCATCTTTAACAGAATGAATATGTAATTTGACTCCTAAGTTAGAGATATATTGAAAATATTGTGGAAAAGAGGAGAAATTGCTCCTTTAGGAGCAATTTCTCCTCTTTTCCACAATATTTTGTTGCCTGTTGGTAGATCTCTGTGTTATAACAAGGACCAGATTTTCACCGAAATAAGCGGTTATTCGAGATAAGCGAGTTCGAGATAACGAGAGTCGACTGTATTTATTTGTTTCAAATGTGAACCCTAGCTGTAAATAAGCTGTTTTTGTTAGTTTTTTGTTTGCTTTTTTTTTAACCCAAAAATATGGATATATTTTATTTCTTCACAAAAAAGATAACTTGTGGCTGCTCAATGAGCTGGCCTTTATGGAATATTTTTATTCAGAAATAAAAAAACAAGAGGCCCATGGGCCATAACGCTCACCTGAGTTAACTGCTGTAAGTTAATCAAGTCAGTTACTCATCATTCCCTATTTGCCTTTCAAGTTTCAAGACAATTGCTTAAACAGTTTTTGAGATATCTTGCTTACATGGTTAAAATGCTGAAATTTTCAAAGCACCATAAGTCAAAAACAAGAGGCCATGCTAAAATGTATGTATGTGCTAAGTATCACTGGCTGTAGGACCAATAATTACTAAGAAACTAACCAACATGCAAAACTTAAAGTCAGTGGACTGTGGAATATAGGTCAAGGTCAAATATAGATGACTGCATTCAAGATGCTACGCTATGGTGTCTTCATCTTCATGTGCCAAGTATCACTGCTGTAGGACCAACAGTTACTGAGAAACTGACCTAAATGTAAAAACTTAAGAAAGTCACTGGACCATGAAATATAGGTCATAAGTGACCCAGGTCCTAACTTGACTAAGAAATCATCAAGACAAACATTTTGAGCAAGATTCATGATGATCGCACATGCTTTGGGCTCTTTGGTTCCTGAGAAGTTTTTTCTTTAAGTTTTAGCTATATAGATCTAAATTAACAAGAATTCCGTGGAAGGCGTCATCGCACCTGCTGGCGCAAAAGTCACAGGAGCCACAATCAGAATGTGGTTATTAAATAAGTTTATTTCATTCTTAGCAGTGCTTACTTGGAAAACTAGGTTGAAAAAAATGTAGACAAAGTGCCTTATGGGGCACATATATTCCTGGCCAGTGCCATTCCCTGTAATGGTTATAGCTTCAGCACTGACTTTTCGTATTATACAGCCCAATGATAATGGAACGTTGACGTAAAATGTGTGAAAGTCACTGGAGCATGAAATATAGGTCAAGGTCACTTGTCAAGGTACCTGCTAATTCAGTACATCAAGGAGAAGCACAATGCAAGGTATGGTGATTGTAGGCCTTATAGTTGAAGAGTTATCAAACATCAACGTAAAATGTGTCAAATATAGGTCAAGGTCACTGGGTCAAGGTACCTGCCAAGCCAGGGCAATGAGGTGAAGCACTATGCAAGGTTTAGTGGTTGTAGGTCTTATATTTGAGGAGATACCAAACATCAATATAAAATGTGTCAAAGTCACTGGAGTGCACAATATAGGTCAAGGTCACCAGGTTAAGGTACCTGTCGAGTCAGTACATCGAGAAGAAGTGCTATATAAGGTTTGGTGGTTGAAGGCCTTACAGTTGAGGACATATGGAAGGGTGATGTAAAAGGTGTAAAAGACAATGGAGCATGAAATATAGGTCAAGGTCACCCAGTCAAGGTACCTGCAGAGTCCGTACATTGAGGAGAAGCACTATGCAAGGTTTGATGGTTGTAGGCCTTATAGTTGAGGAGATATTGAACGTTGACGTAAAATGTGTAAAAAAACACTGGAGCGCAAAATATAGGTCAAGGTCACCGGGTCAAGATACCTGCCAAGTCAGTACATATAGGAGAAGCACTATGCAAGGTTTGGTGGCTAGAGGTCTTACACTTGAGGAGATCTGGGTTGATGTAAATTATGTCAAAGTCACTGCAGCCAAAATATAGGTCAAGGTCACCAGGTCAAGGTATCTGCTAAGTCAGTACATTGAGGAGAAGCACTTTGCAAGGTTTGATGGTTGTAGGCCTTATAGTTGAGGAGATATCGAATGTCGATGCAAAATATGTCAAAGTCACTGGAGCGCAAAATATAGGTCAAGGTCACCGGGTCAAGGTACCTGCCAAGTCTGTACATCTAGAAGAAGCACTATGCAAGGTTTGGTAGTTGTACGCCTTATAGTTGAGAAGATCTGGAACGTCAACGTAAATTGTGTCAAAGTCAATGGAGCACAAAATATAGGTCAAGGTCACTGGGTCAACATATCTGCCAAGTCAGGAGGTCAGGGAGATGTGTCATGCAAGGAATGATGGTTGTTGTAGAATTGTAGTTGATTAGAATACTAACTTTGACGTATATGTCGAACTTCGACATAACAGAACTGTTAAGAGACAGACGGACAGACGGACGGACGAACCGACAGACGAATGGAAAAGCGGGCACCTATGTGGCAAAGTCAGGAGGTCAGGGAAATATTTCATACAAGGTTTGATGGTTGTTTAGTCTTGTAGTTGATTAGAATACTTACTTTGACATAAATGTCGAACTTCGACATAACAGAACTGTTAAGAGACGGACAGACGGACAGATGTACAGACAGACGAATGGAAAAGTGGGCACCTATGTCGCAAAGTCGGGAGGTCAGGGAGATGTTTCATGCAAGGTTTGATGGTTGTTTAGTCTTGTAGTTGATTAAAATACTAACTTTGACATAAATGTCAAACTTCGACATAAATGTTGACAAAACGGACGGACGAATAGACAGATATACGGAAAAGCGGACATCTATGTTGCAAAGTCAGGAGGTCAGGAAGATGTTTCATGCAAGGTTTGATGGTTGTTTAGTCTTGTGGTTGATTAGAATACTAACTTTGACATAAATGTCGAACGTCGACATAAATGTTGACAGACGGACGGTTGGAAAATCGGACGCCTATATCGCACCCTGCTACAAGCAGGTGCGATAATAAATGACTCCTAGGGCATGGCCCATTTGGACTTCAAGGGACATGGTTAGTAGGATTCATGTAGGAGACTACTAAACATTGCTACATACTAAATGTAATATATAAGCTGTGGGTCTCATTGTTTCAGAAGAAGATTTTTTAAGTTTTTCCCCATTATAAGTCTATGGGAGCTAAAGACCCCCGGGGCATGACCAGTTTGGACCAGAGGCATGGTTGGCACGATTTATGTAGGAGACCACTAAACATTGCTACAAACTAAATATGTTAGCTCGGTAGTAATCTCGTCACTCATGGCCCACTGTTATGCAAAGAAATAAGTGACGTAAAATAAGGCCCCATCAGTGGAATTGGCTCAATGATCACAAAGACAGACACTGTACACTATATGTTACACTATAGTGAAGTAGGGGGGAGTTGGTTTTCCAAACTATCAGGCCTAATTTGAAATCTATAGAAGTAATGAGCGCCTAAATATCTGTTTTAAATCCTTATCATGCTGTAAGCAAAAAAAATAATAATAATAATTTTCCTCAGAAAACATGGTTTGACATTTCCTGCATAAAATTTCTCCGAAGTCAATCTCCATGAAATGCATGCATAACCTTATTTTCTGGGGAAAATAGAACTAAACAACATATCGAGGGTTGAGCGCAAGACTATGGTAACTCAAACATATTTTTGAAACCCTTGTTTAGGGGCAACTTGGACCCCTTTGTAAACAATGCAAATTTAGGTGCCATTGCTCATACGAGCAATGGCACCTAAATTTTCATTGTTTACAGAAAGAAATGTTGTAATCTTCATAACGCCTTCATGGTGAGGAGATTAGGTTTGGGGAAAAACAACTATCTGACTTACGCCAGTCTTGCGCTCAACCCTCGATATACCATTAATTTGCCATCACTTGAATTTGAAAAGATAAAGGCGAACTGCCACATCCACATGCTAATATCTAAATGTAGCATGCTAAAGGCTGAGTGGGCTAAATGTAGCATGCTAAAGGCTGAGTGGGCTAAATGTAGCATGCTAAAGGCTGAGTGGGCTGAATGAAACAAGAATACAAGGTTACATTACATGAAGACACATTTATCTTTAACCTGCTAAAATTAATTATTAGCAGATGACATTTAAATTTGATTTTTTATTTTTCTCAGAAATCTTTACTTGATATTTCAATTAAACGGAGAAATTCTGAATAAAAATGTTACCCCTTATTTTATGTGAATACAACATATTGGTCATCTGCGCATTTCACCTTGAGAATGCTAAGTAAGGCACAAAGCAGGTGAATATAGCAGACATCAAATGAGAGACTTTTATCTTATTTTTCCCAGATAAGGGTCCCTTGTTCAAATCATCTCTTTTGGAGAAAACCTTAATAACATATCAAACCAATTTTTTTTCATAACTGAAAATGTAGGCTGCAACAAAAATAACTAAAACTGGAGTCTGCAAAAATAAAGATTCAACATGCAAAGCCTTACAGTTACTGTATTCATTGATTCTCAATAAGGATCTAATTTAAGTGAGACTATGTAAACTGCATGTATTTTAACCTTCAGAAATGCCAACAATCTCTGAAATGACAAAGAGTGCCTAAGTAAGCATAAGCAAATCACAGAAAGAGAGGTAAAGGCCGGATATTTTTTTTTTATTTATCCTTAATATTTGACAGACAGGCTCAGGGGTCATCCTAGAGGGCAATTTGGGAGAAAAAGTCTCCCTAAGCTGGCTGACTTCTCCCTATCTTGAGCTGAGGGAAAAGTGAAAATGTATAGAATGTATAGGGAAATCCAAAATTTTGACCAAAACTTCTCCCTGAAATCCTGAAATTCACAAAACTTCTCTTTCTGAAAGCTCTAGGATGACCCCTGCAGGCTTCAGCAAACAGTGTAGACCATGATCAAACTGCTCCTAAACAAGCAGTTTGATCAGGGTCTACACTGTTTGCCATTCCAAAATATGTCTGTTCTTGACTCCTTAATTCTAGCAGAAAACTGGATTCCCTGATAGATGAGTCCCTATCACAAAGGCTACCCTTAACTCTTTCCCAGCTATGGCAACTTTTGTCATCTGCTGATAACCTTTGCAAACAGTTTGGACCCAGATCAGGCCTGACAAAATCTCAGGCCTGATCTGGGTCTGATCTTTTTGACACTCTGATGGTATTCCTGAAAGATTTTTTGGAATAAGTTTACTTTTAAAAAAATCCAGACGACAAAAAAGCATGCAAAATTACCCAGCATGCAAAGGGTTATATGGAAGAATCTGACTTTTGGGTGTTTACCTCCCTTCTCATATGGCTTCTGAAAAAGAGTCTACTCTAAAAGGAAAGAATTTGCTCTCCTTTGGAGCAAATTCTTTCCTTTTAGAGAAGATCACTTTGAGAAGGGGCTTGGGATGCAGAAAAGTAAACAGGAAGTCATAAAAATTGTCTCCCTCGTAAAAGAAAAATGGCTAAAACTCTACCACTTTCAATTTTTGAAGGGAGTCACATACTAGGACAGCAAATCCTTTTTCTGTTGTTGGACTGCCAACCTTTCAAAGGAAGATAAAACTTTCTCTCAGTTACAGTATTTACCGTCAGTATATGGACACCTTTTCTACTTATCATACTTGTCCTAAAATTTGAAATAGGCCATTCAGCTACTACTTGATGTGTCTAAAATATTGCTGTATGTCTGGCAAACAGTGAAGGCCCTGATGAGATGCCATGTTCTGTGGCATCTGATCTAGGTACACTGTTTGCAAAGGCCTATCTGTCCCAATACTACAAATCATTTTTTTTTTTTTTTTTGCCAGAAAACTGTGCAAGATATTTCATTAAATATGTGTTTTAACCCTTAAAGCGCCAATCACAACAATTGTCGTCTGCTTTGTCTTCTGCCGGTTACTTTAAAAGTCATTGTTGCAAACAGTGTGGACCCAGATCAGACTGCTCCTAAAGGAGCAGTCTGATCTGGGTCCACACTGTTTGCCTATATGCAAAATGTAAGTTTGAAAAGTTTGCAAGAAGATGCAGCAGACGACATAAGCAGAAGACATTTTCAGATGCAGATTTTCTTGGCGCTTTAAGGGTTAAGGAGCTGTTTCAAATGTATTGTAAATTCCTACTAATCTTAGGAGGAAACTTAATATCAAAAGTCACATTATTTCAGTCTAGTGGATCCACTGCCTCTGATTCTGCGGGACACTGACCAAACCTAGTCCAGTAACTGAAGCACCTTTGTCGAAGAGGCACTAGGCAGCCCATCTACTTCGCTGGTCCCAATGCGCAGGAGTGGTTTGAGGCTGGGGGAATAAAAAAACTCTTTTTTTGTCACTCTTGTTGTATGTTAATACTAAATGTTATACATAGGTTTAAAATTGTGTTTAAAACTGGTATTATTATTTCTCCGTGAAAACATAATACTGGTAAGACCATAATAATTACAGAGGAATTATTAAGGAGGTGTATTTGGTAATAGTTCTGGGATAATTTTTCTTATTTTGCCATAAAAACATATGTTGTGGTTACTCATTAGAAGCGCCTCACCAAGGTGCTTCTAATGAGTACCTACAACATATGTTTTCATAGAGAACTAGAGAAAATTATCCCATTATCACCAAATACTCCTTCTTAACAATTTCTCTGTAACTATCTTAGCTACAATCATGTTACTGAGAGCAACTGAGTTGTGGCATGTGAAAATATACCTTAGTATCATGTGCAGACAGCTAAGGCCCAGATCAGCCTCTACATCCATTCAGCTTATTCTGGGCCTTCACTGTCTGCTTACAGAATCACTGGATACTGCTTAACCCATTGTATACTGAATAGACTCTCCCACATTATATATTGGAAGCGTCCAATGTCAATTTTAGGTACACCCAGCTATGAGATTTACATATCCTAGAGAAAAATGGCTAAACTATTTGCAAAAGTGGAGACCCAGATCAAATACCGCGTTCTGCGGCATCTGATCTGAATCTGCACTGTTTGCCAATTACCCTTTACCGGTCTCCCAACTACAATGGGTTAATTTAACTACTCTGTAAGAAAGGAAACATTAAGCATTTGAATTTAAGTTTTATGGCCCTACCAACACAATTAAGGTCTTGTCAAGCATGGTCAGTTAACCTAATCATACTTTTCCTGGGCAGACTTAGTCCTCTAACCAGTACTTGTGCACATACTTCCAGTAAGTGACAATTGCCCTTCTTGAATTAGTGGAAGGGGAAGAATGACCACAGACAGGATTTAATGATCCATCTCCACTAAAGTTATGTGGCTCAACTGGGATTCAAAACTGAGACCCCTGGATCTAAATAAAATATTTTGTTTTGTTTCTTTCTGTTTTTATTTAAGTTAACATAGCTTTCAACAGTCTTGCAGACAGCAAGGAGCTCAATGGTCAATTTTATAGTACTGCCTCACTGAAATATTATGCCCAATGATACAATTTGACATGATATTCCACTTATACTGAAACTGAGCAGGCCAGTTCTAATTCCTAGCTCTACTTTCTAAATGCTGAGAACCAAGCAAAAGTGCAGATACATGAATCATTATACTTTGTCATGCTGAATAAATTACCACACCCACTTGTAATTTTTAGCCAATCAGATTGCTCCAGTTTGTTTATACAAATTCACAAACTTAATGACAAACAGTGTAGATCCAGATCAGTTGGCTTCTTCAGAAGCCAACTGATCTGGATCTACATTGTTTGCAAAGGCAGGGTATATTCGAGTTCACAGGACAAGGGTTAAAGTCTTTGCTATGACTCTGCAGTGGACTGAGCCCACAACCTCCTGAACACAAGGCAGTCACTCTAGCTACCGAGCATTTTGTCAGTAAAACAAAATAAGATGGTTGTACCATTTATAAAGCAATTTAAGTTGTTATTATAGTGTTTCAAAATGCAAACTCCATATGTGCCTAGGAACTATATTTTAGAATTCAAATGATTCTGATTAAGCAGTTGAACAAAATACCATAGCTATCTGCCTTTATCACTCTCCTGGCTAAGTCAGCAGATGACAAATTTGGCAATATTTTTCTTCTTTTTTCTTCAAAAAAACAGGATTTGGCATTTCATGCAAATTGTCTCCACTGGAGACAATTTGCATGACATGCCAAATCCTGTTTTCTGGAACAAAGAAGAAAATTAATTCAAAATGTCATCAGCTGAAAGTTTTACCCAGAGTACTAAGCATTAAGAAGTTAATATAGTTCTAGATAAACACACTTTTTCCATCAAGAAGTATTGTTTTCTTTATTCACTCATGGAACTCTTCTTTTGATATCGGAATAATTTTTTAATTCCGTTTTGGATAATTTACCAATTTATGATTTGGAAAAGTCCCCATGAATGACTTACTCAATCTTTATCCATTCTTATGATATACATTGTATTTTTGCATACCCAATAAGGATTTCCGCAAATTACACCGGTGCTAGCAAATCTTATCTCACACACCCTTATCCGTCCCGTGGGAAAGATACAAATAAAAAATTTTCACGTGTTTGATATACACTGATTGTATAGGACATCACCGTACGCCATCGTTAATGTTGAAGTCACCAATGAATGTAATGACGTCACTAAACATCACAGTATTGTAATCACAATATGGCGGACGTCTGCAATTGAAGTGACTGCATTATCAAATGCCCACTTTCAGAAAAAGAATCTATCATGGATGTGAGGGACAGATAGAAAAATCTGTCCTTCAGGATCACAGTCTGACATCTCTCGGCAAGCCTCGTGATGCCAGACAGTGATCCTCGGGATGGATTTTCTATCTACCCCTCACACCCATGATAGATTCTTATAATATATGGACCATGCACACAGCTTCCTACAAGATTGTGTGTCTGCCCAGTGAAGACACAGATCAGACAGCACATATATGCAGGCTGATAGGAGTCTTTGCTGTCCACCTGAAAACACCCTGGATCCTTGGCTACCCACAGATAGCCCTGAGTTTGGTTTGTGGACACACATTACGAAAACAAGCCTATTCAAATATACTGAAAATTTTACCACCAAAAAATGAAAATTTGCAGATAAAAATTCTGATATTTTTCATATTTCTGCTCAAAACACAGATTGTGGGTAGATTGAGCAGAAATAAGAAAAATAATGTATACCCTGTAAACCTCAGTTTTACTATATAAAAATGGTGTTTAAGGGTGGTCAAAATTATACAGGTATGTTTTCGTGATGACATTTATGGGGTCATCATTAAAGTGTATAATATCAAATACAAAGCTATAACAAACCATGTTCAAAACAGGTTCTTGTGTAAACTAGTTTGCTGTCTAGGTTACTTAGCCTATTTAGGTCAAGGGAGATAATTTTTTTCCAATCAAATGGCAGTTCTGAAGCAAAGCTTTGTTTATTTATTATCTATTTTATTATCTATTATCAAGCCCATTTTTATTACTTCATGCTGATGTGTCTATAAACTGATGAAAGAGTGGCCAACAGTGAAGACCCTGATTAGAGGCAATATTCTGGGCCCAGTTGTTCAAAACCAACGATGTCATTAGTTAACGTATCATTAAAACTCTGGGCCCAGTTGTTCAAAGCGCCGTTAGCTTATTGAGCTCATTAAGGGTCATTTCGTTACCTGTTTTAGCGGATTCAATATACAATATTCTGATATTTTTTGCTGAAAAAATGTGAGTAGCTACTCACATTTTTTGCTGAAAAAATTTCAGCATATTTGCGTATCACTCGATGAAAATTTTAACGAATCGTTAACTAACGACATCGTTAGCTTTGAACAATTGGGCCCTGCTCATTAAATACGGCATATACACTATTATTTTTGCTGAAAAAATGTGAGTAGCTTTTGCATTTGAAAGAGTGGCCAACAGTGAAGACCCTGGTCAAAGGCAACATTCTGGGCCCAATTGTTCAAAACTAACGATGTCATTAGTTAACGTATCGTTAAAACTTTGATCATTAAATATGGCATATACACTATTATTTTTGCTGAAAAAATGTGAGTAGCTTTTGCATTTGAAAGTGGCCAACAGTGAAGACCCTGGTCAAAGGCAACATTCTGGGCCCAATTGTTCAAAACTAATGATGTCATTCGTTAACGTATTGTTAAAACTTTGATCATTAAATACGGCATTTACGCTATTATATTTGCTGAAAAAATGTCAGTAGCTTTTGCATTTGCAAAAGCTACACACATTTTTACAGCAAAAATACCTGTGAATTAGATATTGTACTTACCAGAACAGTTAACTTTTTGACCACTAACGAGCTCGTTAAGCTAACAATGCTTTGAACAACTGGGCCCTGGTGTGTCTAAACTGGGTTACTTGCAACATTTAGGACAAATATGGTAGTCAAACATCTTTTCTAATTGAAAAGATGGAGAATTTTATTCACAAAACAAAGCCCCTGGGAAATCAATTTGAAACAAAAATGATGTTGCTATTATCTATGTCATATCAAAACTAGCTCAGACATCAACTTTTAACCTTTACCACTCTATAGGCATATTCAACAGACGAGAAACTGATCACATTTTTTATTTTTCCCAGAAAACAGGCTTTAAAATTTCAGGCAAATTGTCCTTAAAGAAGACAATTTGCATGAAATGTCAAAGCCAGTTTTCTGGAGGAAAAAAAGAAAAATATTTCAAAATGTCATCTGCTGAAATTTTTTACCCAGAATGCTAAGCGTTAAGAATCAGTTGTGTAAATTTCAGACTTAATTTCAACCAGCAAAATGCTTGATGGCATTGTGAACTGGTTTTTCCACTGAAGAATAAAGGTAACATATCACTTTGAAAAAAGGTTAACCAAAAGGTAAACCTTGGATAATGCCTGACGCCCGCCTGGACATCGCTATTTTAAAGGACAGAATTTTTCCGTGAAAAACCCGTCCAAAAATATATACAAATGTACACAATTTTGGAAGACTAGTTACAAACAAACATAATGATTTATGGTATAATTGACAATAATATGGGTATTAATAGATTATATAAGGAGTGTGATATATAAATAGAGTGAGAGAAGATAATAAGAGAATATGTGTCCAGAGGGAATGTAGAATGTCTGGTACATAACTAAACAATAAGTATCTTCCTCAGTTATTTTTTTCCATGAAAGATGTAATCATCAAGTTCTTCTCTGTGATATACAGTTGACTCTTGTTATCTCGACCTCGCTTTTTGTATTGAGGTTTTACGGCCCAGTCAACCCAATAGGGTCATGTCGAGCGCGGTCAGTTTACCTAACCACACGTTTACTGCGCAGGCTTAGTCCTCTAAGCAGTTAACCAGTATTGTGCACATTCTTTCGCCAGAAACTGACAACTGCCCTTCTTGAATCAGCGGAAGGGAGAGAATGACCGTAGAAAATATTTCATGATCAATCTCCACGAAAGAATGTTGCCGACCTCGGCTCGACCTCGCTTATCTCGAATAACCGCTTATCTCGAAGTGAAAATCTTGTCCCCGCCTAAACATGGATATCTAACAACAGGTAAAAAATATCGTGGAAAAGAGGAGAAATTGCTCCTAAGGAGCAATTTCTCCTCTTTTCCACAATATTTTCGAGATATCTCTAACTTCAAGAGTCCAATTACATATTAATTTGTTAAATGTGGTTGCTTGAATTATTTTTTCCTCAATTCTGCAAATCTGATATGTCGAGGTACGGATATCTCGAAGTATTTCAGGGAGTCCATTTGACTTCGAGATAACGAGTTATCTCGAGTTGACTGTAATCATAATCTCAAGATGATTAAAATGAAATGCCAAGATCTATTATACAATTGCTCTAATATTCAGATACTTTAATTTTCAATAGTTCGGGTAAATACAGTGATGAATAGGGAAGATCCAGATCAGACTGCACAGAATAGACAAGCTGAGCTAAGCCACTGCTGCAAGAACATGTCACAAGGTACATTCGTCACACTAAGGATTACATGTACAGATCTTGTAAGAAGTATGCACATTATTACTATGGTAACATGATTAATGTCATGCCCGGTGTACATTCCCAGCTCACATGATCATAAAGGACACATCAAGAGATCTGGGACAATCCAGAACAGCAGACAATATTACTGTAATAATAAAATTTTCTTATATATACATTGTACCTTGAAAACTAACCCTTAAAGATGCTGCATTCACAACTAGTTTTTTTGTTTGTTTTGATTGTTTTGGGGTTTTTTTTTCCCTTTCTTTTTCATTTTTTTTTTTTTTTTTTGAGAATATAAGGATTGATATGAGAATTGTCTGCTAAAAACTGACAGAATGTAGTCTGCTACAATTTTAAATTATGCTTTAATTTTATCTTTTCAAAACTGATGTATTTCTCCAATTCAATTTGTCATTTGCTGCTGCTGGGAGCAATTAAATAAGTGGGAATGTTTCACGAGCATCACTCCCACTTCATGATGTCAATGTAAACAAGTCTCATTTTAGAGGGTGCGATATGGCTCTGGAAACTCCTATCTGAACCAGCTTTACAGATCAGGGTGGGAAAAAAACTTAACCCTTATCCTGCAGAACCCGGATATACCCTCATTTGCAAATAGGGTAGAGCCAGATCAGTTGGCTTCTTCAGAAGCAAACTGATCTGGATCTACACTGCTTGCCATTCAGTATGTGAATTTATATCAGAAATCTGGATCAAGTAATCTGACTGGCTGAAAATTAGAAGTGGGTGTGGCAACTTAATTTATTCAGCAAGACAAGGGACAACTGTTTGACAGCAGTCCATTAATAAGTATATAATAAATAAAATGACTGGCCAATCAGCACAGGTGTATAGACTGGTCTGGATCTTCTCTAGTCACCTACAGGAAAATTTTGTTTTCACACAACAGGCCAAGTTTGTTTGGAAACTATAGTTGACAGTGCAGTGTGAAGAAAAAAATAGCAATTGCAGCAATGGGAGGCTAGGAAAAGGAAATTTACACTTAGCACACTATGGGAAAATTCAGCAGATGACTAATTGGTGATATTTTTTCTTATTTTTCTCAGTGAAGACAATTTCCCAGAGGAGACAATTTGTATGAAATGTCAAGGCCTATTTTCTGGGGAAAAATATGAAAAAATTTCAAAGTGTCATTTGCTGGACTTTTTACCTAGCATGCTAAGTGCTGAATGATATGTCTAGATAAGATGTTATTTTTTTCTTCAACTAAGTAGTTCTGTAGTTCTGACAGTGTTCTTGCATCACGAGTGCTTGGTACATCAGGAGTACTCATTACAATTAATTCCCATTTTTGTAGAAAGGAGGCATTTCTAATGAGTACTGACAACATACATGGAAGAATTATGGGTACTTATTAGAAGTGCCTTACTAAGGTACTTCTAATGAGTACCCATCACATATGTCAGTGGAAAAATAAGAAAAATATCCGGATACCCATCTTATCTTGAACTTTGGATACTAAGGCTGGTCATTGTTTGCATGTCATTAGGGTTTTCCCAATGTGCACTTCAATTGTTAACCCTGCATGCTGACTTAAAATATTCCAGACACATTTTTTTTTTTTTTTTTTTTTTTTTCCTTTTTTCACCAGCAAAATACGGTTTATCTACTTTACATTATAGTTCATGAATAGACTAAATAATACAGTGTCTGCTATTTTTGTTCATGAATAATTGATTGTGTTGGGGTTTAAAGACACATTGACCCTTGTTGGTCATTTAGTGTCGTCTCCCAGAGAAAGGGAGAAAAGAAACAGAAGAGACAGTAGAGAAGATGAAATAGAGGAACAGGGAAGAAAGAGAAACAGGAATGAAAGTGAAGAAACAGAAGAAATAAAACATTCCTCCTCTACCTTTACCTGCTACAAGGATAGCAGGCCTTGCCCAACTGTAAGCCAATATCAGTTGGATGCCCCGGTGAAGTAAGATACACGACACCTTCGCCTCACCCGACCACCTCCATTGTTCATGAATAGACTAAATAAAACAGAGTCTGCTATTTTTGTTTATCTGATAAGTTGTCCACTTTCAAGGGTTCCCTCTTTTCAGAACTTATTGATATTTCAAGCAAATCATCTCCTTAGCCCTATTTTTCCAGGAAAAATAAGAAAACAATCATTTATTTGCCATCTGCTATATTCAGGTTCAGCATGCAATGGTTGAAAGGTTAGTCTTACCAGTATTAGTAGGAGTACTACTGCCTACAACAGAACAGAAGTCAGTAAATGAGCAATAACTCAGCAACTAAAATCTGTGTCAATAAGCTCACATGTTCATAGCTCCAGATAAGGCACCTTTTTCATACAAAAAGTACAGATACTTTTCTTATTTCTCCATTAACCCTTGTCATGATGAATAATTTGTTTGTGTTGAGGTTTTACGGCCCAGTCAACCCAATGGGGTCATGTCAAGCATGGTCAATTTACCTAACCACGTATACTGGGCAGGCTTAGTCCTCTAAGCAGTTAACCAGTATTGTGCAAATTCTTTTGCCAGAAACAGACAACTGCCCTTCTTGAATTCATGGAAGGGAGAGAATGACCATAGAGAAAATATTTCATGTTCAATCATGATCAATCTCCACAAAAGAATGTTGCCACCTCGGTGGTGGTCAAACCCACGACCTCCTGGTCTCCAGTTGGACGCACATCCAACTGAGCCACCAAGGCTGGCGTCATGCTGAATAAATTAAGATGCCATGCCCATTTCTAATTTTCAGCCAATCAGATTACTTGATCCAGATTTTTGATATAAATTCACATACTTAATGGCAAACAGTGCAGATCCAGATCAGGAGCCAACTGATCTGGATCTACACTGTTTGCAAAAGCAGGATATATCAAGGTTCAGCAGGACTAGGATTAAAAGATATGTTGTGGGTACTCATTAGAAATGCCTTGCCTAGGCACTTCTCATGAGTGCCTATAACATAATGTTTTTGTGGAGAAATAAGAAAAATATTTTGTGGATACCCTCTCTTATTTGAAGCTAGGATGTTTCCAAAATGAAAATGCTAGCATTCACAAGGTAGTTCATTTAGGCTCTAGGGTCTATCCTACAGTAGTTAATTCAAGCGGACAGAACACACTTTCATGGCAGGCTACTGTGTCCAAATGTTTTTGCATCCCTTCTGTAAAGGGATCTATTCTAAAAGGAAAGAATTTGCTCCCATTAGCTCAGGGGGTGGAAAAGGAAGTATGCAGACATTTTAGTCTCCATCCATGTGTACAAGTATACTACTCAAGGCAAATAACCATGCACTGTGACTATTCTCTAACAATGACACTGGCCTGTAAAAGCTGTTTGTTCAGATAAATGCTACATGCCATTCACTAAAACTTGCTGACTTGTTATTTGCTAAATGGTAAAATACAGTCGACTCTCGTTATCTCGAATTTCAAGGGACTCTCTGAAATACTTCAAGATATCCGTACCTCGACATATCAGATTTGCAGAGTTGAGGAACAAATAAATCGAACAACCACATTTAACAAATGCATATGTAATTGGACTCTGAAGTTCGAGATATATTGAAAATATTGTGAAAAAGAGGAGAAATTGCTCCTTAGGAGCAATTTCTCCTCTTTTCCACAATATTTTGTTACCTATTGTTAGATTTTCATCTTTAGACAGGGCCCAGATTTTCACTTCGAGATAAGCGGTTATTCGAGATAAGCGAGGTCAAGATAACGAGAGTCAACTGTATTTGATTAAGCTAACTGTTTGATATATAATGTATGAGTATGACAACAGATTTCAGTGTTGTCGTACTGATACACTACTTAGCAGCCACCCAGAGGAATGGCCCTTTTGGGCTACTTAAGGGAGGTGGCTGCTCAGTGGAGGCAACTTTGAGACAGCTGGAGGATTGTTATAGCCCAAACGTTGGTATCTATTTACTTATTGTCTGTAACATGCAAAAATTGTCCAAAATAACAATTATATGTTTATTCTGGTCAATTTTTTTGAAAAACCTAAAAAAAAAAAAAAAAATGCATTCTTTGCTCAAGAAGTGAATCAGAATCATGCTAATTTGTTTGTGTTGGGGTTTAACGACATGTCAACCATTATGGGTCATTTTGTGTTGTCTCCCAGAGAAAGGGAGAAAAAGGATAGAAGAGATAGTAGAAGACATGAGAGAGGGGGACAGGGAAGAAAGAGGAACAGGATTTTGATTGTGTTGGGGTTTAACGACACGTCAACCCTTGAGGGTCATTTTGTGTTGTCTCCCAGAGAAAGGGAGAAAAGAGATAGAAGAGAGAGTAGAGGAGATGAAAGAGAGGGACAGGGAAGAAAGAGGAACAGGAATGAAAGTGAAGAAACAGAAGAAATAAAAACATTCCCCCTCTACCCTTACCCACTACAAGGATAGCAGGCCTTGCCCAACTGTAAGCCAATATCAGTTTTGTTTGTGTTGAGGTTTTACGGCCCAGTCAACCCAATGGGGTCATGTCGAGCGCGGTCAGTTTACCTAACCACACGTTTACTGGGCAGGCTTAGTCCTCTAAGCGGTTAACCAGTACTGTGCACATTCTTTCGCCAGAAACTGACAACTGCCCTTCTTGAATCAGCGGAAGGGAGAGAATGACCGTAGAAAATATTTCATGATCAATCTCCATGAAAGAATGTTGCCGACCTCGGCGGGGGTTGAACCCGCGACCTCCTGGTCTCCAGTTGGACGGCGCATCCAACTGAGCCACCGAGGCCGCCAATATCAGTTGGACGCCCCAGTGATGTAAGATACACAGCACCTTCGCACCACCCGACCACCCCCAGAGGAACAGGAATAAAAGTGAAGAAACAGAAGAAATAAAAACATTCCCCTTCTACCCTTACCTGCTACAAGGATAGCAGACCTTGCCCAACTGTAAGCCAATCTTAGTTGGACGCCCCGGTGACGTAAGATACACGACACCTTTGCACCATCCAACCACCCCCTCTAATTTGTTTGTGTTGTTTGTGTTGAGGCATTATGGCCCAATGGGATCATGTCGAGCATGGTCGGTTTACCTAACCACACTTTTACTGGGCAGGCTCAGTCCTCTAAGTAGTTAACCAGTATTGTGCAAATTCTTTCACCAGGAACTAACCTGCCCTTCTTGAATCAGCAGAAGGGACAAAATTACTGATCAATCTCCACAAAAAAAAAGTTGCCGGCCTGGGGGAGGTCAAACCCACAACCTCCTAATCACCAGTCGGATGAGCATCTGACCCAGCAAGAAGCATGCTAAATACTGTACCATAACTAGGGCTGTCAGAGAATCTGACTATAGCCCCACTGCAGCTCTATCAGAGAAGTACATAAAGTGTTGAAATATTTTGAATTCATCCTTACCAGACAACACCACTGTAGGAGATGGTAACATGGCATCGTAAAACCTATCAAGGGATTTTAATCCATGAATTATGGGCCCATGGCCCTGATTTCAGAATACATGATACATCAACCCACTGTCCATGCATGTACCACTTTTTCAAAAAACCCAAGTGTAGTATAAGGTTCATCGAAGTAGGACCGCAAACATAAAAGTTATAGAGCAAACTGCATTTTAATTTTTTGAAAACCTACCAAGGGACATCAAGAGTTATGGACCCTTGGCCCCTATTCCAGTATACATGATACACCCTGTCATAGTCCATGTTTGTACAAACTTTCAGCTTTCTAGCTTTCATAGTTCCAGAAAAATCTGTTACGAAAATTTTCAAGAATGGCAAAATTTGAAAACCTATCAAGGGGCATAACTCCCATGATTCATGGGCCCTTGGCCACCATTCTGCCAATACACCTTTCTTACCTTAGAGACCAAGTCTGGTATAAGTTTCATCGAAGTAGGACCATAAACATAAAAGTTATTAAGCAAAATGCATTTTAATTTTTTGAAAACCTACCAAAGGACATAACTGCAAGAGTTATGAACCCTTTGCCCCTATTCTGGTAATTTGTTTGTGTTGAGGTTTTACGGCCCAGTCAACCCAATGGGGTCATGTCAAGCACAGTCAGTTTAACTAGCTACACGTTTACTGGGCAGGCTTAGTCCTGTAAGCAGTTAACCAGTATTGTGCACATTGTTTGTTTGTGTTGAGGTTTTACGGCCCAGTCAACCCAATGGGGTCATGTCGAGCGCGGTCAGTTTACTTAACCACACATTTACTGGGCAGGCATAGTCCTCTAAGCGGTTAACCAGTATTGTGCACATTCTTTCGCCAGAAACTGACAACTGCCCTTCTTGAATCAGCGGAAGGGAGAGAATGACCGTAGAAAATATTTCATGATCAATCTCCACGAAAGAATGTTGCCGACCTCGACGGGGGTTGAACCCGCGACCTCCTGGTCTCCAGTCGGACAGCGCATCCAACTGAGCCACCGAGGCCGGCTTATTGTGCACATTCTTTCGCCAGAAACTGACAACTGCCCTTCTTGAATCAGCGGAAGGGAGAGAATGACCGTAGAAAATATTTCATGATCAATCTCCACGAAAGAATGTTGCTGTCCTTGGTGGGGGATGAATCCGTGACCTCCTGGTTTCCAGTTGGATGGCACATCCAACTGAGCCACCGAGGCCAACCCTATTCTGGTAAAACTCAATATATCCAGTTATTGTCCATGTTTATAGGAACTTTCAGCTTTCTAGCTTTCTTAGGTTCTGAGAAATCTGTTACGAAATTTTTCAAGAATGGCAAAATTTGAAAACCTTCAAAGAGACATAACTCCATGAGTTATGGTCCCTTGGCCACTGTTCTGCTACTAAAAACATAAAAGTAATCAAGCAAAATTGTAATTTTTTGAAAACCTACCAAGGGACATAACTCCAAGAGTTATGGACCCTTGGCCCCTATTCCAATAAACACGATACATTCAGTCATTGTCCATGTTTATACAAACTTTCAGCTTTCATAGTTCCTAAGAAAGGTGTTACGAAAATTTTCAAGAATGGCAAAATTTGAAAACCTATCAAGGGACATAACTCCAAGTGTGGTATAAGGTTCACTGAAGTAGGACCACAAACATACAAGTTATTAAGCAAAATGCATTTTAAATTTTGAAAACCTACCAAGGGACATAACTACAAGAGTTATAGGTCCTTGGTCACTATTCTGTTACTACACCTTACTTACCTTAGAGACAAAGTGTAGTATAAGTTTCACTGAAGTAGGACCACAAACATAAAAGTTATTAAGCAAAATGCATTTTAATTTTGCAGTCATGGAATCATGGAATCACGGAATGACGGAAGGACATGGCAAATCCAGTATAGCCCCACTCTTTTAAAGTGGGGCTATAATAACCCTAAGTACTGGGACAGAGGGAGATGATCCATCATTAGAATAAAATATATAGGAAACACCTCAGGGGGTGGGGGGTGTTAAAGAGGTGACCGGTCATCGAAGGTGACCATTAGCAGAGGTTCCACTGTATGTAACTAAAGGAAGTTTTGACGAGGAGTTCATGTCATAAAAACAACACAGTATGGAGGAGAACTGTATTTTACAGGCACTATCATTTGTTTTAATAGTTTGTATTACATTGGGGCTGTTGTCCCCAAATCACTGCAACACTGTAGGGGTTACACATTCCAATCATACCCAGTTCAATAGGAAAATATTTAGATGAAAATGTTTTCCACAAAAAGTGGTCAAAATTGGTAGAGACCATTCTAGCCAAAAATGAAGTTTCATTGCCAAGAGACTTGTAAATTTTTAATGTTTATATTTGTACATGTACATCTGAGACTTTTTAGTAGCATTTACATAATTGGTAGATAAGTGTTATTACCATTTACAAAGCTCTATGATAACATCTGAGACTTTTTAGTAGCATTTAGATAACTGAAAGATAAGTGTTATTACCATTTACAAAGCTCTATGATAACATCTGAGACTTTTTAGTAGCATTTAGATAATTGGTAGATAAGTGTTATTACCATTTACAAAGCTCTATGATAATGATAATGATGATGATAATGATGATGATGATGACTCTGTTTTCAACAGTTTTTCAGCTATACAGAAATGAATGATGATATAAGGGTGATAATGTAAGACTCTCTGCAATGAAGCCTCATACAGTCATGAACCAAATTCTCTCTCCAAAAGGAATTGTACTTAGGACCAAACCGCCATCTGCTTGGCCAGACAAACACTTCATATAGGCATATGGTTATCATTATTTAACATTCTTATTTCTCCACCAAAATGTACTACATGGGGACCTATTAGAAATGCTTCACTTAGAGTAAGTCTAACAAATACTAAATTATTTGGTGGAGAATTAACCCTTCTCATCCTGAATTGATTAAGAAGTCACGCCCGCTTCTAATTTCCAGCCAATCAGATTACTTGTTTTTTATAGAAATTCACATATTTAATGACAAACAGTGCAGATCCAGATCAGTTGGCTTCTTCGAAGCCAACTGATCTGTATCTACACTGTTTGCTAAGACAGGGCATGTTGTGCTCAGCAAGAGAAGGGTTAACTCTTAAAGTGCCAAGCAAAATTGTAGCAGATGTCATTCTATTTTATTTATTTTTTTTTCCAGAGAAAATAAGGCATGGCATTGCATGTGAATCATCTGCTAGGCAGACAATGCATATGAAATGCCATGCCTTATTTTCTCTGAAAAAAAAAAAAAAGTCATCTGCTGCAGCTGTGATTAGCTCTTCAAGGGTAAAGAAAAATATCAATGTTATCAAAATTTTTGGACCCAATAGTTTATCTGTAGCTGTGATTATGGTGCCATAGGTCTAGATAAGGGTGGGTATCCCGTAAATATTTTTCTTATTTTCCACAAAAACATATGTTGTGGGTATTCATTAAAAGCACCTCAGCAAGGCGCTTCTAATGAGTACCCATAACATATGTTTTCGTGGAGAAATAAGAAAAATATCAATATTTTTGGATTGAAAAAAGTGCCTTAACTAGTGCTATTTACCATAATAACCCTAAGTACTGGGACAGACAGGCCTTGCAAACAGTGTAGACCCAGATCAGATGCCACAGAATGTGGCATCTAATCAGGGTCTACAATGTTTGCCAGACATACAGCAATATGATTATTACTGTAGTAAATGCAAGTTATCTCTGTGTAAAAGCTGTCTACATTTCACTTAATGCCATCAACTTACCGTAATTCTGACCACTTGGTTGACTGGACGCACCTGGAATAGAAATACATCAAAATATATATTATTCTACTTTCAACAAACTGGGCCTAGCTGTTCAAAACTAATGATGTCTTTAGTTAATGTATCGTTAAAATTTTAATCATTAAATATGGCATATATGCTAATAGTTTTGCTGAAAAAATGTGAGTAGCTTTTGCAAATGCAAAAGCTACTCACATTTTTTCAGCAAAAATACCTGTGAATTTGATATTGTACTTACTAGAACAGTTAACATTTTGACCACTAACAAGTTTGTTAAGCTAACAATGCTTTGAACAACTAGGCCCTGGAGTACACATGGGCGGCATTAACTGAAAGTGAGTAAATATACCATATGACATGTGATGTCTCAGATCAGCCTGTGCAGATGATATGTGAACCCAGTGAAAACTGAGATCAACTTCTGCAGATGCACAGGCTGATCTGAGTCTTTGTTAAATAGAAGTCACATTTTGTTAGGAAGCACATCAGGTCCCAAGGTTATAAAACTTTTTTCATGCTCAACTCAGCTAAGCATGAAATTTGTCCTGCTAATAAATTTCAACTTACAAACAATTGCAAATTCTTTCTTGCTAAACATAGCTTTCTCTGCTAATAAATATGAAAATGCCAACCATTGTTGGCATTTTCATATTTGTTAGCAGAGAAAATTTCATGCTCAGCTGAGTTGAGCATGAAAAAAGTTTTATAACCTCGGGGCCAGAACTGAAGAGTGAAGGCCCACCCAGACACATTTTTTTTTATCTAGAATACACAAATATTAGTGTGTTTAAACTTATTTTACTCACAATACCTACAAAGATGATTCACGATTTGTTTGATTTGGCGCCCAGTCAACACAGTTAAGGTCAGTTAGTTAACCTACTTACACTTTTCCTGGACAGGCTCTGTTCTCCAGGCAGTGTTAACCAGTACTTGTGCACATACTTTTGCCAATAACTGACAACTTCACCTCTTGAATCAACAGAAGGGGGAGAATGACCATAAAAGTGATTTCATGATCAATCTCCATGAAAGTTATGTGGCCAAGCAGGGATTCAAACTTGCGACCCCTGTATCTGCAGTCAGATGTGCTACTGACAGCACTATGGAGCCCAGAAAAGATTCACATGAAATATCATACCTGTTTCTGAAAATAGGGAAAAAATATTAACCCTTGTCCTGCTGAATAAATTAAGATGCCACTCTCACCTCGAGTTTTCTGCCAATCAGATTACTTGATTCAGGCTGCTGATACAAAACCATATGCTTAATGACAAACAGTGCAGATCCAGATCAGTTGGCTTCTTCAGAAGCCAACTGATCTGGATCTACACAGTTTGCAAAGATAGGGTATATCCGGGTTCAGCAGGACAAGGGTTAAAAAATGTTATCTGCCAACAGTATTACTCAGCACAAAAACTGTTAACCTTTGACCTGCTGCAAATCACAGATATTTTAAAATGTTTTTCCTTACTTATTCCTGAAAACAGGGATAGAGAATTCACTGAGATGATACAAATGAAATTATAAGCTTTTTCCAAGAAAAAAAATAACTCGTCATCTGCTAATGTTGCAGGCTAAGTGTTAAACAAGAAGACCCCAATTCGCTCATCAGAGTGAAACAACCATTGCAGACTGCAGATCCCATGTATCAATTTGATATGTTACTGGACTATATTGACCTGACTGATTGATTGAGTTGGGGTTTAACAACACATCAACCTTTGTGGGTCATTTTGTGTCATCTCCCAGAGTTGGGCCCGGTGACGTAAGATACACGACACCTTTGCCTCACCCAACCACCCCCCACCCCCATATTAACCTGAACTCAGGCTTGTCTGTCAAATAAAAAAACATCTTCCATAGCTACCTGTATATCAAATATAAACTAAATGAATAGCATGATTTGAAAACTAGATGAGAAAATACAAGATCTTAAGGTAAATCTTTAACATAAAATTTCTAAGTCCATAACCTTGACCTCTAGGTCAAAGGGTGGGGATAGTGCTGAATAAAATTTTGGACCAATATCTATAATCATGCCAGATATAAAGAAAATCCATGCAAGGATTTAGAATTTAAGTGATCTTAAAAACTTTGATGCAAAAACTTTAAAATAAATATCTAAGTCTGTGACCTTGACCTCTAGGTCACAAGCAGGGGTGGAGACTGTGTGAATAAAATTTTGGACCAATATCTATAATCATGCCTAATATAAAGTAGAGCCATCCAAGGATTTAGAAATTAAGAGATCTTAAAAACTCTGATGCAAAACTTACCATAAAATTTCTATGTGTCCTTGACCTCTAGGTCATGGGCAGGGGTGTGGATAGTGCTCAATAAAATTTTGGACCAACATCTATAATCATATCAATAATAAACTTAATCCAGCTGAGGATTTAGAAAAAAATAAGGTCTCAAAAACTTTGATGTAAAACTTTAACATTTTTGTTAATGCCGACATTGACACCGCCGCCAAAGCCATCACCAGAGGTAGTGCATTAGCTCTTCCTGTACTACTTTCATACAGGCTAGCTAAAAAAATGCAATTCTGACCCTATGACCTCAACATCATCCATCCCCATCCCTATCACCTCCCTACTCATTCCTGTGATACACCTTTAGCTGTCACTTGTTCTACTGTTCTACTGTGTATGTCATTCACAGCAACAGATAAGGCACTTTTTTCATCCAGAAAATGCTGATATCTTTCTTATTTCTCAACAAAAACATATGTTGTGGGTACTCATTAGAAGCGCCTTGGCAAGGTGCTTCTAATGAGTACCCACAACATATGTTTTCATCGAGAAATAAGAAAAATATTATGTGGATAACCCCTCTTATCTGTAGCTATGTGTCATTTGACTTGATATGCTACATACTCTCAGTACTGTATCATAATGATATGTCTCGGAATATGGTTAAGCTTGAAAAGCTGCATCTTTGTCAAAAACAATTCATTCACCAATAAAAAGTCACATCCACCCATCTTTTGTGTCAGAAACATTATAACTATAGATAAGATGCTCCTTTCAAGCAAATAGTATTGATCTTTCTCTTTCTTTCTCCAAAAAAAAAAAAATGTTGTGGATTATCATTAGAAGCATCTCAAGATGCTTCTAATGATAACCCACGACATATTTTATTTTATTTTTTTTTTTTTAGAGTAAGATCAATAAGTTTCCATGGAGAAATAAGAAAAGTACTTACATGTCATATACAGCTATGAAGTCTGTTACATCTGTTACATACATGCAAATTTATAAAATGGTTTCTTAAAAACTTACAGATGGCTTGGTAGACAAACAGATGGACAAAAACACAGAAAGGAGCAAATCTAAATGTCCCCAAAAGCTACATGCCCCAAAAATTTCACATGCATGCAAGTTTCTAAAATGGTTTCTTAAAAACTTACAGATGGCTTGGTAGACACACAGATGGACAAAAACACAGACAGGAGCAAATCTTAATGTCCCCAAAAGCTACATGCCCCAAAAATTTCTTCAAAGTTGGGGACATAATAAATATTTATTGGAGACATAATAGACACAGGAAGTTACTGACAGGAAAGAATCAGTACTTCAAGCATGCACTAATAAGAAAGTAAAAGATACAGTACCAACAACACCAGGTGAGGCGGTGACCCCAGGGGGTGCTGAAGTAGGAGGCTGTTGTGATGGAGCTTGTGCAAAAGTTGGTGGGGGTGGCCGAGGAGGCGGCTGTGTTTGAGCTGAAAATAAAACACAACATAGCCCATCTAAACTCAAAACAAAGCAAACTGCGTCAGTTAAAAGCCAAATTAAAAATTTAAATAGAAATCAAACTATACAACAGTTGTTGAAAGCTTAGCACTTGTCTTGCATACCTATAAGGGGACTAGCTATGTAGATTTTCTGCCATTTTTCACAAGGGAGGCAACTTTTGTGACTTACAGTTTCCTTTCCTGCAGATACTGTCTTTCCTGAAAAGCCGCCTACCCTAAAAAGGAGGGAACTGAAGTGGAGCAAATTCTCTCCTTTTAGGGTTGACCCCTTTTCAGAGGGGGACAAAAGCACTTGATGCGTGCATAGAGAGTAAACTGGCAGTCAAGAGTCCCATAGTTCCTGATAAGAGGGGTATCCAGAAAAATAGCTGTTGTTTTGTCTCCTCAAAAATGTTTGCTTGGGTACTCACTAGAAAGCCTCAGTGAGACCCTTCTGTTAGGTACCCATAAATAGAGGGGTTCTTAAGGAGGAGTATTCACTGATAATTCTGGGATAATTTTCTCCAATTCTCCATAAAAAATATGTTGTGGGTACTCATTAGAAGTGCCTCGGTGAGGCACTTCTAATGAGTATCCACAACATATGTTTTTATGGAGGAATAAGAAACATTATCCCAGAAATATCACCAAATACCCCTCCTTAACAAGTCCAAAGATACTTTTTCTAACGTTGCAGCTCAAATGATTAAAGTGTGCATCAACATGTTATATAACTTTAAACAACTGTTCAAGAAATGACAGTAAAATTGCAAGTTTCATAAATCACAGTCTGACAGCTTGAGTATATCAATTTGATGGTACAACAGTACTTTGACCTTTAGCACTCTCTGGGCTAATTCAGCAGACGGACAAATTGATACTTTTCCACCAAAACAACAGGAGTCGACATTTCATGCACATTGTCTTCAAATCAAGTTTTCTCAGAAAAATATTTAAAAATGTTGTCAGCTGAAAATTTTACTCTGAATGCTAAAAAAAGCATTACTGCTTCAGGTGAAATTAACAGACTATAGGTAAGTCAGGTTTTCTTTTTTTTTTCTTTTTTTTTTCCTCCAGAAAATAGGGCAAGGCATTCTGTGTGAATTAACATTCAATGATTTGCCCTATTTTCAGGGCAAATTAGAAAATGGTTCAAAATGTCTGGCCATACCTTTAATAAAAATGTTAAAACTTCCATTTTTATTTGTATTTAGCACAACTCCATACACCTTTAACTGCTAAACCTAAATATCAGTGGCTATTTCAGAATTCAACACTTCATGCAAACAAAGATCTTAATTATAAATTTGATTAATAAGGACTTACACATATATGTAATCTTTTTTCCTTCTTTTTTTTTTTTTTTTTTTTTTGAGAATATGTCACTAAAACTATGATTTATGAAAAGCAGTGAAAAACGAAAACATGCATAGCTCCAGACAAAGTTTCTTTCAAACCAAAAGTACTGATATTTTTCTTAGTTCTCCATAAAACATATGTAGTAGGTACTCATTAGAAGCACCTCACCAAGGCACTTCTAATGAGTACCCACAACAAATGTTTTCGTGGAGAAATAAGAAAAAAACCCACAACAAATGTTTTCGTGGAGAAATAAGAAAAAATGTTATGTGGATACCCCCTCTTATCTGGAGCTATGAAGATGTAATGATACAAAGACAAAAAAAAACAAAAAAACATAAGATAGTAAAATTAAATGTGCAATATTGTTCTGGACAAGCTACAGTCAACTCTCATTATCTCGAATTCCAAGGGACTCTCTGAAATACTTCGAGATATCCGTACCTCGACTTATCAGATTTGCAGAATTCAGGAAAAAATAATTCAAACAACCACATTTAACAAATATATATGCTATTGGACTTTTGAAGTTAGAGATATATTAAAAATATTGTGGAAGAGGAGAAATTGCTCCTTAGGAGCAATTTCTCCTCTTTTCCACAATATTTTTTACCTGTTGTTAGATTTTCATGTTTAGGCAGGGACAAGATTTTCACTTCAAGATAAGCGGTTATTCGAGATAAGCAAGGTCGAGATAACGAAAGTCAACTGTATTATCCTTGAGGTCATTTTTCTCTTCATTTCCACATAAAATATAAGAGCTGTCCCATGGGATGGGAGTCTTTAGGATGTCTTAGACAGCCAAGACCCAGATCAGCCTGCACATTTGCAAGGTCTGACCAAGGTCTTCACTGAATCATTTGATACTATAGAATATGTGAGCCAGGGCACAACATTTCCTACAATATTGCATGTGTGCCCAGAGAAGAATCAGATCAGTCCTTGCAGTAGCACAGTCTGGTCAGAGTCTTAGCTGTAAGCCAGACGATGCTTTGGATCCTTGGTTACTCACAAAGTGCCAAGCAAAGACTCAGATCAGACTGTGCATATGCACAGTCTGATTTGAGTCTTTGCTGAGCACACATGCAATCTTGCAGGCAATGCAGTGGCCAGGCTCATATCAATGCATACAGACTCATTCTATACTGTAGAATATATCAATGTACAGCAAAGGTCCTAACCAGACTGTGTGACTTGGCTTGCTGATATAGATTATTATATGGCAATACTGGGCAAAAAAGCCGTATCACCCACGTGAACCATTATCACACCTTTTGCACTCCGCAAGAGTTATGTATGCTTGAAACCAGGTTAGTATCACATATGCAAAATGAACATATTTTCTAGTAAATGTATGATAAGAATATTTACTGTTCTCGTATGCCCCAAAGACATATATTTTCATGGCACAGCTCATATACTTTGAGACTGCATCAGCCTTGCCTATGTTCTTATATCATTCACAGCATGTGCCACCACATGAGAATTTGTTTGTGTTGAGGTTTTACGGCCCAGTCAACCCAATGGGGTCATGTCGAGCACGGTCAGTTTACCTAACCACACGTTTACTGGGCAGGTTTAGTCCTCCAAGCGGTTAACCAGTAATGTGCACATTCTTTCACCTGAAACTGACAACTGCCCTTCTTGAATCAGCGGAAGGGAGAGAATGACCGTAGAAAATATTTCACGATCAATCTCCACGAAAGAATGTTGCCGACCTCGGCGGGGGTCGAACCCGCGACCTCCTGGTCTCCAGTCGGACGCGCATTCAACTGCGCCACCGAGGCTGCCACCACATGAGAAAATCTACTGTGTGATATATGTGCTAAGCTAAGACTTAGACCAGTCTGTGTATTTGCACAGTCTGGGCCCAGCTGTTCAAAACTAACGATGTTGTTAGTTAACATATCGTTAAAATTTTGATCATTAAATATGGCATAAACGCTAATATTTTTGCATAAGCTACTCCCATTTTCTCAGCAAAAATACCTGTGAATTAGATATTGTACTTACTAGAACTCTTTAACATTTTGACCACTAACAAGCTCATTAAGCTAACGATGCTTTGAACAACTGGTCCCTGGTCAGTCTTTGCTATCAGCCTGGAGAAGTAGGGGTACTATGGTTATCCACAGAATGCCCAGCTAGACACCAATCACAGTCTAAACAGAGTCTTCAGAAGGCACACTTTGTATAGCCAAGGATCTATGGTGTCTTCTGGTAGAGAGCAAAGACTGATCATACTCAGAGTCTCACCAGTCTTTGCTGACCACCTACATAGGCTGATAGGAGTCTTTACTGGCAGCACATTGTTAATGACATGAAATACTGCCATATGACAAGAGCGCAGGCCCAAAGTAGATGCGCATTAGCAGCAGTAAGGCTATAAAAATGATATATCTAGCAAACCCAGCCCTGCACATGTGTCCATATTTACCCTTAGTATTCAGACAGATATGCTTGAGCTTACAGTGAAGACCCAGATCATTGATCAAGGTCTACACAGGTTACCATTCCCCTTTCAGATATATTACTAAGAAGTCAAACAGACTTGTTCATTAGTGGGATTGGATTTACAAGGTAATCTTCTGCCATTTTTACAATGGCCACAAATTCTGTGACTTCCGATAGGCTTTCCTATACAACAAGCCCCTTCTGAAAGGGGTCCATTCTAAAAGGAAAGAATCTGCTCCCATGTGGAGCAAATTCTTTCCTTTTAGAATAGACTGCTTTCAATATGGAGACAATCCAGTTCTGACAGTGTTGTCTCCCTTGAAAGTGTATCCATTTCCCTTAATTTTAATATCTGAATATCTTTCTTGTCTGAAGTCCTGGGCCCATAAACCATCATTTTCCAAATGTGAAAGTAGACCCAGATATATGCAAACAATATGACAGTGGTACACAAAATCTGAGCCCAACAGAATTTATATTTATAATTAAGACGAAGCTCAGACTGCAGATATTTGTGTTGAGGTTTTAAAACCCCCGTAACCACAAGTTTATTGGGCAGGCTTAGTCCTCTAATAAGTTAACCAGTATTGTGCACATTCTTTTGCCAGAAACAGACTACAGGTATAAATGCCTGTCTGTATCTCTACTATTCACATATAATTATGCACAATGCTGGTATTCTTGGCTTCTTGCTGTGTGACTCATTTCATCTTAGTTTGAAAACTTCACAGAAATGGCTACAGATGAAGTTTTTGTTACCATTTATCAAAGGGAGACAACTTTGCATACAGGAATTTAGGTACCAAGTATTTGATTCCTTTCAAATATGTAGGCAACTCTTAATGGAAAGAATTTGCTCTAGTGAGCGTTCTTTCCTCTAAGTATTGTCCCCCTCCAACCCCAACCACCCAACCCCCATTAAAAGGGGGGATAAATATAGTTATTCCATTTGAAGGTGTTTTAACTCCCCATAAATACAACTCCTTAACAGCATGTCCTTTCATAGAAGTTACCGTATTATATTTGCGTTAGATTATTACATATTAAACTTTATGATGATAAGAAGCAGTTATTAAAGCAGTTTTTATCTATTGTTCAAGTGTTCATCAAATATTTTAATCCAGATAATACTGACTAACTTGGATTCTTTCTGAATACATATTAAAATTTCTGAGACTATAGAACTATCTAAAGTGGCAAGTCATAAAATTCACTTTTCAGAAGAAATACAAAACTCCAGTAAGATAATAATCAAAAGTCACTCTATTCCTGGCAACTCTTTTTTATGAAAACTGAAAAAAAGTAAATTAAACAAAAATCTTCTTTTTTTTTTCTTTTTTTTTTCATCTTTTTCTGGTGAAAAGCAAACATTACAACATATAAACCTGTTCACTGCACATAAAAAACTCAAAACAGCAAAACCCAAAAATCCAAAAACACAACAAAATGGAGAACTTACTTGTTGCTTGTGGTTGCTGATATGTAGGGGCTGCAGGCGCTGGTCCACTTGGCTGTCGGGCAATTGACTTCTGGAGGTCTGACATTAATTCATCTTTCTCGGTCTTCCGAGCAAAACAGAAGTCTGATATTTTGTTTTGTAACTTAACTAGTAGTGGTGTTAAGTCATTATAAAACTGGAAAAGAAATACACCAAAAACAAGCTGTATTAATTCAAAAGGCAACTTAAGGGAACCAGGTACACATCAAAGAGACAGTACTCCAAGATGAAAGTTTTTGCTTCCCTTTTGAAAGGGAGGCCACTCCAGCCAAAAAATAATTGGTTTCCAGGGATTTGAATCCCTTACCAAACTGGGCTGCTCTTAAAGGAAAGAATTTGCTCCCCATGGGATGCAAATTCTTTCTTTTAAGAGTAGCCCTCTCTTTGAGAAGGGAGGCAAAATACTTTCAGGTTAGAATGATCTCCCTTGGAAAGGTATTCATTCACCAAAACTTTTCTGTTCAAATATAAGCTATATGAGCCCAGGCACAGCATTTCATACAAGACTGTATGTTTGCCCAGTGAAAATCAGATGAGCCTGCACATCCATGCAGTCTGATCAGAGACTTTGTTGTGCATTCAATAGATAGTTAAGGACTCTTCATGTGGTTAGCAAAGACTCTGTTCAGGCAGCCTAAATGCTCATATCAGGTACATGTCTATTTAAAAATCAGCCCAGACTGGTGGTCAAACATATCCATAAATATGGAGGAATTAATCTCTAGCTTTGCTGCCCAGATCAGATTGACCACACATTGCACATGTACAGTTCAATTCAATTACTGCAAGCAAAGTGCCATTATTGTTTGGATGAACTGTACATGCCTTTACAAGACTCAGTGTTCAAGCCAGGAATTTCAGTTTTGGGGCCCAGGGGCCCCTACCCTCCAAAAAGTTGGGGACATTTGAAAAAATCTGGGGACAGTACAATCAACGATCAAAATTTTATAGAAAATGTACTTGTTGCTTTCAGATGTGGGTATTTTGCTCCATGTAATCTGTTCTTGTAACATCTGATCAGATGTACATTCCAGGTTAACACAGGGTTGTCAATTAGAAATGGCACAACAGATGAACATAAGAAATCAACAGACTGGGCAGGGTGTCAAGGGGGCTGCCATTGTTTTTCTTTTCTTTTTTTTTTCTTTTTCTTTTTTTTTTGTGGGGGGTGGGGATGGGGGGGGGGGGGGGGGGGGGGGAATAAGTGAGCTGCCTGTCTAAGTGTTGACAATACTGTGGAGATATAGGGAACAAGAGGCCCACGGGCCACGATTCACTCACCTGAGTGACATAGCCACTGCAGACATGCAGATGTTATGCAACATTTTTCCAATCCTATCATCGCAACTAATGAAAATATCATCATTTGAGCAGTTCTTAGTTTTGAAAAAGAATATATGGGCCTGACAGTCAATGGAGCATGATCATTTGAATAAACTATCAATCACATTTCACAGAAGGATCAATGTGAAATTTGGTGGAAATTGGCTCAGTGGTTTCTGAAGAATCGTGATTTTATACATGTAAACAGCACAGTGGCAGGGACATATTATAAATATAAACCAGATGATGGCCATCTTAGATTTCCAATCAGAACAATTTTAACTACTGTTGATCTACAAGTCACTTCGATACTTTCAATATAAATGTATATGGCCCACACAAATAGGGAAGCAAATTTGACCTCGGAGGCAAAAAGGTCAAATGTCAACATAGAACCATCATTTGATCAATTTTGGTAGATCTCCTGTCCCCCTAATTTGTGCAAAGATTAGGACGCAGGGCTTATTTGGTTATGGAGAAGAAGATTTTTAAAGGTTTTTACCATATATGGGCATGGCAGCCATTTTGATCAATGGACCATACCCATTTTAGCTATCTTTCATTCTGCCCACGGAGGCTCCGCATGAAATTTGAGCAACACTGGCCTGGAGGCTTCAGAGGAAAAGCCATTTGAAATTATCAACATTTTTTCCATACAAATGTATGGGGCCCATACAAATGCATACAGAAGCAAACTCGACCTCACCGTAAAAAGGTTAAATGTCAATGTATGACAATTATTTTAGCAACTTTGGTAGACCGCCCGTTCCAGATGATATATGCAAAGATTCAGCCACAAGCCATCCTCGGTTTTGGAGAATAAGATTTTTAAATGTTTTTTCCCATGCAAATGCATAAGGAAGCAACTTGACCTTGCCGTAAAAAAATCAAATGTCAATGTATGACCATTATTTTAGCAACTTTGGTAGACACCCTGTACCCGATGATTTATGCAAACATTCAGCCCCAAAGCATCCTCGGTTCTAGAGAAGAAGATTTATAAAGGTTTTTACCATATATGGGCATGGCGCCCATCTTGGTCAACGAACCATGACCATTTTAGCAATCTTTTGTTCCCCCTACCTAAGGAGACTCCATATGAAATTTGAGCAAAATTGGCCCAGAGGCTCCAGAGGAGAAGTTGTTTGAAATTCTGAACATTTTTCCCATACAAATGCATAAGGAAGCAAAATTGAGCTTAACATAAAAAGGTCAAATGTCAATGTATGACCATTATTTTAGCAATTTTGGTAGCCCTCCTGTTCCCGAAGATATATGCAAAGATTCAGCCATAAGGTATGCTCGGTTTTGGAGAAGAAGATTTTTAAAGGTTTTTCCCATACAAATGCACAGGGAAGCAAACTTGACCTTGCCGTAAAAAGGTCAAACGTCAACGTACGACAATTCTTTTAGCAATGTTGGTAGACCTCCCGTCCCCGATGATTCCTGCAAAGTTTCAGCCCAAAGGCATTCTCAGTTCTGAAGGAGAAGATTTTTAAAGGTTTTTACCATATATGGGCGTGGCGGCCATCTTGGTCAACGGACCGCAACCATTTTAGCAATTTTTCATTCCCCCACCCTAAGGAGGCTCCATATGAAATTTGAGCAAAATTGGCCTAGAGGCTCCAGAGAAGAAGTTGTTTGATATTCTGAACATATTTCCCATACAAATGCATAAGGAAGCAAAATTGACCTTACTGTAAAAAGGTCAAATGTCAATGTATGACCATTATTTTAGCAATTTTGGTAGCTCTCCTGTTCCCAAAGATATATGCAAAGATTCAGCCATAAGGCATGCTCGGTTTTGGAGAAGAAGATTTTTAAAGGTTTTTCCCATACAAATGCATAGGGAAGCAAACTTGACCTTGCCGTAAAAAGGTCAAACGTCAACGTATGATAATTCTTTTAGCAATTTTGGTAGACTTCCCGTCCCCGATGATTCCTGCAAAGGTTCAGCCCCAAGGCATTCTCGGTTCTGGAGAAGAAGATTTTTAAAGGTTTTTACCATATATGGGCGTGGCGGCTTGGTCAACGGACCGCGACCATTTTAGCAATTTTTCGTCCCCCACCCTAAGGAGGCTCCATATGAAATTTGAGCAAAATTGGCTCAGCGGTTTCAGAGGAGAAGTCGTTTGAAAATGTTAACGCACGCACGGATGGACGGATGGACGCACGGACGGACGAAAAGTGATCACAATAGCTCATCCTGAGCAGAGCTCAGGTGAGCTCATCCTGAGCAGAGCTCAGGTGAGCTAATAATAATCATAACTAGATATTGTGAATAGATGTAAAAGCTGAAAATCATTTTGAATTAGTTCTTTTGAACACTGCTTCAAATTGATGAGCTGGATGATCTCTTTAGCATCAGTCCTATTCTAGTTTCAACAGGACTGACCTTCACCCTGAATTAATAACTTTCCATTAGACAATCAGTCAATCATATTTTTACCTAATCATTCAATCAATCCAACTGAGAAAAGAAAGAAAACTTCCAACAGTAATACTTTCTGATAGTGATGTACTAACAGTGTACATTCGATCTACCCCTCAGTGAGGTGACCACTGAATTTATAAATGAACATTGAACCAATAGTCACAGCATGAACCAATAGTCATGGCAGAATTGAAATATGGCTGCCACCAACGCTAGAAATAACATCAAAAATGCATAAACTACAGGCAAAAATCATACCAGATTGTCTGTTTAAATGTATTTTCACAATTATTTTAAAAGTTTCTTGGCATTTTAAAATATATATGTAACAAATTTTCTGCGGCTGGATGGTGCAAGAACTTATTTTTTCTGCGCCAGAACATGAAAATATGCGCGAATGGTGCAGCCTGGCTTGAACACTGAAGACTGGACATGATTGTGTACAGTTCAGATTGAACATATGTACAGTTAATCTTCAATGATTCAAACATCTTTGGAACCATGAAAATTTGTTTCAGGCATGTGTAGTTCAAACCACTGAGGGTTAAACATAGCACCAGCTCAGGACATCAATAAAATATGATTTTGGAATGTCTTTTTGCTCTTGTATAAAATAATGGTATTTTCAGTGTACTCATTAGAGTCAACTCAATGAGGCAATTCTACTGAGTACACACACAACATAAATATTTGTTTTCTTTGAGCTTTTGGAAGAATTTCCTAGGGACTCAAAAAGGAGTTCAAATCAGGCATGGTAAATAAGCCATCAGTGGTTGAGTCATTGACGATTTACTGTAGTTTGTATATGCCTTAAGGCACTTTCATTTTTCCATCATTACCTTAGTTCCCTCCTCAAGGTTTCCTTTGAGGTCCATGAAGGCATCAAATCCTGATGCCAAGTCTTTTAACAGTGCTTCTCTCTGTGCTCCACTTGTGTTTTTTGCTTTATGTTGACAAAATTCTGTATTTGCATTCTGAAATCAGAGAAAAAGACACAAATCAGAAAAATCAAATCATGATATACAGTGATTCACAATGTGACCAGGGAAAAAAAAACAAAACAACAAGCCAGTTCAGCATGTAGGCATGATGGCCAGGGGATGAAGAAATAGTATAGCCCTCACTAAACAGGCCAGGCGTCATAAAAACACTGAAGTAAACTAGACAAAGTGCCTAGTGGGGCATGTATACCCCTGACCAGCGCTACCGCCACTTTTTAAGGAGCACAAAGTATGTAGCTTTGACTCTGGAGATGGCAGTTGTATGCTATATGTTATATTATAACATTGAAAAAATTCAATCACATTCAAAAAATTCAATCACACATAATATGAAGCCCTTGACCTCAAAGGTCAGGCACAGGTGCAGGGATTGAGCTAAATAAAACTTTAGCCCTATAACTATCACCATATACCAGTGAAATCAATCAGCCTTTATAATATAAGCAAAAATGACATTTGTATGAAAAGTCTGTGACCTTGACTTAAAAGCCATGCCCCAGCTTGGGGATGGTGCCGAGAAAAACTTTATACCTATATATACCATCATGCTTAATATTAATGAAATCAACAAAAGGGTCTTCATAATATAGCTATATAAACTTAGATGCAAATTTTTTTTTTTTACTTTTATATGAAATTTCAAGGTCATACCCCGGGATGGGGATGATGCTAAGTAAAACTCTAGACCTATATCTACCAACATTTAAAATATAAATGAAATTCCTCAAAGGGTCTTGATGGTATAGCTATATAAATATAAATACAAAAATTTTGATGTATTTATGAAAATTCTAAGTCCGTGACCTTGACCCCAAAGTTATTCCCCAGGATAGGGTTGGTGCTGATAAAAACTTAAGCCCTATATTTACCATCAGGCCAAACATGAATGAAATCCATCAAAGGGTTTTCATAATATAAGGTCTTATAAACTTAAATGTAAAAACTTTGACCCTAAGACAAAAATAAAGTATGAACGAATAATGCTTCAACGGATGGACAGACAGAAGAACAAATTCCTTGCTGATAGCTATATCCACTCAACCTTTCAATTAGGGAATAATAAAATTTAACAAATGGTCTTGATGATATGACTATATAAACTTAAACGCAAAAATGTTTAGTTTTATATGAAAATTCTAATTTCGTGACCTTGACCTCGCTCACACCCGGGGTGGGGATCATGCTGAGTAAGACTCTAGGCCGATATCTACCAACATGTCAAATATAAATGAAATTCCTTAATGGTCTTGATGATACAGCTATATAAACTTAAACACAAAAAACTTTGACTTTTTTATGAAAATTCTAAACCCGTGACCTTGACCCCAAGGTTATTCCCCAGGATAGGGTTGGTGTTGATAAAAACTTAAGCCCTATATTTACCATCAGGCCAAACATGAATGAAATCCATCAAAGGGTTTTCATAATATAAGGTCTTATAAACTTTAACGTAAAATCTTTGACCCTAAGACAAAAATAAAGTATGAACAAATAATGCTTCAATGGATGGACGGACAGACAAACAAATTCCTTGCTGATAGCTATATCTGCTCAACCATTCAATTAGGGGATAATACAATTTAACAAATGGTCTTGATGATATGACTTTATAAACTTAAACGCAAAATTTTTTTACTTTATATGAAAATTCTAAGTTCGTGACCTTGACCTCGGTCACACCCGGGGGGGGATCATGCTGAGTAAGACTCTAGGCCGATATCTACCAACATGTCAAATATAAATGAAATTCCTCAAGGGTCTTGATGATACAACTATATAAACTTAAACACAAAAAACTTTTGACTTTTTTATGAAAATTCTAAGTCCGTGACCTTGACCCCAAGGTCACCCCCGGGTGGGGATGGTGTAGATAAAAACTTAAGACCTATATCTACCATCATGCCAAATATGAATGAAATCCATCAAAGGGTCTTCAAAATATGAGGTCTTATAAACTTTAACGCAAAAACTTTGACCCTGTGACGGAAAGACAAACAAACGAACGAACGAACGTACGAACGAACGGACGAACGGAAAAGCGAAAACTATATACCCCTACATACTTCGTATGTCGGGGGTATAATAAAAATGGGGATAACTGTATTTGAGCATATCAGGAAGCAAACATCGCAAGTACATAGCTCCAGATAAGACATATTTTTCAACCATAATATATCTTTCTTATTTCTACACAAAAACATATGTAATAGTTCTCATTAGAAGGGCTTCTGTGAGGCACTTTTAAAAGAAGATTTTTAACCCTTGTCCTGCTGAACCCAGATATACCCTGCCCTTGCAAACAGTGTAGATCCAGATCAGTTGGCTTCTGAAGAAGCCAACTGATCTGGATCTGCACTGTCTGCCATTAAGTATGTGAATCTATATCAAAAACCTTGATCAAGTAATCTGATTGGCTGAAAATTAGAAATGGGTGTGGCTTCTTAATTTATTCAGCAGGACAAGGGTTAAATGAGCCATAAACACAGTTTGATCAGGCCTTTCATTGCCCACTTACAGAATCAATGGATAGAACAAGAAATTCATGGGAGGTGGTGTAGCAACAGCTGGTGCCTGTCAATATGATAAACAAGTTAACCCTTTCACCCCTAAGTTTCTGAAGTGAACTCTTCCTCTTTTGAATTTGGGCATGTCACTGTTGCAAATATGGATGCCAGTCAAAAAGCAAAGGTAGAATGAGACAGTGTAAATCCTGATCAGAAGGTCCATGATGAGCTGTCTCATTTGGATCTACGCTATCTGGATCTACGCTGTTGGAAAGCTATCTGTTTTTAAACTCATGTAAATAACGACAAAGTCAGGAAATATAGGTCAGAGTGATATAATGATATCACAGAATTTGAATTCATGTAAGGAAGAAAGACTATGCCTGGCCCCAAGGTTATAAAATTGGCCCCAGGCCCCAAGGTTATAAAACTGGCCCCAAGGTTATAAAACTGTTTTCATTCTCAACTCAAGTGAACATGAAATTTCCTCTGCCAATAAATATGCAAATGCCAATTTCATATTTATTAACAGACAAATTTTCATGCTCAGCGAGGTCTGCTGAGTGTAGATCATTGCGTTCAACAGAAATGGAAACAACTGCTTAGTTGCTTGATTTATTTGGGCTTTCAACAATCTCTCAGTCACTCACAACGGTGTTTGGGTGTGGCAAGAAGCTCAATGCTCACTTTTAAAGAGCTGCCTCACTGATATATCCCGCCCCAGACACTTGACATGATATATGGTATTCCACCCAGTCACATTATACTGACACTGAGCTGACCAGTTCTGATTCCTAGCTCTACTTTCTTAATGCTGAGCACCAAGCAAAAGAGCAGCTAGTACCATTTTTTAAAGTCTTTGGTATGACTTGGTCGGGGATCAAACCCACAACCTCCCTGTCACAAAGTGTACACTCTACCGAGCCAATGTGTTAGTAGAAATGGAGACAAATGCTAGGGTTGATGCAAACACTGACAGTCATTAGACAATGAAATATAGGTCAAGGTCATAAAATGATACTGTAGCATTTCAGTCCCTGTAAGGGAGGATGAGTATCTCAGGTTTGATGACTGTACGTCATAATGGAACTAAATGCTAGGGTTGACATAATAATGAGAGTCATTTGACCCCATAATATGACACTGCATTGTTTGAGACCACATTAGAAAGAAAGTACATGCCATGTTAGAGGATTGTAGGTGTTAAGTCCTAAACTTACCTGTATTCTGGCCATAAGCATCTCTTGTCTCTGACAACTATCCACTACCTGTTGTCTTAACGGCCCATACACCCTATCCAACTCCTGTGAGGATATGGCTTCTTCATTAATAAGTCCTTCTGCTGCCATGGCTGCCATGAACTTGCCAGCTGAAACAAGAGTTATAGAAAAACATGTACTCATGAAGATAAAACAAGAAAGAAAACAAGAATTTTCATTTTTTTAAGGGAAACTGATACACTTTCATGGGAAGCAAATCCTTCAAAATTGGATTGCTTTCTTTCTCAAAGAGTAATGGTATTCCACAGCCTTAAGGCCATAGGGGCAGTGTAGGTTAGAGCCCAATGCTCTGCTTTCACTATCTTCATAGCTCTAGATAAGAGGGGGTATCATGTAAATAATTTTCTTATGTCTCCATGAGTTTGTGTTGAGGCTTCATAGGTCTAGAAAAAAATGGGTAACTTGTAAATATTTTTTTTATTTCTTGAGGGAAACATATGTTGTGGGTACTCATTAGAAGCGCCTCGGCAAGGCGCTTCTAATGAGTAGCCACAACGTATGTTTTTGTTGAGAAATAAGAAAAATATAGATACTTTTTGACTGAATAAAGCATCTTATCAAGAGCTATGGGCTTTACTGCCGAGACATGCAACCCATTAGAGTCATGTCGAGCACGGTCAATTTACCAAACACACTTTTTCCTTGACAGGCTTAGTCTCTAAGCAGTTAACCAGTACTTGCGCAGCTTATTTCGCCACAAACTGACAACTGCGCTTCTTGAATCAGTGGAAGAGAATATTTCTCCATAAGAACCTATGTTGCTGGCACTCAGTAGTGAGACTCTTCTAATAAATACACACACCATATGTGTTCATGGAGAAAAGTACTTTTGGGTTGAAAAATTGCCATATCTGGAGCAACCAGGCCCTCCCCCCCCCACCCCCCCCACCCCCACCCCTCTAAAATGGTACCCATTCATTGCTGGGTGAACAGAGACAGTTTTTCAGTCAGTGGTCCAAGTTGATTCTTTGTGTTGAGGTTTTATGGTCCAATCAACCCAACAGGGTTATGTCGAGTGTGGTCAGTTTACCTAACCACACTTTTACTGGGCAGGCTTACTCCTCTAAGTGGTTAATCAGCATTGTGCACATTTTTTCACCAGAAAGTTGGACTTGAACCTGTTACTTTCAGCACCTGAAGTCCATAAAAGAAATGTATTTACTCCAAAAGGAAAGAATTTGTTCCAAAGAGCAAATTCTTTCCTTTTAAAGTAGACCCTTTTTCAGAAGGGACTTGGTATGCAAGAATGCAAAAAGGAAGTCACAAAAGTTGTCTCCCTCATAAAATCCAGCCTTCTGAAGATTTAAGGCCTTTAGGAATTTCCAGACTTAAATATGGGGGATGGCGGCATTTTTTCTTCTAATCCCAGCACCCATAAAATGAATTTATAAAATATGATTTTCTTTTTTTTGTTGTTGTTGTTTTTGTCTATCTTTGATGTATAAATTTCTGCTGAATGCAATGTAAATTCAGTACTTATATTTACATTTTATTTATCCAGTTTCTGGTACTTTTTTATACAAAAGAATATAATTTTTCCAAATATACAGGGTTAATGATGAAAGAGCCAGAAAGGTAATACACATTGTACCCAGTGCTCCTGCTAGGATTTTAGGGCAGAGGGGGGCTAGGTAGGGCACTGTCTGCACGGTCATACAAGAATGAGGGCACCATGTATCATGTGATAGGCCTAGTATCATGACATGTTACAAAATGTAATCCCATTCCACAATAAATGCCTCAGACTAGAATACACATAAAACTGACCTTTACACATTGATAACTTTTAAATTTTGTCGGATTTTCATGAAATTTTCAGCAAAATGTAGATTTTATGTCTGAAGTTGAAATAAGGCAGATGGCAGCTTCAAAAGGGCAGAGGGGCGGCAGGAGAGGGCAAGAGGGGTGGCCCGCTCCTCTATATAGGGCTAGCTGAAGCACTAGTACCAATGCTAAGTGATTATAGTACAGTAAACAAAGAAGGTCATTGGCTGAATTTTACACTGTTTGTCTCCACTTTATCACACCCGGGAATCGGTCAACTTGTACACCGATGGTGTACTATAAAGGAATAAGCTGACCTGTTCTAATGGACCTATTGACAACAACTTCCCAAAGTGTTGATAAGCTGGATAAAATGTGAGTTTATTTACTTACTTTGTGTTTTACTAAGAATCAGAGAATGTCATATGCTGAGATAAAAGTTCAAGATTGTTATAATACTTGTTTTAATGGAAAACTCCGTAGATTTCTCGAGATATCGTTTCTGGCGACCAAACATCATGCAGTGAACAATAAGCACCAAGGCAAAAGATGCAGTTGTTGTGCATTTCATGACATTTTAGTAAGATGATACAAGTCATTGTAAAACCATTGGATATTGCACGCCTTTTAAATATGTTTATGCAAAAACGAAATGTTTCATTTTTCAGGTACAGGTTAAAAACCTTGATGCGTACCAGTTGACTTGCGGCATACAATTTAACTAATGTAAATTATATAGGAGATGCTCGAGTTTCTTGAATTCAACCATTCAAAAGTTCAAAAATAGGAATTAAATGATGAATGGGAAAATTAGGTTACAAATAAAAAACCATAGCTATCGATGGTGTTCAAATGTTAAGAACAAGCAAATCTTCTTGGTTTTTCAAAAATGTACTCGATTGCACAGTAAATTCCATTAGTTAAAATGTATGTCACCGGTCAAATGGTACACAAAGAAACTTTTTCTCTGTGTATCGGAAGCGAATAACTTGGTTTAAGCAAAAATGTGATAAACTGACTTATTTTAACATGGACTTGAATTTCAGTTGCTAATGTCCTGGAGTTAAGGTTAAAATTGCCTTTCATGGATAGTTTGAATCACTGTAAGGCATGTTCAAGCCACGATTTTTTTATGCCAAAAAGGATATCTGTAGAAATCCTCCGATTTTTTCTATGATCCTTGTGTCAGAATTATCTCCATTCATTGCCACAGCATATGATTGATTGATTGTGTTGGGGTTTAACGACACGTCAACCCTTGTGGGTCATTTTGTGTTGTCTCCCAGAGAAAGGGAGAAAACAATTAGAAGAGATAGTAGAAGAGATGAAAGAGAGGAACAGGGAAGAAAGAGGAACAGGAATGAAAGGGAAGAAACAGAAATAAAAACATTACCCCTCTACCTTGACCTACTACAAGGATAGCAGGCCTTGCCCAACTGTAAGCAAGTATCAGTTGGATGCCCTGGTGACACAAGATACATGACACCTTCACACCACCCGACCACCCCCTCCATAGCCTATGATATTTTCCGATTTCGACAAAAAGTAAAACAATTTGTTTTGAGGTTTTACGGCCCAGTCAACCCAATGGGGTCAAGTCGAGTGCGGTCAGTTTACCTAACCACACGTTACTGGGCAGGCTTAGTCCTCTAAGCGGTTAACCAGTATTGTGCACATTCTTTCGCCAGAAACTGCCACCTGCCCTTCTTGAATCAGCGGAAGGGAGAGAATGACCGTAGAAAATATTTCAATTTCCATGAAAGAATGTTGTCGACCTCGGCTGGGGTTGAACCCGCGACCTCCTGGTCTCCAGTCAGACGGCGCATCCAAATGAGCCACCAAGGCCATGAACTTACAGTAAACGTAATAACCTTCGCCAATGGTGTTTGTTTACATACAGTCAACTTGTCTACCAGAACACGTCAATTTATTGTTCAATAGTACTCCAACGGCATACAAGTTGACCGATTCCCAGGCCTGCTTATGCCTACCTTGATACAAATGTTTGATATTGTTTTTCATCAAGAAAAGAAATGTATAAGAATGAAATACTTCATTTAAGAACACATCACTAAAAAATGTCAATATTTACCCATGTCAAATTTGGATTCTTTAATTTCATTTTCGATAACCTCTCTCTCTGCTTTGATGGACTCTACCTCTTCCATCATCTTTCTGAGATCTTTAACTATAGGTAAACTAGACAGGGACCCACTTGAGCCAGCACTTGGTAAGGAACTCTCAATTTCATGCTGAAACAAGATATAAGGCACACTAAGAAAATATTATAACTCAAGATAAGGTGCTCTTTTCATCCAAACAGTATTGATATTTTTCATCTCTCTCCATGAAAACATATTCTGGTACTCATTAGAAGCGCCTCGGCAATGTGCTTCTAACGACTACAGTATGTTTTTGTGCAGTAAAAGGAGAAATATCCGAATACTCTCTCTTATTTGGTGGTATGAATATATTGCAGATGTTGTAACAAGCAGAGGTATTAACCCTTGTCCTGCTGAATAAATTTAGATGCCATGCCCACTTCTAATTTTAAGCCAATCAGATTACTTGATCCGAATTGTTGCTATAAATTTACATACGTAATGGCACAGTGCAGATCCAGATCAGTTGGCTTCTTCAGAAGCCAACTAATCTGGATCTACACTGTTTACAAAGGCAGGGTATATCCGGATTCAGCAGGGCAAGGGTTAAGGCGTGGGTATGCTTTCAGGGGAGATAATTGTCAAAAATGTTTTGCCTAAAAGGAAAGAATATGTTTCCTACGAGAGATAAGAACAAGAGGACCATGATGGTCCTATATCGCTCACCTGAGCAAACAGATTTGCATATTTACTGTTGAAGTTTCAGCCAAGTTCACTGCTCTAGGATTTTTGTATAAATTTTATAGCACCAACCCCCGCCACCCCCACCCACCACACCCCCGGCCATGTTTTTTTAACGCATCTTGATGACTTGAACTGAATCTTAAAAGAGGGTCACCAAAGGAACATTTCTGCAAAGTTATATTGACATTGGTCCAGTGGTTTAAAGTGTTTTATATAGCTATAAAGCCCTACCCCCTAACGGCCATGTTTTTTGATGAATCATGACAGCTTGAACAAACTTGGTAGAGGGTCACCAAAGGAACATTCTTGCCAAGTTAATATATCGAAATCTGTTCAGTGGTTTCTGACAAGAAGATTTTTAAAGTTTTCTATTTAGATATATAGGGAAAATAAGCCCCACCCCATGGCAGCCAGGTTTTTTGACGAATCATGGTTGCTGGTATAATCTTGGTAGAGGGTCACCAAAGCAACATTCCAGCCAAGTAATATTGAAATCGGTCATGGGGTATGCGACAAGAAGAATTTTAAAGTTTTCTATGCAGATATATATGAAAAATAAGCCCCGCCCCTTGGGGGCCATGGTTTTTGACGCATCATGAAGGCTTGAATAATCTTGGTAGAAGGTCACCAAAGCAACATTCCTGCCAAGTTACACTGAACTCGGTCCAACTGTTTCTTACGAGAAGATTTTTAAAGTTTTCTATATAGATATATAGGGAAAATAAGCCCCGCCCCCTAGCAGCCATGTTTTTTGACGAATCATGACGGCTTGAATAATCTTTGTAGAGGATCACCTAAGAAACATATTCCTGCCAAGTTGTAATGAAATCGGTCCAGTGGTTTCTGAAAAGAAGATTTTTAAAGTTTTATATACAGATATATAGGGAAAATAAGCCCCGCCCCCGGCAGCCATGTTTTTTTACGAATCATGATTACTTGAACAATCTTAGTAGAGGGTCACCAAGGAAACATTTCTTCAAAGTTATAATGAAATCGGTCCAGTGGTTTCTGACAAGAAGAGTTTTAAAGTTTTCTATATAGATATATAAGGAAAATAAGCCCTGCCCCCTGGCGGCCATGTTTTTTTGACGAATCATGACGGCTTGAACAATCTTGTTAGAGGGTTACATAAGAAACATTCCTGCAATGTTATAATGAAATTGGTCCAGTGGTTTCTGAAAAGAAGATCATTAAAATTTTCTATTTAGATATATTGGGAAAATAAGCCCCGCCCCCTAACAGCCATGTTTTCTGACAAATCATAACAGCTTGAACAATCTTGGTAAAGGGTCACCAAGGAAACATTTCTGCGAAGTTATATTGAAATCATTCCTGTCGTTTCTGACTACAAGATTTTTTCAAGTTTTCTATATAGATATATAGGGAAAATAAGCCCCGCATCCCCCTAGCGGCCATGTTTTTTGACAAGTCATGACGGCTTGAACAATCTTGATAGAGGATCAGTAAGGAAACATTTCTGCCAAGTTATATTGAAATCGGTCCAGTCGTTTATGACAAGAAACTTTTTAAAGTTTTTTATATAGATACTATATAGGGAAAATAAACCCCGCCCCCTAGCGGCCATGTTTTTTGATGAATCCAAATGGCTTGAACAATCTTGGTAGAGGATCACTGAAGAAATATTTCTGCAAAATTATATTGAAATCTGTCCAGTGGTTTCTGACAAGAAGATTTTTAAAGTTTTCTATATAGATATATAAGGAAAATAAGACCCGCCCCCTGGCAGCCATGTTTTTTGACGAATCCAAATGGCTTGAACAATCTGGGTAGAGGATCACTGAAGGAACAATTCTGCAAAATTATATTGAAATCGATCCAGTGGTTTCTGACAAGAAGATTTTTAAAGTTTTCTATATAGATACATAGGGAAAATAAGCCCCGCCCCCCTGGCGGCCATGTTTTTTGACGAATCCAAATGGCTTGAACAATCTTGGTAGAGGATCACCAAAGGAACATTTCTGCAAAATTATATTGAAATCGGTCCAGTGGTTTCTGACAAGAAGATTTTTAAAGTTTTCTATATAGATATATAGGGAAAATAAGCCCCGCCCCCTAGCGGCCATGTTTTTTGACGAATCCAAATGGCTTGAACACTCTTCGTAGAGGATCACCTGAGGAACATTTCTGCAAAATTATATTGAAATCGGTCCAGTGGTTTCTGACAAGAAGATTTTTAAAGTTTTCTATATAGATATATAGGGAAAATAAGCCCTGCCCCCTGGCGGCCATGTTTTTTGACGAATCCAAATGGCTTGAACAACCTTGGTAGAGGATCACCAAAGGAACATTTCTGCAAAATTATATTGAAATCGGCCCAGTGGTTTCTGACAAGAAGATTTTTAAAGTTTTCTTTTAGAAATATGGGGAAAATAAGCCCCACCCCCTAGCGGCCATGTTTTTTGACGAATCCAAATGGCTTGGCAGAGGATCACCTAAGGAGCATTTCTGCAAAATTATATTGAAATCAGTCCAGTGGTTTCTGACAAGAAGATTTTTAAAGTTTTCTATATAGATATATAGGGAAAATAAGCCCCGCCCCCTGGCGGCCATGCTTTTTGACGAATCCAAACGGCTTGAACAATCTTGATAGAGGATCAACAAAGGAACATTTCTGCAAAATTATATTGAGATCGGCCCAGTGGTTTCTGACAAGAAGATTTTTAAAGTTTTCTATATAGATATATGGGGAAAATAAGCCCCGCCCCCTGGTGGCCATGTTTTTTGACGGATCCAAATGGCTTGAACAATCTTGGTAGAGGATCACCTAAGGAACATTTCTGCAAAATTATATTGAAATCAGTCCAGTGGTTTCTGACAAGAAGATTTTTAAAGTTTTCTATATAGATATATAGGGGAAATAAGCCCCGCCCCCTGGCGGCCATGTTTTTTGGATCCAAATGGCTTGAACAATCTTGGTACAGGATCACCTAAGGAACATTTCTGCAAAATTATATTGAAATCGGTCCAGTGGTTTCTGACAAGAAGATTTTTAAAGTTTTCTATATAGATATATAGGGAAAATAAGCCCCGCCCCCTGGTGGCCATGTTTTTTTACGAATCCAAATGGCTTGAACAATCTTGATAGAGGATCAACAAAGGAACATTTCTGCAAAATTATATTGAAATCGGTCCAGTGGTTTCTGACAAGAAGATTTTTAAAGTTTTCTATATAGATATATAGGGAAAATAAGCCCTGCCCCCTGGTGGCCATGTTTTTTGATGAATCCAAATGGCTTGAACAACCTTGGTAGAGGATCACCAAAGGAACATTTCTGCAAAATTATATTGAAATCAGTCCAGTGGTTTCTGACAAGAAGATTTTTAAAGTTTTCTTTTAGATATATGGGGAAAATAAGCCCCGCCCCCTGGCTGCCATGTTTTTTGACGGATCCAAATGGCTTGAACAATCTTGGTAGCGGATCACCTGAGGAACATTACTGCAAAATTATATTGAAATCAGTCCAGTGTTTCTGACAAGAAGATTTTTAAAGTTTTCTATATAGATATATAGGGAAAATAAGCCCCAGCCCCTGGTGGCCATGCTTTTTGACGAATCCAAATGGCTTGAACAATCTTGATAGAGGATCACCTAAGGAACATTTCTGCAAAATTATATTGAAATCGGTCCAGTGGTTTCTGACAAGAAGATTTTTAAAGTTTTCTATATAGATATATGGGGAAAATAAGCCCCACCCCCTGGCGGCCATGTTTTTTGACGGATCCAAATGGCTTGAACAATCTTGGTAGAGGATCACCTAAGGAACACTTCTGCAAAATTATATTGAAATCGGTCCAGTGGTTTCTGACAAGAAGATTTTTAAAGTTTTCTATATAGATATATCGGGAAAATAAGCCCCGCCCCCTGGCGGCCATGTTTTTTGACGAATCCAAATGGCTTGAACAATCTTGGTAGAGGATCACCAAAGGAACATTTCTGCAAAATTATATTGAAATCGGTTCAGTGGTTTCTGACAAGAAGATTTTTTAAGTTTTTTGTTAAAAAATCAATTTTTAGCTTCTGTGACCTAGATATGCAACAGACCGGAACCATTTGAACAACTTTGAAAGAGGACCAGCCAAGGATCATTCCTGTGAAGTTTGGTCAAAATCCATTCAGTGGTTTAGGAGGAGATGTTGTTTAAAGATTGTGGACGGACGGACGGACATACGGAAGACGACGACGGACGGTGAGTGATCACAAAAGCTCACCTTGAGCCTTCGGCTCAGGTGAGCTAAAAATATTATGCGGATATCCCCCTCTTATCTGGAGCTATGTTTTTTTTTGAGTTTTGTTTTTGTGTTTTTTTTTGTTTTGTTTTTTGTTTGTTTTTAAAGAAATAACAGGTTAAAAATTTGAAGCAAAATACAGTTTTTAAAAGTTTTAAAGGTCTGGCTAGGAAGCTCAAGACTATTCCTAAGAAATTTCAAACCTTATTTTCCGGGAAATAAGACAAATATCATACCATATATAGATGTTCAAACAGACAGGCTAAGAAAACAAATCAGATATCTCATTCTGTGACATTTGATCAGGATAGAAAACTATTAATGGAAAGCAGAATAAAACAAACAGTTTAAAATCTAGAATAACAAGGCAGTCTGAAGGACAGCTATATCCCCTGCCACAGAATGACAATGAAGCGGCCTCAAAATTCAAGGCTCAAATTGGTGGCTTTCAATTGTGACCTTGACCTTGAGTCTGCATTGTTGAGTTATGGGTTCTGCACATCATCTCACTAAGGCGAACATTTGACCCAAATTTAATAAATATCTTTAAAAAGGTTCAGGAGATATGGAGTGAACATGAAATTCAAGGCTCAAACTCGTGACCTTTAACTGTGACCTTGAACTTGAGTCAGCATGCTTGAGTTATGGGTTCTGCACATCGCCTCACTAAAGCAAACATTTGACCAAAGTTTCATGAAAATCTTTCAAAGGGTTCAGGAGATATGGAGCAAACAAGAAAGAGACAGATGACCTTCAATTGTGACCTTGACCTTGAGTCTGCATTGATGAGTTATAAGTTCTACACATCATCTCATTAAGGCGAACATTTGACTCAATTTAACAAGGCAGTCTGAATGGCAATGGAGCTGCCTCAAAATTCAAGGCTCAAACTGGTGACCTTCATTTGTGACCTTGACCTTGAGTCGGCATAGCTGAGTTATGGGTTCTGCACATCATCTCACTGAGGCAAACATTTGACCAACATTTAAAGAAAATCATTCCAGAGGTAAAGGAGAGATGGAGCGGACACTTAATTCAAGGCTCAAACATACCTTCAACCGTGACCTTGACCTAAAGTCCACAGGGCTATGGGTGCTGGACATTGTCCCACTGAGGTGAACATTTGACCAAAGTTTAGAGAAAATCCTCCCAGGGGTAAAGGAGATACAGAGCGTACACAAAATTGAAGGCTCAAACCTGTGACCTTGTGAGTCTGCATGGTTGAGCTATTGGCTCTGCACATCATTTCCCTGAGGCAAACATTTGACCAAAATTAAAAGAAAATCCTTCCACCGGTAAAGGAGATATCTAGTGGACACAAAATTCAGGGCTCAAACTCCCGACCTTGAACTGTGACCTTCTTGAGTCCCCATGGCTGAGTTATGGGTTCTGCACATCGTCCCACAGGTGAACATTTGACCAAAGTTTAGAGAAAATCCTCCCAGGGGTAAAGGTACAGAGCGGACATGAAATTCAAGGCTCAAACCCATGACCTTGAATTGTGACCTTGACCTTAAGTCAGCATGGTTGAGTTATTGATTCTGCACATCGTCTCACTAAGGTGAACATTTGACCAAAGTTTAAAGAAAATCCTTCCATTAGTATGGGAGATACAAAGCGGACATGAAATTCAAGGCTCAAACCTGTGAACTTGAACTATGACCTTGACCTTGTCGGCATGGTTGAGTTATGAGTTCTGCACATCGTCTCCGGACGCGAAATTCAAGGCTCAAAACCATGACCTTGACCTGTGACCCTTACCGTGAGTTGGCATGGTTGACATGGGTTTTGCACATCGACTCACTGAGGTGAACATTTGACCAAAGTTTAATGAAAATCTTTCAAAGGGTTCAGGAGATATGGAGCGGACAAGAAAGTGTTATGATAGGACAGATGGATGGATGGACAGACAAACTGACAGATGGATGGACGGACAGACGAAGGCCATTTCTATAATCCCCCATCCGCTTCGCGGCGGGGGATTAATAAAGATATCTAAAATTGTACTTTTGCATTAGAGACAATCTAAACTTGCACATCTGTGCAAGTGTGTGCTAAATAAAGGAATTCAAAATATCTAATTACAACAATAATAATTTATAAATGAGCTGCAACATGAAAAAATGTACCCTCTGACATGTGAACCCAATGAGGACAAATTAGCCTGATCAGAGTTGTTGTTGTATGCATGTAGAACTTTGCATCCTTGGCTATCCAAAAAATATATCCAATGAAGATTCTGATCAGACTGCGGATGTGCCAGCAGATCAGAATATTTACTGGGTGCACATGCCGGAAGGTACATTTTCTGACGCTTCCGCTCAAATAGTTATATATGCTACTTTAAACCCATTTTGAAATATCCAACAGCAATATTAATGCTACAAATAACTGTCTGTTAACTCTTTTTCAATAACAGCCAGTGAAAATGAAGCAATACAAGGAAAAAGGACTCGTATCACAGGAGCCGCAACATCACGAAACATTTGTTTGTTTTGTGCTGATGTTTTACAGCCCAGTCAACCCAATGGGGTCATGTTGAGCATGGTGAGTTTACCTAACCGCACTTTTAATGTGCAGGCTTAGTCCTCTAAGCAGTTAACCAGCAATATGCACATTCTTTTGCCAGAAACGTACCATCAGGCATCAGTGAAGATTCAGATCATTATGTGCATTCGAGCTGTCTGATAAGAATCTTCACTGCACTGTCTAATCAGAAACTTCCATGTGGCCCATTTTGAATAGCCAAGGATACAAAGTTTATTCATGCAGACAACAAACTTTGATAAGACTGCTTGGATGGACAGGCTGAAATGAGTCTATTGGATGTAACAGAAGGTATATTTTCTCATATTGAGGCTCACATATGACTTACAAGGGTCTTTATATGACAGATGGGCTATAAGGACCTTCACTGTCCACTTAAAGAGTCACTGTACACTTTAAAACATATACATGTAAATATACAGATATGCCTTGATCTGACTGATCACAGATCTAGGGTTTCACTGTTCACATGGCAAAACGGGTTCTTATCTCATCTTGCAATTCAAGTTATGAGATAATTAACATGTCAGAGCTAAACCTTACACTGCTATTCAAATTTGTTGCAGATGACATTTGCTTTTTTTTTTTTAATTATTTTTCAGAGAAATAAGGTTTGATATTTCATGTGAATTGCCTGCATGCAGACAATTCACATGAAATATCAAGCCTTATTTTCTCTGAAAATAAAAAATAAATAAAAAAAAATGTCAGAAAGTCAATTGCTTCCATTATGACTGGTGTTTAAAGGTTAATTTCTAAACGCCTCTGCTACTGATTAGAAGTGTCAGTTATCGAGATTTAATAAACTCTTAATATGCTGAATTTTAACAACAGCTGGCCACATTTTAAGTATTTTTTTGAGTTTTTTTTTTTTTTTTTTTGTTTTTTGTTGTTGTTGTTTTTTTTTAAGATACCAGGACTTGTCATTTTATGCATGAAGTGCAGCAAATATGCAAACACGGTTTTTGTTTGCTGCGGCAAAGCCCCTTTGTCTTCTGAAAATTGTGGGGCCCATGCATGATATGTTTATACTGACACTCGCAACCAGAGTTCCATCCTGTGTGTTCATAAATCAATGGAAATCACTGGAAAGATCGTCAGGATAGAATCGAATCTTAACCCTTGTCATGCTGGATAAATTAAGATGTCACACCCACTTCTAATTTTCAGCCAATCGGATTGCTTGATCCAGATAGTTCATGCAAATTCACGTTCTTAATGATAAACAGTACAGATCCAGATCAGTTGGCTTCTTCAGACAATGTTTGCAAAGACAGGGTATATCCAGGATCAGCAGGACCAGGGTTAAGCATTAACATCAACAGGTAATTTGATGTTGATTTGATTATCAGTTTTACGGCCCAGACAACACTGTTATGGTCATGTCAAGCTGATCAGTTGCTCTACTTACACTTCTGGGCAGGCTTAGTCCTTTAAGCAGTTAACCAGCATTTTGTGCAAATATTCATACCAATAACTGACAACTGCCCTTTATGAATTAAAGGTAGAAAAATTAATTTATGATCAATCTCAACATAAGTTATGTGGCTGAGCTGGCTGAGTTGCGATTTGAACCTGCACCCCCTAGATCTGCAGTCAGATGCGCCACCAACTGTGCTATGGAGACTGCAAATATCAACAAGTTAACTCTTAAACTGCCAATCACAACAATTGTCATCTGCTTGTGATTTTAAGAGTCATTTTTGCAAACAGTGTGGACCCAGATCAGACTGCTCCTCTAGGAGCAGTCTGATCTGGACCCACACTGTTTGCCTGTATGCAAAAATAGGTTTGAAATGTTTGCAAGAATATTCAGCAGATGACATAAACAGACGACATTTTCAGATGCAGGTTTTCCTGGCATTTTAAGGGTTAATAAATAGTGTCAAAAATGTGGAAAACAATCTACTTTTGGTCAGTGAAGATAGTAAAAAGGCATTAATTAATTAAATAAATGGCTCTAATCATACTGTTCTGAATTGAGTTTTTGTTGGGTGTACCATAGCTACAGATAAGAGGGGGTATCTACATGATATTTTTCTTATTTCTCAACGAAAACATATATTGTGGGTACTCATTAGAAGTGCCTCAGTGAGGCGCTTCTAATGAGTACCACAACATATGTTTTCTTTGAGAAATATGAAAGAGATCGGCATTTTTCAGATGAAAAAAGCGCCTTATCTGTTGCTATGTGTACATGTCTGAAGGTACATTATCTCACATTGTGGCTCACTTCATCAATTTGATCACTAGAATTATACCCAATACTCACTGCTGGTTTTGATAGTAGAGCAAAAGCCTGTTTATGTGTACTATATTTGTCCTGTACAATTTTATCAGCTCCTATAGCAGTATCTAATATTGTCTTGTATTTCTGACATTCGTCTCTCATTGGTTTTGTAAGATTGCCAGACGCTGTTCTTGTCCACCGCTCTTTAAACTGTTCTTTTAACTGTGTGTCAGACTTTTCCTCTTCATCTAGCTGGCTAATACACTGAAATGGCAAAACAAAATGACCAACATGAGACTACAACATTTCTACTCATACAAAACCAGCCAGCATAACAACTGAACAGTCTGTCTAACATTATTGCTGTTCTCTGACACAATGCATTGCCTTTCAGAGCTCTAGTTCAGTGTGGCATTCAGGGCCCAGTTGTTCAAAGCATCGTAAGCTTAACAAGCTCGTTAAGGGTCATTTCGTTAACTGTTTAAGCGGATTCAATATACAATATTCTGATATTTTTTGCTGAAAAAATGTGAGTAGCTTTTGCACAAGCACTGCAAAAGCTACTCACATTTTTTCAGCAAACAATTTCAGCATATTTGCGTATCACTTGATGTAAATTTTAACGAATCATTAAGTAACGACATCATTAGCTTTGAACAACTGGACCCAGATATGTATTTTCTTCTTTCTCTACAAAGCATACATTATGTGCAAATGTGGTCACATGACAGATAATACTGTGAACCGACAGCATTTGTTCCCATAAATGTTGCCATTATAATGAATTTGCTATTGTAAATAATCCTAAATGGACAGAATCATATGTAAGAAAGGCCTTGTTTTATTCTTATTTCCTCATAGAACATATGAGGCAATTCTAACAAATATCCAAACCATATATTGCTTGAAGATTTTATGCAATGTTTTTGCATAATTTCTCAATAACCATCATCTCTTCAGCGAAGGTTTCTTGACATTCAAATTGTCATTATAACAAACTTTGTCGTTGTATCGAGTGTCGGTATAAAGAGGGCTGACTGTACTGAAATGTTTCAAGTTTCAAATCAATCCATCAAGACAAAAGAAGACAGTAATAATGCATCTGGATGCCTTTCCTTTTTTTGTGTGAAAGGACCCTGTCATACAAAATGCAAAATGGAATTTATGGAATATGCCCCACAAATTCTTGTTAACAGTAAACATGTGGTCCATGTTTCAAATAACCCTTCAAGGATAAGCAAAGTTATATGATTCAGGATGTAACAGTATTTGACAGAATGGTACAGGATTTAACGGGATGCAATGCGACATGTCAACATATTTCAACACAGCATGTTAACCTACCAAATAATAATGACAGCATTACTCATATGACAAGTTTATAATAAATCAAATCACACTGCCCATTTTGTGTCAGATGTAAAAATATGACTGAGCTCATTAAGAAGTTTGTTTCACAACAAGAACAAACATTTTTCAAGACTGAGTTGATTTTTATCACCACAAAAGGGGATCTTCTCTGAGCATTTCATTTTGCAATTTACTGACATCTTTATTTATTACAAGATGCACAAGAAATATTTTTTTTACTTATTTTGTTACGGCCTAGCACTCCTACCTTTGATTATCTGCCTTGGCAGATTACACATAGCTTGTAGGTATATATTCACTCTCTGACAACTGCATCAGAGAGTTGACTCTTTATCTTATGACATGGAAGTTGTAACAAAGGAATGAAGCATAGATGAAAAAATTTCCCGCCTGTCGGGGGATTCGAACCCGGTCTGTCCGGTTAAAAATCCAGTGCTCTAACCACTGAGCCAAAGAGTCGACTATATATATTTTTGGAGAGGTCCTTCTCATGAGTATCTAAAACATGTTTTATGAAGAAATAAGAAAATATCTACAAATTGTGTTCCAGATATTTAGAAGCAAACTGTTGCACAAGCCAGCTGGCAAACTTCACTATTCACATTTCAGGAAGCTGTTGCTTTGCTTCTCTCTCTCCTTCCCTTACTCCCTCTCACCTCATTGAGAATTTCTCTATTTCTTGTTAACAATTCTGGTAGGTCAGCTATGAGTTTATCCAGATAGGTTAATCCTCCCATGTCTTTGATCTGTTGAGATTTTTCTAACACTGACTGTGGTACTTTCTGTCCTCCTACATCTTCTAGGCCTGCTGGCAAGTTCAGTGAAGCCAAAACACTACAAAATGCAACAACAAGAACATAAATACATGGGCCCAGTTGTTCAAAGCATCGTTAGCTTAACGAGCTCGTTAAGGGTCATTTCGTTAACTGTTTTAGCGGATTCAATATACAATATTCTGATATTTTTTGCTGAAAAAATGTGAGTAGCTTTTGCACTGCAAAAGCTACTCACATTTTTTCAGCAAAAAATTTCAGCATATTTGCGTATCACTCGATTAAAATTTTAACGAATCGTTAACTAACGACATCGTTAGTTTTGAACAACTGGCCCCTGAAGTTTAGAATTTCTTTCTGTGATTTAAAAGTTTATCTTGACAAGAAAGGTAACATGTTTACATCAAGCAGTTTAACCTTTTGAATCTAATTTTAAACCAAATACGTTTGTGATACAGCGTGTTTACATGTGGAAATTTCCATTGTATATTTTACATACATGTCTGTCTTACTTGGAATTTAGTTCAGAAAGAGTTTAATAACAAATTAGATTGTAATATTGTTTGTATAAAAGTTAAACCTAAAAATACAATCCGATATATCTCAACCATTTTTTGTCCAAAATGAATTTATTTGGGTTTTTAATTCCAACAATCTTTCAGTCATATTGTGGTGGTATCTGGATGTGGCAGGGCGCCCAATTCTCTCTTTTAGAGTGCTGCCTGACTGAAATATCATGCCCCACACACATGACATGATATTCCATCCAGTCTTGTTATAGAGACACCGGGCCAACCAGTTCTGATTCCTAGCTCTACTTTTTTAATACTGAGCGCCGGGCAAATGAACAGTTAGTATCATTTATAAATCCTTTGGTATGACTTGACCATGGATTGAACATAAAACCTCAAAGTAAATGCTCTACAAACTGAGCCACTGTGCTGGTGTATCCAAATAGAAAGGGGAAAATCCATTTGAAAAAGTTAACCCTTAAAACACCAAGAAAATCTGCATTTGAAAATGTTGCCTGTTTATGTCATCTGCTGAAATATTCTTGCAAACTTTTCAAACCTTTTTTTGCATACAGGCAAACAGTGTAGACCCTGATCAGTCTGATCTGGGTCCACACTGTTTGCAAAAATGACTTTTAAAATCACAAGCAGATGACAAAGCAGACGACAATATTTGTGATTGGCATTTTAAGGGTTAGATACCTGTTCATTAAAGTAGTTTGCTCTCTTAATCTTCCTATTTCCATATTCGTGATCTGTGACTTTCTACCTTCAAACACATTCATGGCATCATAAACAGGGATTGGAACTATCTTCTCAAACAAATCTGCAAAAACAAGGTACCAGGTAATGTGACAGTTCTAGAAATGACTTCCACTTTTTTTTTTTTCCAACTAAATATACTTTGTAGGTGCACATCAAACTGTCCCACTAAAATAATTCTAACACTTCTCACTGGAACTGCATCACTGTCAGGCAATTCCAGTGGGCACCAACAAGATTTGTTTTGAGCAAAAGTAAGGCCTAAATTAACTAGACCTGTGTGCGAAACACACTCATGCCCCCACCCAGGAACCATTGTTAACAAAGGCTTGATTAATAAATTTCATAATATGCTTAAAATGGGAATTTGCGTGAAACATGTTTATCACATAAAGAACTGGAATTCAGCAGAATAACAGGTCTGACCTTCTAAGCAATCATGTGCAGCATATCAAAAGCAGTGGCTACATCACAACACTAATTTTCCATAAAGTGTCAGTGTGTATATCCCCTGTTTGAGAAAACATCAGAAGCAAAGTAAAAGTAGGCATTCTACTGGTATGCAGTGCTGGTTTGCATACCTCAATCTAGTGATACTAGCGGACATTTACAGGCCAGGTTCTCTCACTATATATAGATGGAGAAATTCCTGCTATATCATGCTTAAGATATTTCATGATGACAAGAAGCAGTTCCTAATACTGCATAGTGCATCACCTCACTACAGCATTAAGTTGGTCTAATGACTCTTCCATACTTCTTGCAGTCTCATGTTCAATGCCAAGTTCTAGATACTGACCTTTTACCCCACCGCTATTGCAACCCTCATGTCTAAGAAGTGCAAGCTCTTTGGTCTTAAACATTTGATTTGTCAGTCTGCAATCTATTTTCAATAGTTTTAAGTTTCAAATCAATCCTATAATGATATCAGAAGTTATTATTCAAAACGTCTCTCAGTGGGACTATTTCTAATTCAGAAAGGGGCCATAATCCATGCAAAATGCATTGCAGAGTAGTGGTACTTCTTATACAAATTCTTTGTAAGGTAATAGGCAAGTATTTCAAATTTCAAATCAAGCCCCCAAAGAGGACGAAAGTTGTAAACCAAAATGCATCTAAACGGGACAATATCAAAGTCAGAAAGGGGTCACAATCCATGCAAAGGTGTAACAGAGTGATGATACTTGTTCTATAAATTCTCATTTAAGTAATAGCCTAGGCTAGTATTTCAAGTTTGAAGTTAATCCGCAATGATGTCAAAACTGATAAATCAAAATGCATCAAAATGCATCTGAATAGGACAATATCTAAGCTAGAAAGGGGCCATAATCCATGCAAAAGTCAAAACAGAGTGATGGTACTTGTTCTACAAGTTCTCTGCAAGATAATCAGCTAGTACTTCAAATTCCAAATCAATCTGTCATAGATAACAACAAGGCTTATGAATAAAAATGTATCTACATGTCATTGGGACAATTCCTAAGTCAGAAGGGACCATAATCCATGCAAAAAGCATAACAGAGTAATGGCACTTGTTCTACAAAATCTCTGCAAGGTAATTGGCTAGTATTTTAAGTTTCAAATCAATCCTTCAATGAAATCAGAAGTTATTAATCAAAATGTATCTAAATGGGACACTGTTTAAGTCAGAAAAGGGCGATAATCCAAGCAAAATGCAAAACAGAGTGATGGTTCTTGTTCTACAAATTCTCTGTGAGGTAACAGGCTTGTATTTCAAGTTTCAAATCAATCCCCTTAAGATAACAAGAATAATGAATCAAAATATATCTAAATGGGACACTTTTTAAGTCAGAAAAGGGCCATAATCCATGCAAAATGCATAACAGAGTGATGGCACTTATTCTGCAAATTCACTGTCAGGTAACAGGCTAGTATTTCAAGTTTCAAATCAATCCCCCAAAGATAACGAGATATGAATCGAAATGCATCTGAATGAGACAATTTCTAAGTCAGAAAGGGGCTATAATTCATGCAAAATGCCTGCAGGAATTATCTAAGTTATCCCCTCATTGTGTCTTGCTACAATGTGTATGTGTTCCAAACTGTAAAGCAATCCACCAAAGATAACCAAAGTTATAAGCAATATTCAAATGCGACGGGACCGGACGCGATGGGACCCGATGGCACGCGACGGGACGCAACAACCAAAGTAAATCCAGTATAGCCCCCACCAAACAAGTTCGGTGGGGGCATGAAAAAAACATTGTTTGTTGTCCTATATCTACCCAGCATTTTCGTCTTGGGTAGGTAGGCAGGTAAAAAATATATCATATTTTGCTTTCTGTATACAGAAACCAACATTATGTTTCATACAGATTAAGTTCTTACACTTTGTCTACATTACTGTCTTTTTTGCCAATGAATACTTAAAAACACTTTTAAAAGTCCCTATCATATATGGATGGACAGTATGATATACTCTAGAAACATGCTGAATTTTTTTATTACTGTTTCATGTATTTACAAAAAAGTGCCTGAAAACTTGGACTATATTTTAGTTGTTTGCCAAATGGAAAACCAAGTGAATTACTTACAACCTGACAACTGGAATAATCAAAAGATAGGGACTTATGAAGAATACATTTTTTTCAGGGGAAGGCAACATCATTTTTTGAGTAGTGGATAAACAGTGAGTTGGGCAATAAAGGACTAACAAATAAAATTTTATATTAGGTCTGAAGAAAAACAATTATTTTCTGAAAGCTTGCATTATCTGGACATTTCTATTTGTTGCAAGTAAACTAAGATGATATCTGATAAACCATGCAGTCATTTTTTCTACATCAGGGCCCAGTTGTTCAAAACTAACGATGTCATTAGTAAAAACTTTGATCATTAAATATGGCAAATACGCTAATATTTTTGCTAAAAAAAACTGAGTAGCTTTTGCATTTGCAAACTACCTGTGAATTGGATATTGTACTTACTAGAACAGTTAACGTTTTGACCAATAACAAACTTGTAAAGCTAACAATGTTTTGAACAACTGGGCCCAGTAATACAGGCCATTTTATGTGTTTGGCTTTTCACGCAAACTTCACTTTACAGTACCCTGCATACAAGTACATGAAGTCACACTAATACTGTGGTTGTTTAATATAATGCAACACCACAAAGCTTCTTACAAAAGTATAAAACTACATTTTTTTCACAGCATACTGGATCTTAAAAGTCAATCTTGACAGACAGATAGTTAATCTTAATTGAACTATATACAGATTTTCCCTGTGCTTGTAATACAATGATCTCTTTCTGTCAGGCAAAACCTGTCACATTTGAAGAAAAGTGTTTAGTGAAATAGCAACCTGACAGTGGCACAAAACAGTATCATGAACATAGTTATAAATCTGGGCCCAGTTGTTCAAAACTAACGATGTTGTTAGTTAACGTATCGTTAAATCTTTGATCATCAAATATGGCATATATGCGTATATTTTTGCTGAAAAAATGTGAGTAGCTTTTGCATTTGCAAAAGCTACTCACATTTTTTCAGCAAAATTACCTGTGAATTAGATATTGTACTTACTAGAACAGTTAACATTTTGACCACTAACGAGCTCGTTAAGCTAACGATGCTTTAAACAACTGGGCCCAGTTTTTTTTTTTTTAATTTTGCCATCAAAGCACTTTAAATTAAATAACGAAAAGTATACAGATATGGTATGGTTACCTTGAAAGTTTGTGGAGAATTTTTCTGGAATAGGTAACGGTTTAGCTACTGCTGCTTTGGACAGTGATGGTAACCCCTTCACATCAGGAACTTTATCATGGTATATGAAGTCATTATCTTTCTGTGCCGCATCTAATTCTCTCTGTATTTTATCTTGTTCTTGCTTGAAAGCAAAGCTGGCTCCACCACGTGTGGCTGCCGCCGCCATGAGTTCTTTGGCATGCTGGTATTTAAATAGATAATTTCACAAAAAGTGGGGTTGCATAGCTCTTGATAAGGCGCTTTTTTCAACCAAAAAATATCTATATTTTTCTTATTTCTCAACGAAAACAAATGTTATGGTACTCATTAGAAGCGCCTTGCCGAGGCGCTTCTAATGAGTACCCACAACATATGTTTTCATCGAGAAATAAGAAAAATATTTTCCTGATACCCACTCTTATCTAGATCTATGGGGTTAAGAGATTTTGACATACTTAAAAGGGAGGAAACCCTTTTTCCTCCCTTATGAAAAAAAAAGAATCTACCCTAAACCTTGATTGCAAATTCTTTCATTTTAGAGTAGACACCTTTTCAGAAAAGGCTTCATGTGCAGGAAAGCAAACAGGAAGTCATGCTGGCTGCCTTTCTTGCAAAAAATGGAATAAAATCAACCAGCTGTATCCAGTCCTCTTAACCCTTCTCTTGCTGAACACAACATGCCCTGTCTTAGCAAACAGTGTAGATCCAGATCAGTTGGCTTCTGAAGAAGCAAACTGATCTGGATCTGCACAGTTTGTCATTAAGTATGTGAATTTATATCAACAATCTGGATCGAGTAATCTAATTGGCTGAAAATTAGAAATGGGCGTTGCAGCTTGATCTATTCAGCATGACAACAGTTAAATGAGCAGCGTCACATAAATGTAAAAGAGGGTCTAACATGAGAAATAGGTCATTATGTCATTTGTGAACTTCAAAGATCCAACTTTACCAGCATGTCCATGCTGTTCATATATGAGCCGAGACACAGCATTTCCTACAAGACAGCATGTGCGCTCAATAAAGAACTTAGATCAGCCAGCGCATTGGTGCAGTCTGACCAGAGTCTTCATAGGGCACTCTGAGGGTAGCCAAGGATCCAAAGCATCTTATGGCTGACAGCAAAGACTCTGGTCAGACTGTGCAGCTGTGCAGGCTGATCTAAATCTTCACAGGGTGCAATCTTGTAGGAAATGCTGTGCCCCGGCTCGTATATAATGTTCAGTAGCCAGTGATCCTGTAAAGCCTCAATCTGCAGGCTTATCTAAGCTTTTGTTAACTGCATATGCAATAAAGCTCTGTTATTACATACAAAGTAATGAAATATAGAGACTTATTAATGAAATAAAATGCATATTTCGAAAAAGTTATGTTTTCACTAGTGAAAATATAAAACTTATATTTTCACTCCTCTGAGCAGTGAAAAATATAAGATCTGGAACTACTTTTTTCTTATTTACATTAATGGTCAAGATTTGCATGATTTGCATCTCTTCTATCGAAAGTGATGTATATAATAAAAAGAAAATTCAAACGTTTGTCATGAATATGACTTATTTCATCTCGTGAAGTGAAAAAATGTATATTTCATTCGTGCCTTCGGCACTCATGAAATATACATTTTTTCACTTCACTCGATGAAATAAAAGTCATATTCACTCCAAACATCTGAATATCCTCTATTTCTTATAGTAGGAAAGGTCCTTATGTTAACAGCATTTTTCCAGGCCAGCGATAGCACTAGTTAAGGCGCTTTTTTTCAATCCAAAAGTATTGATATTTTTCTTATTTCTCCACAAAAACATATGTTGTGGGTACTCATTTGAAGTGCCTCGCCGAGGTGCTTCTAATGAGTACCACAACATATGTTTTCATGAAGAAATAAGAAAAATATTTACTTGATACCCACTTTTATCTAGGCCTATGAGCCCACACCTACACAGTCTTATAATGGCCTCCACTTTTCACCAGCATGGCCTATAGCTCCTGAAAAGGAGAGCATCCACATCAATACTTCTCTCATTTCTCCACAAAATCATGTCCTTGATACCCAGTAGAAGCACCTCAACAAGGCATGCCTAGTGAATACCCTTAACATAATTGTTTTTCTGGAGAAATATGCATAGGTCTAGGTAGGAGTGGGTAACAGGTTAATATTTTTCTTATTTCTCCACAAAAACATATGTTGTGGGTACTCATTAGAAGCGCCTCAGCGCCACAACATATTTTTTCATGGAAAAATAAGAAAAATATCGATACTTTTGGATCGAAAAAAGCACCTTAACTAGAGCTATGATATTATATATAAAACAACAAGAGTCAATCAGCAGTGCTTATTAGATCCTCCATCAATTCCCTGTAATTCTTAAAGGGACTGGATACATTGGGTAGATTTTCCACCATTCTGTACCTGGGAGAAAACCTTTGTGACTTACTGTTTGCTAAATTCTGTACACAAATAACCTTTTGAAAGAGGGTCTGCTCCCAAGGGGAGCAATTTTTCCCCCTTTTTGAGTAGAACCATTTTTCAGAAGGGTGACAAAATAATTTTGACAGATTTGGGTTTTACGGCTCTTTCAAGAATATTTCACTTATATCGAACCGATCGTTCATCGAAGGTGGGCGAAAACCGGAGAACCCGGAGAAAAACCACCTGACCATCCGTAAGCAGAACTTGGCTTTTCCACATATGACCCGAGCAAGGCTCGAACCACAGTGGTGAGAAACCTAATGGATTAAGAGTCAACTCTCTTATCCACTAGGCTACGGGGGCCCGCGAATTTTGACAGATGTTTTCACTGAAAGTACATCCAATCCTAGACAGTGAAGGCCCTGATCTGACTGTGCCGGTGGGAGGTCTGATCGGTGCCTTCCCTGCCTGCAAATGCCCTGAAAACACCTTTCCTCCTGGCACAGCTAAAATAAATTTTGTTTTGTTGGATAATTTGGTTGAAGCCTAACGGCTACACTATTAAGGCCATGTCACGCCAGTCAGTTTACCTAACCACATTTTTTCCTGCGCAGGCTCAGTCCTCAAACCCGTAAGCCAGTACTTGTGCACATCTTTCACTATAACTGAAAACTACCCCTCTTGACTCTGCTGAAGGGAGAGACTGACAACAGAAAATATTTTAACCAGTCTGACATGTATCAAACTGAGCCACTAAGGTCGGCATTTTGTTGGATAAAGTTTTACTGTAAATACATGCAGACAATATCTTTTTCACATTTAAATTTTGTTGATTCTTGTTACTTATCTATTTCTAGATTTGTTCAAATCATTTCTTTGCAAGGGAAAAAATTTTCCACACTTACCCTGAGCCTGGCTATTTGTTCACCATAACTTTTGGACTTCTGAGCAGCAACAGACTGGTAGAACTCTGCTAGGGCATGGAACGCTGCTTGCTTCATAGCTACAATGGGGAGCCATTCCTGAAAGAAAGAGGAAAAAAATGAGGATAAGGTGTTCTCTTTCTCATAGTCCTTGAGCAACTTTTACGTATTCCATAGCTCAAAATAAAGTGCTTTTTTCTTCTCTAGTGTCTTTAACTTTTTATTTCTCTATGAAAACATGTCAATATTTTTCTAATTTATCCACAAGCAGAGCTTGAAAATTCTTAACCCTTGTCCTGCTGAACCCGGATATACCCTGCCGGCAAACAGCGTAGATCCAGATCAGTTGGCTTCTTCAGAAGCCAACTGATCTGGATCTGCACTGTTTGCCATTCAGTATTTGAATTTGTATCAATGACCTGGATCAAGTAATCTGATTGGCTGAAAATTAGAAGTGCGGGTGGCATCTTAATTTATTCAGCAGGACAAGGATTATTATTTTCACTCATCCTATATGACTGGAAGTATTGTGTTTCAATAATTTACATAAAGAATGGTCAAAATTTTTACTCATCCTCCAACAAAAGCATTCATCAAGACATAGACTGGAATTTTCCAGTGCTGATAAAAAAATCTGTGAGGGGTACTCATTAGATGCACCTCATTGACACACTTCTAATGAGTATCCACAATACAGAATTTTGCAGAGAAATAAGAAAGTATTTATATGGATTTACCTAGAGATGTGTAATCTTATAAATATGTGAAGCTTTGTTGACCGAGACTTCCAATCTGGCCACGAGGTTATAAAACTTTTTTCATGCTCAACTCAACTGAGCATGAAATTTGTCATGCTAATAAATCTCAAATTACTAACAATGCCAAATTCTTTCTTGCTAAACATAGCTGAGCATGAAAATTTCTCTGCTAATAAATATGGATAAGATATAATGAATAAGAAGGTAAAATTAACCCCTAGAACCTTTGCTACAACACTAGCAGCCGACCTCGGTGGCTCAGTTGGAAGCGCCGTCCGAGGAGACCAGGAGGTCACGGGTTCAAACCCCGCCGAGGTTGGCAACATTCTTTCATGGAGATTGATCATGAAATATTTTCTACGGTCATTCTCTACCTTCCGCTCATTCAAGAAGGGCAGTTGTCAGTTTCTGGCGAAAGAATGTGCACAATACTGGTTAACCACTTAGAGGACTAAGCCTGCCCAGTATAGGTGTTGTTAGGTAAACTGACTGCGCTCAACATGACCCCATTCGGCTAACTGGGCCGTAAAACCTCAACACAAACAAACAACATTAGCCGACAGCATTTATAATAATGTTTCTTATTTTGGATATCTAAGGTATCTGAGCATAGGAATTTCGTTGCGCGCTATCAACCGGAAACCAATCAGTTGCAAGAGTTGCGCCCCTGGTAACTATTGACATTAGCTTACAATATTGGTCAAAATATTCATATACATAATAAATTATAGTAAGACAGAAAATGATCTATGAACATTGCAGTTCTTTGATTTGTTTACCTGGTGAGTTCCTCTACAGGTTATACCATTCAAACACATTCGTTTTACTTCTTGTTTCCATTGTGTATTTGTTGACATGTTCGTAAACAAAAGTTAGTCGATTAACGTTCTTATTTTGCTGTTTTATATCTGTCCTTCTTAGCTCCATCGCAGCACTCCAGTTTCATATGTTTTTGCAACTCTTTTATGAACACAGGATACAAGTTTTTATATTTTATATAGTTTTTATATTTTACATCGTCAGCCGATTCGCATCAGTTACCCGCCATTTTGAATATTCCTCACTGAACCGTGTAACTACGTAACTGTGTGATGTAATGCTCCAGATAAAGCACAGCTGAGTATGGGTTGTAGTCATTTGAGCACTCTCTCCTGCAATCGCTAGTGCTCAAATGAGTACAATTCAAACTCAACTGTGCTTTATCTTGGGCATTTGAGCATGGCTTGGAATAATTTATTGCTTAATTGACATTTCATTTCATGTGTCATCTACTAACATGTAAATTTGTTTTTTTAACCTTTACTATGTAGTGAACTAGAAAAGTTTAACTCTGTGATGGGTAGCGAGGATCACATTTTCAGTGCATACTTAATAACTAAACCTGCCCCATGTCACACTGGCAGAGAGTTTATTAGTGGGCTTAATTTTTATGGTTCATCATCAGCTTATTAAACATCAATCAATAAAACTGCTAGAAATATTTACAGTGTTGTTTGAACATGGTTTTGGATACAACGGATTTGGAAGCTGTATAGACTATATAGAAAAATGAGCATAAATGGTCATTTCTCTAAATAATCTATACATTTTGAATTGGCTTTAATTACAGGTTGTGAAGTGAAGTGAACACAACTTTTCTCTATATATTAACCATAGTACAAGAGGAACTTATCTATACAGAGACAAGAGTTAATGAATTATGGAAAATCATGATCAATCTTTGCCTTAAACGAGTAACTGACTATTCAGAAAACCACTAGTGTTTATATATATCACGGAAAGTATGTTTACAGCAGGTATTAGGGGTGTAATCCTGTTTTCAATGGTGGAAATAAGATGTGTAAGGCTTATTTAAGATAATGCTTGTTTTAATACCATAGCAAATTCTTCAGAGCCCAGTTGTTCAAAGCTAACGATGTCGTTAGTTAACGATTCGTTAAAATTTACATCGAGTGATATGCAACCAAAAATATCAGAAAATTGTATATTGAATCCGCTAAAACAGTTAACGAAATGACCCTTAACGAGCTCGTTAAGCTAACGACGCTTTGTACAACTGGGCCCAGGTGTATACAATAACTTTATTACACATACCCTTGGCCAAAGTTCTTTGAGGGAAGGTAACTGCATTAACTTCATGGCATCAGCATACATGTCTGAACACTGGAAGGCTATCTTCACCACCATCACCTCTTTCATACCTGCACATATATAAGAGACATGTCTAGTTTGAAGGGTTTACTGCTGGTGTCCCCAAAATTGCAAAGTTTTATATGACATGTTAACATGTTTACATGAAGAGTTGCCTTCAATATGTTCTAGAAACAATGGAAGTCAACAACGGAGATACTCAGTATGAATACAACAGAATATTGAGCATTTAAAGCAACCAATAAATACAGTCGAACCTCAATGGCTCGAACATCTTTGGGACCATGGAAATTTGTTCGAGACATGGGTAGTTCGAGCCACTGAGGGTTAATCACGGCACCAGTTCAGGAAGCAAATAGTGATAATTTTGGGAAATCTTTTTGATTTTCTACTCAACAATTGTATGTTGAGTGTCCTCATTAGAATCGCCTCGATAAGGTGATTCTAATGAGTACACACAACATACAATTCCATGATAAAATAAGAAAAAATCCCTAAATATTTGTTTTCTTGAGCTATTGGAAGAATTTTGTAGGGACTGAAAAAAGAGTTCGAATCATCCACGGTAATCGAGCCTTCCGTGTTTGAGCCATTGAGGTTATACTGTATATGGTATCCAAAATACATAAAACAATCTATTTTTGGTCAGCAGAGAAGGAAAAGGCATAAAATAAACAAGACATCACAGGCGATACAAATCCCTTACTACAAGACTACTTGGTGTGGACAAACACTGAACTGGGAAATTTCATGACATATAATAGTTATATGAATGAAGATTCAAAAAGCCTGTGACCTTAATATAGAGGTCATATATAACTTTGACATTAAGCTACAGTATTGTAAACATTCAGATTTTCAGATTGGCGAATATTAGATCTCACATGATAGAAAATATTCATGCAATGTCAACCTTGACTTTGCGCCCAGGACCTGAAAGTCAAACTTGCTCAAGATATTATCATACCCACAAATGTGTGAAGTTATATTAAAATCCATTGAAAAATGTAGGGCCTAGAGCGATGACAAAGTTTTTTTCTAAAAATAGCCAGTTACCTTGACCATGAGCCTAGCAACCTGAAAGTTGAACTTGCTTGAGATGTTATAATACCCAACAAATGTGTGAAGATACATTAAAATCCATTGATAAATACAAGGGCTAGAGCGATGACAGTCTTTTTCTAAAAATAGCCAGTTACCTTGAACTTGAGCCAGCAACCTGAAATTTGGACTTGCTCGAGATATTATCATACCCAGCATTTGTGTGAAGTTATATTAAAATCCATTAATAAATGTAGGCGCTAGAGCGATGATAAAGTTTTTCTAAAAATAGCCACAGTGACCGTGATCTTGAGCCCAGGACTCTGAAAGTCGATCTTGCTCGAGATATTATCATACCCAACATTTGTATGAAGTTATATTAGCAGTGCTCCAGCTAGCCCTATATAGAGGGGTGGGCCGCCCCTCTTGCTCTCTACTGCCGCCCCTCTGCCCTTCTGAAGCTGCCCTCTGCCTTATTTGAATTCCAAACATAAAACCCTACATTTGTTGAAAATTTCATGAAAATCAGACAAAATTAAAAAAAGTTATCAATGTGTTAACGTCAGTTCTTTGTGTATTCTAGTCTGAGGCATTTATTGTGGAATGGGCTTATATTTTGTAACATGTCATGATATTTAGCATATCACATGACACATGGTGCCCTCATTCTAGTATGACCACGCAGGAAGTGCCCTACCTGGCACCCTTCTGCCCTAAAATCCTAGCTGGAGCACTTATTAGAATCCATCAATAAATGTAGGCACTAGAGCTATGACAAAAGGTGAACATATATATATACATATGTACATACGAACGTACGTACATACTTACAAACAGGACAAACCCTATATCCCCTCCACAATGGTAGAAAAATCCACTCGGCATAAATGGGATAATGATGTACATACAGTTCTGAGTCTCCACTAGGTGGACATATCAGGTACACTTTCTCATTATGGCATATTTTCCCCAAACCATTAGGGCTTGCCCTTTCTTTCAGAACATCTCCAAAATATTGTACTTACTTGAGGCAGCCTTCCTATAAATAGCTTCTTGGCCCTGGGCTACCATCAGGGAACACATGGCATTTAGGGTGTCTGGTGCAAGGTCAGGGGTTGGATCCTGCTGTACATGGGATAAGGTCACATCTTTCAGATGACCATATATACCAGCAGCTTGCTGAAAAACACACACAATAAACATTGCCGCTTGTAGGTGAAACTGAATTATGTTCATATGCTATAACAGCATACTATTTTGCAGTATTGCTTTTAAAACTAAGTTTAGAATGCAGACGTTAGGTGTATCTGTGGTTTCTGTGGAGAAAATAACAAAACAAAAAAAAATAATAATAATAATAATAATAATGCATATGCCCTAAACTTGGGAATGGTTTCTTTGTTTAAATTGGAGGTTTATGGCCCAGTCAACACTGTAAAGGTCATGTCCAGCAGGTTAGTTAACCTACTCCAATTTTCCCTGGGCAGGCTTGATCCTCCAAGTTGTTAACCTGGGCCCATTTGTTCAAAGCATCATTAGCTTAACAAGCTCGTTAGTGGTAAAATGTTAACTGTTCTAGTAAGTACACTATTTAATTCACAGGTATTTTTCCTGAAAAAAATGTGGGTAGCTTTTGCACACACAAAAGCTACTCACATTTCTTTCAGCAAAAATAGTAGCATATATGCCATACTTAATGATCAAAGTTTTAAGGATATGTTAGCGACATTGTTAGTTTTGCACAACTGGGCCCAGTACAATGTACTTGTGCACATACTTTCACCTGTAACTGACAACTGCCCTTTCTTGAATCAGCGGAATGACCGTAAAAATGATTTCATGATCTCCATGAAAGTTATGTGGCCAAGCTGGGATTCTAACTTGCAACACCTGAATCTGCTGTCAAACTCTGCTGCTACTCCCTGCTATGGTGCCGACAGAACTGACATGTCTGTATAAACAGTAAAGTCCCACCTGATCAGACTCTTCACTAGCTGCATTTAGCAAGCACTTGTAATATATTAGGTAGTCAAATGGACTTGTTAACCCTTGTCCTGCTGAATAAAGATGCCATGCCTACTTCTAATTTTCAGCCAATCAGATTACTCGATCCAAGTTGTTCATACAAATTCAAATACTGTATGACAAAAAGTGCAGATCCAGATCAGTTGGCTTCTTCAGAAGCCAACTGATCTGGATCTACACTGTTTGCAAAGCCAGGGTATATCCGGGTTCAGCAGGACAAGGGTTAATTTTGGGCTAACTAAAAGTAAAGGAGTGGTGTGTCCACATACGTATGTATTTTGGGTATGTACAGTATCTGACCTAGTGGCCTGACATGGAGCTACTTGTAAGGACTCGCAAAGATGATTTCAAATTAGACAGAAGTAATTCTTAAGACTCTAGAAGTCATAGATCCTACATAGAGTTGGTATCAGGTTAATACTTTTCTTATTTCTCCAGGAAAACATACGTTGTGGGTACTCATTAGAAGTACCTCAATGAGGTGCTTCTAAGGAGTACCTCAACATATGTTTTCGTGGAAAAGTAAGAAAAATATCAACACTTTTGAATTGAAAAATGTGCAAACTAGAGCTATGGATCATCCAGATAGGTGTATCCTTATAAATACTATTCTTAACCCTGGTCCTGCTGATCCCCGATATGCCCTGCCTTTGCAAACAGTGTAAAACCAGATCAGTTGGCTTCTGAAGATGCCAGCTGATCTGGATCTGCACTGTTTGTCATTAAGTACATGAATCTGTATAAATAACATGGATCAAGTATTCTGATTGGCTGAAAATTAGAGGTAGGTGTGTGCCATCTTAATTTATTCAGCATGACAAGGGTTAATTCTCCACAAATAACTTCATTGTGGGTACTCATTAGAAGTGCCTCACCAATGTCTCCATGAAACCATATGATGTGAGTACTCATTACAAAAGTCTGTCTTAGAGCTATGGACTTTCTTCATTGACTTCTGCTTGGTATTAACAATATCATTAATAGTGAATAAAGCACGACTTGGTTATGTAAAGCCTATGTGCATACAGGTCAAAGATCCAGAAACATTTTTTTTTCTTTAAACACAAGAGTATTTGCATTTTCACTTATTTCTCCTAAAAAAAAAAAACACAAAAAAAGTTGTGGGCACTCATCAAGGCACATCTACATACCTCCAGATGAGGTTTTTTCAATGGAAAAATATAAATAATCTTCTTATTTCTCTATAAAAACATATACTGTGGGTACTTATAGAAGTGCCTCGCAGAGGCGCTTCTAATGAAAACCCACAATATGTTTTCATGAGAAATAAGAAAGGTATTACGTGGATATCCCATCTAATATTTAACTTATGTTCTAATCAGTACCAACTACTACAGTATGTTTTTATGGAGAAATTAGAAAACATTTATCTTGATACCCACTTGTCTAGTTTTATGATGCTATCAAAAGCCAGTATACACCACATGAGTCACACCAGCAGAAGACCTGCCTTCCGAAATGAGCACCCAGTGAAGACTCAAGTCAGTCTGCACATCCACAGTCTGATCATAATCTTTGTTGTCCAGGGCCCAGTTGTTCAAAGCTAACGATGTCGTTAGTTAACGATTCGTTAAAATTTAAATCAAGTGATACACAAATATGCTGAAATTTTTTGCTGAAAAAATGTGAGTAGCTTTTGCAGTGCAAAAGCTACTCACATTTTTTCAGCAAAAAATTTCAGAATATTGTATATTTAATCTGCTAAAACAGTTAACGAAATGACCCTTAACGAGCTCGTTAAGCTAACGACGCTTTGAACAACCGGGCCCAGAAGAAGAAACTTTGCATCTTTGGCTATCCTAAATGCCTAAGAGTCTGATCAGATTGTGTGAATGAGCAGACTAACCTGAATCTTTGCAGGGCACATGTCAGAAGGTATGTTTTCTGATGTTGTCGCTCAAACACTATCAAAAGCCAATACAGTCGACTCTCGTTATCTCGAATTCCAAGGGACTATCTGAAATACTTTGAGATATCCGTACTTAGACATATCAGATTTGCAGAATTGAGGAAAAAATAATTTGCACAACCACATTTAACAAATATATATGTAATTGGACTCTTGAAGTTAGAGATATCCTGAAAATGTTGTGGAAAAGAGGAGAAATTGCTCCTTAGGAGCAATTTCTCCTCTTTTCCACAATATGTTTTTTATATTTTGTTAGATTTTCATGTTTAGGCAGGGATCAGATTTTCACTTCGAGATAAGCGGTTATTCGAGAAGCAAGGTCGAGATAGCGAGAGTCAACTGTATTATACAATTATTGACTATTGAGGTATTGGATATGACGGGATATCCACCAGAGAATACCAATGTTGACCCAGGCGATAGCCTCGGTCAATATTGGTATTCAGTGGTGGATATCCCGTCATATCCAATACCTCAGTAGTTAATAATTGTTTTATTATACAGTTTTTCTATTCACTTGATAACTGTGTCAATGACAGTCAACACCAGACCCCATTAATATAAAAAGTGCATGCGGACGTCGGCGTCACTACTGGCGACTTCACCAAAAGTTGATATTCAATGGAAGCTGTCCGCAAGTCGGTGAACATCGATATATTCACTGAGTTGAAAACAACTCTCAGCCAATGAAAGACAGTCTTTTTTTACATACTATAATATAATAAACTGTCATAATGTACTGACTATGGACATTGTACCTGGAAATATTTTGCAGTTGTTTTTAGTCCTTCATCACTTTCATGATTGGTCACCTCAGCTATCTGTGTCATCAAGGCAGCAATGTTGAAAAGAACACAAACTTTCTCATATGCTCCTGAGGCAATAGCTGAAAAATTTACAATGGAGTTAATCATTAATTTGCAAAATTATCAGTGGACTTGGTAAAGAGAAGAACTTTCAGGGAGTATTTTCTCCATAAAAATGTATGTTGTGGGTATTCATTAGAAGTGCCCATGACAACATTTTCTGGTAAAAATTAGAAATGCTTCCCTAAGTCACTTCATATGAGTATTCACCACATAAGTTTTCACTAAGAAATTAGAAAACTGTTACGGTAATCTGAACCCACCTCAACACTTTCCATGCTATAGGTAAATTCTTTAGACAACAAACTGATAATGTTCTTATTTCTGCTAGAAAACAGGATCTGACACTCCATGCAAATTGTCTCCTCAGGAGACAATTTGCATGGAATGTCAAATCCTGTTTTCTATGAAAACTAAGAGAAAAATATTTCAAAATGATGCCTGCTGAAATTTTTACCCAGCATGCAATGTTCTTACTTCATGATACAAGGTAGTATGTCTACAATGTGTTAGCTGAGAAGAGAACAGTTCAGATCCAGATCAAACTGGTCCTTTAAAAACAGGTCTGCTTACTGACTCATGACGTGCCTGTCCCAATATTTAGCGCTTATACAGTTTATTTATTCCTCCCTTCATTATTTCCAACAAGTATTCTCTATTGTCAATGTTTGGAGGAAAGTCATACAAGTAGCTTATCCTTAAGCAAACTCTGGGCTAATTTAGCAGACATCAGACTGCTGACATTTTTTTCTTATTTAAACTTTCAGCAGATAACATTTTAATTTAACAATTAATTTTTTTTTCTTATTTTCTCTTTCCAATGGAGACAATTTGCATGAATTGTCAAAACCTGTATTCTGGGAAAAATAAGAAAAAAAAAATTAAAATGTTATATGCTGAAATTTTTACCATGAGTGCTAAGCATTAAGCTAAGAATTTTTCTACCAAACTGTTTTCTTATATTAACCCTTGTCCTGCTGAACAAATTAACATGCCACACCCACCTAATTTTCAGCCAATCAGATTATTTGATCCAGATTGTTGCTATAAATTCACATACTTAATGGCAAACAGTGCAGATCCAGATCAGTTCAGAAGCCAACTGATCTGGATCTACACTGTTTGCAAATGCAGGGTATATCCGGGTTCAGCAGGACAATGGTTAAGGTACTCTTGGGTATCATCTTTGCAGGTAATTCTAAATTAATGGTAAAGCATGTTTTATGTAGAAAAAAGAAATAATAATCTAGACACCCCTCTTATTTAGAACTGCCATATTTACTCTCGGTAGCCAGATAGATGGGCCCGTGCATTGTAGACCCAGATCAGTTACCACAGAGTGTGGTGTCTGGTCATTTTACACTCATCCATCAGTTTTTGGACATATCACTCGTAGTAAAATGAATGTGTTCAAATTTTAGAAGAAGTAGGGGTAAGGAGTCATTACGAAAACACAGCTATTCAAATATATTGAAAACTTCACCACCAAAAGATAAAAATTCTGATATTTTCCATATTTCTGCTCAAACATAGATTGTGGGTACTTGTTACAACATCCCCGCCGAGGCAATTCTAACAAGTACCCACAATCTATGTTTTTGAGCAGAAATAAGAAAAATAATGTATACCCCTGTAAACCCCAGTTTTACTATATAAAAGTTGGGTTTAAGGGGGTCAAAATTATACTGGTATGTGTTCGTGATGTAAGGTGTCTAGATATTTGGGGTATATACAGTATGTCAGTAACATGCCTACCAAGAGTATTCTTGCCCGAGAAGAAGGAATCTTTGTCAAAGGCATCTCTCCACTTGAACTGAATTCTTATCTGAAAAAAAATACAAGATTAATAAAAAGCTTAAGTATGTCTGACATGTTCAAGCATGGATCTAGTTAAGATGCTTCTTTCAACAAAAAAGTGAAGTACAGTCAACTCTTTTTATCTCAACTTCACTTGTCTTGAATAGCCGCTTATCTCAAAGTAAAAATCTGGTCCTTGGTTTAACATGGAGATCTAACTTCAGGTAATAAAATAATGTGGAAAAGAGTAGAAATTGCTCTTCTCCACTTTTCCACAATATTTTCAATATATCTCTAACTTCAGTAGTCGAATTACATATTCATTTGTGAAATGTGGTGGTTCAATTTATTTTTTCCTCAATTTTGCAAATCTGATATGTTGAGGCATGGGTATCTCGAAGCATTTCAGAGAGTCCCTTAGACTTCAAGATAACTAGATGATGATATTCTTGTTTTTTCTTATTTCTCCACAAAACTGTATGCTGTGGACACTCATTAAAAGCACTTCACTGAGAACCCACAACAAGTTATTATGGAGAAACAAGAAAAAATATTTATCTGGGTAACCCTCTTATCGACAGCTGTGTTTAAATAGCCCCTGATAACTGCCTAAAATAGTTTTCCTAGAAGACAGAGATAGATAATCTGATCATTTTCTGAAGAAAAAAAAAAAAAAATTCAATGAACATGATGAAAGGTCAAACCCTATTTTCTTGGAAAATGATTTCAAAATGTCATCTGCTCTGACTTTTATGACTGACCTTGACCTATATAAAGGGTCTAACTTGGTGATGGGGGTGTATGCTATTGAAAGGTCTTACCCTAGGGTAAATGTAGGCCAAATATGAAAGCAGTACCTTAAAACTTTTAAAAACTATGCACACCTCTGAAAACTTAAACACTGTGCTAACGCGGACGCTGACAGATGCCGACTCCAAATACTGGGTGGTAACATATTAAGCTCTCTAGGGACAAAGTCCAGGTGAGCCAAAAATGACAAAATCAACAAAATGCATGTGCACCCAGCAAAGACTTAGATCAGCCTGGGCATCCACCCAGTCTGATCAGTCTTTGCCGGTTTTCAATGAGTAGCTAAGGACTCAAGATTTCTTCATGTGGACAGCGAAGACTCTGATCAGACTGGGCAAGATGCCCAGGCTGATCTGAATCTTCAATGGGCACACATGCCATTTTGCTGGTTTTGTCATGCTCTGGCTCAAATATATGCATTAATCTCTTTATAACACAGTTCGTTATAACACGGTTTTGGATACAACATGGTTCAAAGATGGATCCCAAAAATGTATAGATTATTTTGAAAAATGACCATAAATGGTCATTTTTCTATATAATCTATACATTTTTGTTTGGATATAACACAGCTGTATAACTAACACTGTTTAAGCTTTGGTCCCCAACAATAGTGTTAAAAAGGGGTTGTAGTGTATTATCTAGAGCAATACCTGGATATTTCTCTCCAGCATACATGATTATTCTGATGACATTACTATATTAATCCTAAACAGGGATCAGGCTACAGGGCGACTGGGGCATAATAGTCGCCCTAGAGGGCTCTGTCGCCCTGGGAAGCCCAGAAGGTGACAAAAACTTCGCCCTCCATTTTTGCAACTTTTGAAAAAGCTAGTACTTGTGCAAAAAGAACTTTTTGTTGGGAGAAATCCAGTAAAAATTGAGCAAACATGCAAAGGTAAAAGTCTGTTGAAAAATGTTGTTAGATGTATCAGAAATGCTATTGAATAAAAGTCTGATGTGATGTAACAAGTTATGGAGGAAAACTGTTTGCCTATTAAGTGACCAAAAAATCATTTTCATCAATGTCATTAGTTTTCGTGGGTGTCCGTTTTTTCATAAATGAACCATTTACATGCTGAAAATTGGTCAGAAACAGCATTAAAAGTGCTAAAAACTAAGTTTAGAAGTTGGCAGACACTTTAGTTAACAAATGTCTTATTATCATCATGTTTATAGCTTACTTATCAAGCCACAGACCTTGAGGTTTTGACTGGATCAAGTGAAAAGAATTGTCAATTTCCAAAAAGATATGAATGAACTTATGTGTCCAGATATAATGTATTTGCCATACTCATGTCTGTGTTACTTTGCATCATTTAATTGGTTTAGAAGTAAGAATGAACAGGTCTACAGTAAAATTTGTTCCCTTCTTTGTTAATTTCCAAGACAATACAGTAAAAATTCCCAAGACAATGCGGTAAAGTGAGTCGAGAGTCCTAAATTGTTGCCCTTTCAGTAACGTGATAGGTAAACCAAGTCTTGACTTCTCCCTCATCCTACAAAACTTCTCCCTGTTTTGTCTGGAGGGAGAAGTCACTTCTCCCTAAATTTCTGAGCCAGATGGAACCCTGCTAAATACTGAGACATATTAACTCCTTAACATACTTATCCTAAAATTTAAACAAGTCATTTAACTATGTATTGATGCGACCAAAAAATATGCATTTTGCAGCATCTGATCTGATTCTACACTGTTTGCTCAGGCCCGCCTGTCCCTATACTTAGGGTTATTATGGTATACAGTCCTTCTTACCAAGCTTTGATGTGATAAATTAGAGAAACATGATCATAACTAAGTCAGATTAATGGCTAATGACTCATTATGGTAATGGTTTCTGAAATACTGCCTTAGCTGAAGGAATGCTGAGTAAGAAATTAGCAGATCTTTCTTCTTACTAGTATTTATCCTAGAAATATATGGTTGACATTTTATTTTGAGCGGTCTCCAAAGGTGGTGACAACAATGAAATACAAAGCCCTATCTTCAAAGACACAATCTGAATGCATAGCTCTATAAAGAAGGACTATCAGATAGATACTTTTCTTATTTCTTCTCCACATTTCTATGTTGTGCGTACTCATCAGAAGTTCCTCTGCGAGGAACTTCTGATGAGTACCCACAACATTTTCATGGAGAAAAAGAACATATCAATATTTTTTTTTTTTTTATTATTAAAAAAAGTGCCCTATTTTGGGTCTTGAGAATGGACTGTCAGGTCATATTACCAGTGAAAGAAAAATAATGAATAATATTATAATATCGAGGGTTGAGCGCAAGACTATAGTAACTCAAACATATTTTTGAAACCCTTGTTTAGGGGCAACTTGGACCCCTTTGTAAACAATGCAAATTTAGGTGCCATTGCTCATACGAGCAATGGCACCTAAATTTTCATTGTTTACAGAAAGAAATGTTGTAATCTTCATAACGCCTTCATGGTGAGGAGATTAGGTTTGGGGAAAAACAACCGTCTGACTTACGCTAGTCTTGCGCTCAACCCTCGATATGCAGTTTGGAGCTCTAGATAGTAGGCAGGGTATTCAGTAGGAAATTTTAGGCCTGAATAGAACTTGAGGAGGTCAAAATGGCAATTGCATACATTACTGTAATGCAACAAAGAAGGATTTTAGGTGACCAGAAAATTCTTCGAGACAGACATTTTGGACTCCAGCCACCTCTTAATGCCAACCCTGATAGGGATATCCAGATAAATATTTTCTGTGTTTTTACACAGTAACAAATATTGTTATGTACCATACTCATAAAAAGCACTGAGGGGAGATTTTTTTTTTTTTTGAGGAAAAAATAAGAAACTATCATAAAAAATATTCTGTTAAACCTAAACAGCAGCTTATCTGGAGTTATGTACATGTAAATGTTTGTTTTCTGCTAATAATCAAAGTCAGCATGTCAGTGGTTAATCATTATCTTGTCCATTTTTGTATAATCAACATACATGTAGCTCTAGATAAGAGAAGCAGCCAGAAAAAAAGACTGTTTTATATTTTTCCAAGAAAACATTTTGTTTACTTATCAGCTTGATGAGGCAATTCCAATAAGAACTTAGTACTTATGTATTCTTGTAGAATATGAAACGTATGATCTATCAGTACTTTTTTATAATAATAATACGGTAAATTCCTAAAATTTCATACACCAAAGTGTCTGACAAAACAGCATATGAAACAGTGCAGACCCAGATCAGACTGCTCTGATCAGGGTCTACACTGTTTGCCATCCCACTCTATATTTTAAGAAACAACTGCATTAAAAGCCAAATTTAGGCAAAAAAAATATGGAATAAAGTGTTTGAAATTTTAGGACATTTACCGTAATAAAATATATCTTGAGCTATGCATCATGCTACACATAGCTCCTGATAAAGGGATATCCTAATAATCTCAATAAAAACATATAAGGCGCTTCCAATGAGTACCCAAAACTATTTTTTCATGGAGAAATAAGACAAATATGATTACATGTACCTTTTGACTGAAAAAAAAAAACTAATCTGGAGGTATGCTACTGTTGCTACATGTACAGAATAATCATACATTCCATGCTAAAAGTTAATAAATCTGATGGCATATACCAGTAATACATAACTCAAGATTTATAGCTGAAAAATATTGATATTTTTTTCTTTACGCCATGAAAACTTTAACTGTGAGTATGCACTGGGTGTGGTGCAAAAATACCCACAATATGTATTGTCTTCAGCTACAACAGATACATTAAAATCTTGAAAGGATTTTTCGCAATTCACACTAATACAGCAAGGTCAGATTTTTTTTTTTATTCCCTACTATAGTAATTTACCACTATGTAGCTTCAGAAAACATCCATGGGGGAATAATTAAACTTTCTGCAGTTGTTCACAAGGGAAACCAAGTTTTGTGGCTTCCTGTTTGCCTTCACGCACAACAAGCCTATTCTTAAAAGGGGTCTACTCTAAACGGAAAGGATTTGCTCCCCCATTCTATATCAGAAGGAGACTGATTGATTGAGCTGAGGTTTTTACGACCAAGTCAATCCATTAGGGTCATGTCGAGTGCGGTCAGTTAACCTAACCACACTTTTGCTAGACAGTTGATGGAAAGCGTGGGCCTGGGAGGCCCAAAATGACATGGAAGCAGCTGACAGAGATGGATTGCAGAGAGTGGAAGCTCTCGGCTATCAACCCTCATGACAGACGTACCTGGAGATCTGGTGTGAGATCTGCCATGCGTGCAGCAAGCCAGCTATCTGGAAGGGCTGTTAATGTGGATGTTGCCCCTGTACCTGCACGTTAATCAAAAATCCGATTATGATATTATTATGATATGAGGCTTAGTCCTCTAAGCACTTAACCAGTACTTGTGCACATTCTTTTGCCAGAAATTGACAACTGCCCTTCTTGTATCAGTGCAAGGGAGAGAATGACTGTAGAAAATATTTCATGTTCAATCTCGATGAAAGAATGTTGCCGGACCTGGTGGGGATCTATCCCGTGACCTCCTGATCACCAGTCAGACACGCATCCACTTGAGCAACCCAGACCAGCATTTCAGAAGGGGACAAAAATGCTTTTGACAGAATTACTTCCCCTGAAAATATAGCAATTTCCCTTTACTTAGAAGTGTAGTATCACCAGATAATTATATAAATCAATGTAATCCACAAAAAGCTCTCAAAGATTATACTGGTATCTAAGTTAATGTAAATACCAAACTACAATCTCATGTACAATGTACATAAAACTTAACATTTTTGAGAAATTACATGTTCAGTCATAAATACACAGAAAAGAATTTCTCTTAGACTGTGCAATTTAACCCTTAGAATGCTTATCACAACATTAGCAGATGACAAACCAGATACCTGCCTTGTAGTTTGGAGAAAAGAGTTCACATTTTGTGTGAATTGTCTCCATAGAAGATGATTCATAATTTGTCAAGTCTTATGTTTATGTTGCGGTTTTACGGCCCAGTCAACCCAATGGGAACATGTCGAGCGCGGTCAGTTTACCTAACCACACGTTTACTGGGCAGGCTTAGTCCTCTAAGCGGTTTACCAGTATGGTCTCCAGTCAGACAGCGCATCCAAATGAGCCACCGAGGCAGGCTAATCAAGCCTTATTTTTCTCAAAAAAAAAATACTATAAAATGTTATCTGCTAATATTTGCATTTTACTTTCAAGGGTTATCCCATTCAACAATACAGGAAAAAGGTTAAGATCTTGAAACTAAATATTGGGACATCTTATATCCTTACCACGCTTGTACTTAACTTTGAACAAGTCCACTGATCAGAATGATTTCACTACCAATATTTTAACCCTTGTCATGCTGAATAAATAAAGATGGCACGCCCACATCTAATTTTCAGCCAATCAGATTAGTGATCCAGATTGTTAATATAAATTCACGTGCTTAATGGCAAACAGTGCAGATCCAGATCAGCTGGCTTCTTCAGATCTGGATCTACACTGTTTGCAAAGGCAGGGTAAAAACTTGATGGACAAATTTCAAACAGTGAAGACCTTACTCATTCTGTGGTGTGTGATTTGGGCGTACACTGTGAATTTTTATTTCGGCTATTTTGCAGTCAACCCTGTTATGGTCGTGTGAAGCTGGTGAGTTAACCTACTCAGACTTTTCCTAGGCAGGCCTAGTTCTCTAAGCAGTTAACAATAGTTTGTGCACATAATTTTTCCAATAACAGACAATGCCCTTCTTGAATCAGCAGGAGGGTCAGAATGGCTGTAGAAATTATTTCATGATCAATGTCCACGGAATTTATGTGGACCTGTCTGAATAATTAGGGTAAACATGATATTGACTGTACACTTTCAGTGTACACATATTTGACCAGATGATCAGAATGTTTTTTGTTTTTTTGATTACAAATGCTGTCACACTGTAAACAACTGTCATAATACTAGCCATCTGTAGTCATTCTGAGTCAACCTATTTCATAATTAGCACAAAAATAAACCACCGCAAGCATAATACCCCGCCATAGCAATTATTTGTTTATGTATTAAAGTAATCGCTGCGACAATGTCGGGAAAGAAAATGACTGAGGGACAATAACAATCGTAAACCAGATCTTCATAATATCAATGGACAGATAACAATCCTAAAGCAGATCTTGATAATATCAATGCATATAGCAAGTTTGGTTAAAAGGCCTTGTTATTAACTCAAGTTATCATCCATAAATGAAAATATGGACGTGTCTCGGGCAGATAACTCTGTAAAAATTTGACGAAATTTGCTCATTAGCAATTCCAAACCTGATCTCCTTACTGTCAATACATATAGCAAGTTTGGTTAAAATCCCTTGTTATTTATTAAAGTTATCATCCGGAAATGAAAAAATATGGGCATGTCTCGGGCAGATAACTCCAAAAACATTTTATGAAATTTGCCCATTAGCAATCCCAAAGCAGGTCTCCTTAATGTCAATGCATATAGCAAGTTTGATGAAAATCCCTTGTTATTTACTTAAGTTATCATCCAGAAACGAAAATATGGACGTGTCTCAGGCAGATAACTCCGTAAAATTTTGACGAAATTTGGCCATTATCAATCCCAAACCAGATCTCCTTAATGTCAATGCATATAGCAAGTTTGGTGAAAATCCCTTGTTATTTACTCAAGTTATAACCCGGATACGAAAATATGGGCGTGTATTGGGCAGATAACTGTCAAATATTGACGAAATTTGCCCATTAGCATTCCCAAAACAGATCTCCACAATATCAATGCACATACCAAGTTTGGTGAAAATCCATTGATGTTTACTCAAGTTATCATCCCGAAACGAAAATATGGGCGTGTCTCGGGCTGATAACTCCGTCAAAAATTTACAAAATTTGCCCATTAGCAATCCCAAACCAGATCTCCACAATATCAATGCACATACCAAGTTTGGTGAAAATCCATTGATGTTTACTCAATTTATCATCCGGAAACGAAAAACGGACAGACGGACGGACTCAAGGACAATCAACATGAAACCATAATACCCCGCCACTATTGTGTGGTGGGGTATAAAAATCTCAACATTTGGAAATCATTGTTATATTATAATTACATATGCACCCCACTGAAGTATAACCCAGACCCATAGCCTAGTATTTGAGTATGGGTCAAGTAGACCAACTCAGGATTTCAAGTGGCCAATGCTGGACCTGTTACAGCCCTGCTTGCAACAGATGGACCTGTTACAGCCCTGCTAGCAACAGTCGAGCTCCACAGCATCAGATAACATGCTTTTTTTCTCTCATTCGACCAAGAAGTATGGCTGTTTTTCTTATTTCTCCAAGGTTGATAATGGCTTGGTATTTGTTTGTGTTGAGGTTTTACGGCCCAGTCAACCCAATGGGGTCATGTCGAGCGCGGTCAGTTTACCTAACCACACGTTTACTGGGCAGGCTTAGTCCTCTAAGCGGTTAACCAGTATTGTGCACATTCTTTTACGTCCCTTTCAACATTATTTAAGTCATATCAAGATAATGGAAATGTGATAATGAAAGGCTCTGTGCAATGAAACACAGTACAGTCATGGGCTCAATTCTGCCTCCAGCGGGATTCGAACCCGGTAAATTGTGATCCGAAGTCTGGAGTGCTAACCATTCGACCACCTGGATGCTTCTACTTCCGTTGTCAGCACTTCTAATGAGTACCCCTCTGTCCTTAACACCATATCTGGACATAAGCCAGACCCTTTTTATGTCCATTGTTTACAATCGAACCATAGTATACAAGCGCCAAAATTTCGTATTAGAAGGTAGTTGTCCACATGATTATCATTGACCAATGTAATCAAACCATGCGTTACAGGAAATCCAGGTAACAGTTATTTATAGCCACACTAATCTTGAATGCCTGATGAACGTTTGCCAAAGAAAATCCTCTATGGAGAACTTCAAGTAGGAAAACGCTCCCATGGTGGTCAGAAGAAGCGATACAAGGACACCCTCAAAGCCTCCCTTAAAGACTTCAACATACCAACTGAGTCATGGGAACAGATTGCATAAGATCGTACAAAGTGGCGAGGCCTCATAAAAAGGGGAGCTGGTGAATACGAAGCAAAAAGAATCAGCGAAGCCGAGCAGAAACGTGCACAGGGGAAAGCCAGAGCTAAGGCATCACCAACAGAACTTTCTTCCTCAGACCTCTCTTGTTCTATCTGCAACAGGCAGTTTAGAGCTAAGATTGGTCTCATCAGCCATCTTAGAACACACAAATAATAACACATCACACAGTTGATTAGGACTGGTCATTGTCAGTAATGACAGATGAACAAGATTCTTGACACTGTGACGTCAGAGTGCAGTGTAAAGAGGGTTATCTGTAAAACCTGGACAGGGACACTGACCAAAACAGTGCAGACTCAGATCAGACACGGCAGAAAGCAGTGTCTGATCAGGGTCTGAACTGTTTGCTTAAATTACAGGAAGTTAAAGGGTAAGGCAATGTAGAAAGAAAGTATGTCTATCAGGATAGAACTTTCCAAGCTGAAAATTTTTATACAAGTTTGATCAAAATCGACCAGCAAATAAGAAAGGTACTGGAGTTTAAATATTTGAAAACCAACAGTCGTGGAGGCCACCATTTTTAGGCTTTGTGATGTCACACAGCCCTAATTAAATATATGCATACATTTTAATTAAATTACAAGAATTCCGCGGAAGGCGTCATCGCACCTGCTGGGGCAAAAGTCACAGGAGCCACAATCAGAATGTGGTTATTAAATAAGATTATTTCATTCTTAGCAGTGCTTACTTGGAAAACTGGGTTGAAAAAAATGTAGACAAAGTGCCTAGTGGGGCACATATATTCCAGGCCAGTCCCATTCCCTCTAATGGCTATATCTTCAGCACTGACTTTTCGTATCATACAGCCCAATGATAATGGAATGTTGACGTAAAATGTGTAAAAGTCACTGGAGCATGAAGTATAGGTCAAGGTCACGGGTCAAGGTACCTGCTAATTCAGTACATCAAGGAGAAGCACAATGCAAGGTATGGTGGTTGTAGGCCTTATAGTTGAGGAGTTATCAAACATCAACGTAAAATGTGTCAAATATAGGTCAAGGTCACCGGGTCAAGGTACCTGCCAAGCCAGTGAAATGAGGTGAAGCACTATGCAAGGTTTAGTGGTTGTAGGTCTTATATTTGAGGAGATACCGAACATCAACATAAAATGTGTCAAAGTCACTGGCGTGCACAATATAGTCAAGGTCACCAGGTCAAGGTACCTGCCGAGTCAGTACATCGAGAAGAAGTGCTATATAAGTTTTGGTGGTTGAAGGCCTTATAGTTGAGGACATATGGGAGGGTGACGTAAAAGGTGTAAAAGCCAATGGAGCGCGAAATATAGGTCAAGGTCACCCAGTCAAGGTACCTGCAGAGTCCGTACATTGAGGAGAAGCACTATGCAAGGTTTGATGGTTGTAGGCCTTATAGTTGAGGAGATATTGAACGTTGACATAAAATGTGTAAAAGGCACTGGAGCGCAAAATATAGGTCAAGGTCACTGGGTCAAGATACCTGCCGAGTCAGTACATCTAGGAGAAGCACTATGCAAGGTTTGGTGGCTAGAGGTCTTACACTTCAGGAGATCTGGAACGTTGACGTAAATTATGTCAAAGTCACTGCAGCCAAAATATAGGTCAAGGTCACCAGGTCAAGGTATCTGCCAAGTCAGTACATTGAGAAGAAGCATTTTGCAAGGTTTGATGGTTGTAGGCCTTATAGTTGAGGAGATATCGAACGTCGACGCAAAATATGTCAAAGTCACTGGAGCGCAAAATATAGGTCAAGGTCACCAGGTCAAGGTACCTGCCAAGTCAGAACATCTGGGAGAAGCACTATGCAAGGTTTGGTAGTTGTACGAAAATCTGGAACGTCAACGTTAATTGTGTCAAAGTCAATGGAGCACAAAATATAGGTCAAGGTCACTGGGTCAACATACCTGCCAAGTCTGGAGGTCAGGGAGATGTGTCATGCAAGGTATGATGGTTGTTGTAGAATTGTAGTCGATTAGAATACTAACTTTGACGTAAATGTCGAACTTCGACATAACAGAACTGTTAACAGACAGACGAACGAACGGACGGATGAATGGAAAAGCGGGCACCTATGTCGCAAAGTCAGGAGGTCAGGGAGATGTTTCATACAAGGTTTGATGGTTGTTTAGTCTTGTAGTTGATTAGAATACTAACTTTGACATAAATGTCGAACTTCGACATAACAGAACTGTTAACAGACGGATAGACGAACAGACAGACGAATGGAAAAGTGGGTACCTATGTCGCAAAGTCGGGAGGTCAGGGAGATGTTTCATGCAAGGTTTGATGGTTGTTTAGTCTTGTAGTTGATTAAAATACTAACTTTGACATAAATGTTGAACTTCGACATAAATGTTGACAGACAGACGGACGAATGGACAGACATACGGAAAAGTGGACTCCTATGTCGCAAAGTCAGGAGGTCAGGGAGATGTTTCATGCAAGGTTTGATGGTTGTTTAGTCTTGTAGTTGATTAGAATACTAACTTTGACATAAATGTCGAACGTCGACATAAATGTTGACAGACGGACGGACAGAAAATCGGACGCCTATATCGCACCCTGCTACAAGCAGGTGCGATAAAAAAGCATATAGGTGGATACTTTGTCTTAATGTTTCTGAACAGGTTTTCTTGAATTGGTAAGCAACTTATTTTCAAAAAAAAAAAAAAAAAAATGTTTTGGTTATAAAAATAATGCAAAATTTTAAAGTTTAAGAATTCTTGAAATCTCGTTAAATATTCAAAATGGCAGCGCCAATGTCGGCCATGTTAAATCCTTGAAACAATAATAACTTTGTTATTTCTTGACTGATTTTTATCAAGCTTTTTTTACGCTTTGTTAAGCTCTTTGTAGTGAAATATATAATATAACTTAGAGTTGCGTTCCCCTTTAAGGATGAAATGAAACAGTCTTATGCTCACCCCGCCATTCAGGACCATTTTCCCAATCTACACCCAGAGACAATGGACCTACCAGTGCTGTCAGTGCTTTGATTCTTTATGGCATTAACCCATTGTATACTGAATAGACTCTACCACACTATGTATTGGAAGAGTCCAATTTCAATTTTAGGTAGGTGAAGCTATGAGATTTTGATATTCCTGGAGAAAAATGGCTGAAGTATGTGCAAACAGTGAAGACCCTGATCAGACTCCGCATTCTGCAGCATCTGATCTGGGTCTGCACTCTTTGTCAAATACCCTTTTAGGGGTCTCCCGACTACAATGGAATGCATGCAGAATCATTTTTAACAGATCTAACAAATGAAGTAACATAGCTCTTGAAAAGACACATTTTGCAACAAAAAAGTTTCTATAGTTTTCTTATTTCTAATGAGTACCACAAAATATGTTTTCGTCAAGAAATAAGAAAACTATTTACCTGATAACCCCTCTTATCTAGACCTATGAGTAACATACCTGGTTTTCTGTCACAGGAAGTTTATTCTCTATAGCAATAAGCTGATCATAATATCTGTAAAATAAGAACAGAACCATTACTGTAGCAACAGAATTATACTTTAGCACTTCCTGCTTGAATGTAATAAATAAATAAAGTTTCTATTTTCAGCTTCTATCCTGCTTTAACCTTACTACTCTTGACTAATTCAGCAGACACAAAATTGATAATCCTGTAAACAGGATTTGACATTTCATGCAAATTTTCTCCATTGGAGACAATTTGCATGTAATGTCAAAACCTGTGGTATTTCTGGAAAAAATACCCAAAACATTATCAAGTTGGCATCTGCTAAATGAGCCCAAAGTGGTAATTAAGAAAACTATTTCATATGTTGTTTGCCGCTGAAAATTTTACCAAGACTGCTAAGCATTAACCTTCAGCACTGTCTGTGCAAATTCAGCAGACAACAAATTGATTTTACCTACATGTATTTTATTTTTGAAAACAGAGTTTGACATCGTATGCAGAGTGGCTCCTTACAAGATAATTCATATAATATATGGCCCAATTTTCTGGACAAATCAGAAAGTATTTAAAATGTCTGCTAAAATCTATACCAGTAAAATTTAATGAGTATCTGTGTCTATGGAAGAAACATTTTTTCTTTTGTTTGTGTTGAGGTTTTGAGGTTTTACTGCCCAGTCAACCCAGTGGGATGTTGAGCGCGGTCAGTTTACCTAGCTACACTACTACTGGGTAGGCTCATCTGCATGACTCATAATTGAGCCACCACAGGGTTTTCCTAAATAACTACAGACACCTGGTTCCAGCCTTGTGTGTAAGGGCAAAGACAGCAGCAAACAGGCGAGATGGCATGAAACAACTTTTAATGGATCTAATCAAGATTATCAAGTTACATAAAGATGGTCTGGGCCATGGGCATTTTGCATTTCTCGATGTTTCAAGATATGAACAGACTGCTTTAATTTTTAGCACTGACCTCTCTTTGTCCGGTGCAAGTGGTGCATTACTTAACAAAACCACAAACTGTGTTGAAAAAAAAAAACAGGTGCATTCAAGCAGTGCATTCTTTAATCACCCTCTGTTGGGATTAACGAGACCTTTGATCTTTTAGACACACCGACTGCACCTGGTGTTTTACAGTCACAGTATATTCGATTATCACACAGATTAATTATCAGACTACTATCACTGATGATTCGTGTTAATCGCTTTTTTACTGCAAAAAGGACAGTGAAGTAATGATTTTCTGACTATGTTTGGATAATGACTTAACGTCTGTTGCAGCAACTTTCCATGACCAAAAACAAAGATAACTATTACAGGTAAAATTACTGTTGTAACAAGTTCCTTTATTAATGTGTGAATCACTTTCACACCTCAGTGCATCTTATCAGTGAATACCTTTAATTGCAAGAGACTGCCAGCGCAGATAATTGCACCCTGCTATGATGTTATGCATGTACAATTAATCTCTTGACTGTTTGTTGTTTCAAGTCAGTACAGTATAAATGCACAAAAAATGGACGGTTCAGAAAAAAATGTTATTGGAAAATTCAGCTTTCGGGAGTTTGCTTCCTTTCCGGGAGCCCAGGAGATCAGCTCCATTTCTGGGAGCCTCCCAGATGATCTGAGAGGTATCACATGTATTAAAAAACAGGAGTTGGGCTGGTGAAGATGAAACGACCAAGCTCCAAACTTGGAAACTATATATCCATGGGCCTTGGGTGAAATCTACCAGCTCCAAATTAGGGGCGAAACAACCACAGGGCAAAACTACTATGGAAAATCATGGGTGGTAAACCTAGGAACTACCACGAAATTGTGTTAACGTAATTTCGTTCCCACGCCACATCCAGGACATAGTGGGGTAGTGCCAACGTCATAGAATAGACAAACAAATGTTGGTGTCATTTTTATTTTTATTTACCACGACGAACGAATTATGGGGAAATCAGGCAATGTGGTTCCATGTAAATATGTCTCAGCTTCCTCTAATCTATGGACCCAAATTTTATCGGAAAAGCCATTTGCTTTCTTCAAATCTTTCTACCCGCACTGAGCATCGGACCACTTGTCTCCCCCGAGTATTTTGTCAGTGCGAAGAATTTAGCCTGTCTCCGTTGATTTGAGCCGACATTTGAAAGCATTCGTTGATGAAAATGATAAAAAGGCCCTTCCTAAACATTCCTACATCGAAAAAAAAATCAAGTGTTAACTTGTAAAAGAGTCAGGCCCCGTTTTTCAGTCGTGGTAGTTCCAAGATCACCGAGGTAGTTACCATGCTATCGGGGTAGTTCCAACGATTTAGGAGTAGTCCCACAACATAATATTCTTTTTCAGATACACCAATACTCTGGGACAGACATTTCTTCAATTTTTATTGATATGCGTTTAATACGGGGAAGTATTCCAAGTATGGCTTCAATTTAAATATAGGACATAATTGTTAGCTGATATAACACTTTTACATAATCAATGCCAGGTAAGTTCAACAAAGTAATGTTGTACGCTGTGAATTTAGTGATCTATAGCATTGTGGTTTTGAAAAAGGCGGACAAGATTTGCAGGGGTGTAAAATTCCACTCGCCCGCTCGCATTTGCAAGTAAATTTTAAGACAGGGCAAGTGAGATTTTCCAAACTTTCTTCACTTTTTCTTCATTTTTAGCATCTAAATGAAAAACTTAGACCTTAAGGGCGAGTAAGTTTTGAGGGAATTTTACACCTCTGATTTGTCCAAAAATACCTTATAAACTATAGCAGTAAATTCAAGGAAAAACAATCAAAGATTGTAGCCCATCAATGCCGCCAAGAGGAAAAGAAAAAAAAGACAAAACAACCACCACAACTTATCACAAAAAATACCAGCTCTTGCTGCTCAACAACACAAACTACTAGGGTTTTATTGTGCTCAAGATCTTCCCCTTTTGTTTGATCTTACATTGCTCTAAACAGCAGCAGGCTGCAAATGTAAATGGAAAGCAATGTGACTAATACAAAGCACGAAAGAGTGCCAGTATGCCTGAAAAATGTAACACCAGAGCAATTATAATATTAAATGAGTAGCCAGAACAATATCAAAGTAAATATTGAAAAGAGCAAGGATCAGGAACTGATACTATCAGATTCCAAACCCTGCCATTATCACAAGGAAAAGAAGTCACAGCACGAAGTGACGCCAGCAAACAAATAAGATATGACAAACGGTGTCAGCAGCTCTTTTTCAAACAGGTGGTGACTCAGAATTTGAGTGTAATTGAATAATGGCATACATATACAGGCAGAGACAGGCTAAATTCTTCGCACTGACAAAAATACTTGGGGGATAAGTGATTCGATGCTCAGTACAGGTAGAAAGATTTGAAGAAAGCAAATGATTTTTCTGATAAAATTTGGGTCCATAGAGGAAGCTGAGACCGGTACGTACAAACACCGGATCGGACCGGATCGGGCTCAATTACCGGATCGGACCCTATTTTGACTATTATTTTGATTTTTTTTTTTTTTTTGATTTTTTCTTTCTAGTTGTTATTTTTAATACTGTATTATTTTTTAATTATGTATGTGATGCTATTTCATTAGCAGATTCAATACTATCACCCCGTCGCCACTTTGCCTCTCTCGCAGCATCATTTACATATATCAGTCAATCACTATATTAATTTATCACTCACAGCATCATTTCCATATATCAGTCAATCACTAATTTTAATCCCCAGCATTAATTAGAAGAAGAAAAAATAGCTCATCATATCATTCAATTAGAAGTGATATGTGTTTTGGATGACACCTGACAGATTGATTGATAAGCTTTTTGAACTTTGCGTTTGATTACTGGTAATGTGATTCTTGCTCACGCAGACTTGCTGAAACACATAGCCATTTTAAACTCTCCAAAACTGATTGGGTCTCAAAAGACGCCCGTCAAAGAAACAGGGCTTACTTCCGTTTTTGAAACTACATACCTAAGAACAAGAAGTTGGTTACGTCCACCGATGGATAATGTACAGTGGTAGCCCCCAAAACACTTGGCAAAAAGCCAAAACAAAACGTAAGCAGACCAAAGACGGTGTCAGCCCCCCCCCTCCCCCCCCCAAAACAAAACATTCAGACTCTAGTGGCGACAAGGAAAATTAACGTCTTAAGTCAAACTTGATCTGCCATTATATACATGTATATATAGGATAGAGAGTGAAGGCACATGCTGTAATTGCGACGTCAGATCAACGTACGTGCAACGTCATTACTTTTATGCAACGTCACATCTACGTCGTTGCAAGAACGTTGATTTGACGTTGCCATTGCGACTTGTGCCTGCTGGGTAAGAAGGACGGGCCATTGATTTGTTGCTAGATAATCTCATGATTTAGAATCTGTACAGTCAACATAGAATGCCATATCGACGTCGGGCCGACGTCCGGTGTTGGCCGACGACGATACGACGTAACAACGTATCGCTGTCGGTCCGACATTGTCCCGCTGTTTGGTGCTGGTTTGTCATCCCAACCTAATGCAAATGCTACAGACTCCTAGCATAGCCTTCATTAGCCGTTTGGCTATATATATATATATGGGTGGAGTTATGTTTAGTCCGTTTTTTTTATATTGGAATGAAGGTGTGAGGTAAAAATAGTTTTGTATGCTGTAAACCTCTTCCAACGGTGCATAAAGAATAAAATATCGAAGAAAAAATGACCATAGCACAGAAAACCGGGTCCGATCCAGTCCGATCCGGTAATTGAGCCCGATCCGGTCCGATCCGGTGTTTATAGGTACCCAGCTGAGACATATTTACATGGAACCACATTGCCTGATTTCCCCATAATTCGTTCGTCGTGGTAAAATAAAACAAAAATGACACCAACATTTGTTTGTCTATTTAATGATGTTGGCACTACCCCGCTATGTCCCGGATGTGGCGTGGGAACGAAATTACGCTAACACAATTTCGTGGTAGTTCGTAGGTATACCACCCGTGAAAATGTCCAAGCTGAAAAACACCATATTGCTATTTCTGGTAAGGGTTCTCTCCACAGATTGACATCCTTAGTCATACAGTTTTGCATACATAATGTTATTTTTACCTGTCACCGTCTTCTTCCGTGTCACTGTTCATTTCCGAATATGTGCATACCCCACCCACATCGACTCACCTGTACAAAACTTCGAGAGCTGATTCATGTTTGTCAACAGACTTTGTTATCATCAAGTTCCTCAATTTATTAAATTCACTGATTGCATTGTTATAATCTTCAGGGTCTGCGGTGGAGAACGTGTTCTGAATGAAGCTCCTAAACGGCCTGACAACGTCAATTTCATAGGTTTTCTTCAAAGGAACTGCTAGGAACGTCGCCATCTTGAAAAAGTATTTGGTCACATGGTATGGCTTTCTATTTATAGTTATGATGACGTCAGGTGATTCACGACCGCCTGAAAATGTGTTTCCTCACATTGATCTGGTACCCGACTTCAAAGAGTATCGGGTCTGAGCCCAGAGTCCTTTGTCTGCAAAAGGCTACGAACCACCAAATAGTGTGTAGGGTTTTACAGTTTACAGATTTTTAACGCTGCCAGGCAACTGAGTTACATAGAGGCAGCGCCAGATAAATCTGGATTAGTTTTACTGGACTACTGGTTTGGCTTGAAACGGTGTCTACTGTCCTTTCGACATCACTCGGAAAGATGTTTTTTGCTTGGCGTTTTATTTTAAATGAAAATATTTTGTTCTGAATGACCATATCTTATCAGAAACCATTTGTCTTTCCTGTTTCTGTGTTTTATTCTCAAATATGTACCCTAAAATTAAATTTATGGCCAAAAATTGGTCTGACCTATGCAATTTCTATAGTAAAGTGATTTTTTTGGATTTTTTGATTAAGAAAGTAATTTTCAAGTTTCTTTGCAGAACTTGAATTATTGATGTTTCACAACAATATTGTGAAAATTTCAGGAAAATTGAACAAGCGGAACTTGTTGAAAATCTGCCTCCAAGTCACCTACCCTACAGATTTCTGCATAATTTGCATTCATTTTTACTATGGGGAAAAGTGAAAATAGTTGATTTTTTAAAAACCAATGACTAGAATAAAACTTTTTGTGCATAGGTAGTTACGACAAATGGTTTTGCATTAAATCATGACAAAAGTTTGCAAATTTATTTCTTCTGTGTACAGCGCCAGGCAAAAAACGACTTTCCAAAAGATGTTGAAAGGACAGTAGTTATAATTCATAACTAGGTCACCTCACCCAGACACAGACACCGTGCATACAAATAGTCGTCCAGTCTGTAAGTTACAGAATTTGGAGCGTTGGTCTAAAGTGTTTGAGTTTAAAACTAACTTCATGGTGTTTTGTCCATGTGTTATTCTCTGTTTGTCAACATGCCACGGACCCACACGCGGGTGACTGGAGAAGGAGGAGGCTGGGGAAGCGAACATCTTGGAGGCGTTCAGAGTCTTATCTCAATCGCGTAGCCTAATAAAACGCGTAGTCGAAAGCCAAAATATGGAGGAAGGGTCCCAGAGTGAGTTTATTTATACGCGTAGTCTAAAGTTTCGCGCAGTCGAAAAAGGGAAGAAATACGCGTAGTCGAAAGCTAAAGAAAAAGAAAAAATCTGAAAAAACTTACTAAGTTACAATTGCAAAGGTTTTATTTGGACCGTTCGAGAGAGGCATCTTTAAGGGACTTCCTAGGTCAAATCATGTAAGAGAAGGTAATTCACCAGTTGCCCCGCCTCTGAAAGATTAATTATGGTCCATTTGACGAAGGCTTAGGATCTTGGTTTTATAATTTTTTTACATATGCTCTTGCGGAACCAAGACTCAAGCCATCGTCTTAGAGGAGTCCGCAAGAAAGGCATTTGCGGCCTCCCCCAATAAGGTTGATGGTTTTGTTGTGCTTGGGTTGCTTGTGTGTTAGTTGTGGTCACTGTGTGGGGCATGCGTGGTTGTGTTTTTCATAGAGTAGATACAGATACTTCCTTCTATCTTGTAATCTCTCTCTTCCCAAACCATCAACCTGAAAAATACTTAAAACGCTGAGAGAGATAGTGTGTAGGGTTACAGTCAAGCGTTTTATATACACCCCGAGAGCGGGGATACCTTGGGGATATCCATATCATACCCATCCAATGGAAATTCGACAGAAAATTTTGATACATGGGCGGGGTATTGGACACTTTGAGAGGTCCGCCCAGTGTGTGTGTGTGTGGGGGGGGGGGGGTGGTGAGCGCGAAGGGAGGGGCTCCCTGAATCCTTGTTCCCCTGAAATAAATTGGCATTTTCTGTTCCCCAAATCGAAATCTTGATTTTCTATGTTCCTCGTTCCCAGGTACACTTTTTAGACCTGTTTCCTTGTTCCCTGAAGTAAATTGGCCTTGTTCACCTGTTCCCCCAAACCCCTCGAAGGGCCTCTATAAAAGGAATATTCTAGAAGAAACTGTGTGCAAATTGTAATGCCCACAGGGAATTTTTCACACAAACTTGTGCCAGAGTAATCCAGCACACCCCTCTTGGGGAAACATTCATAGGTGCATTAGCTATGGACTATTAATTAGAGCCTAGTAATCATGGGCGGAAACCCATGGGCATTTTCGACTCCTGCCTGTTATTGACACCCAATTATATGCACTAAAATCACCTTGGCATTTCAATACTTTAAGCTAAATGACCAAACAATTCCATTTTACTTTCCTAAAACGAGGCCCTCCCAGGAGTGAGCCATGTTCTCTTGATCCCTAAAACAATTGGCCATTTTCCCTTGTTCCCTAAAAGTGTTTGTGTTTGTTTGTTTAAATTTCCACGTTCCATGTTCCCCAAAATCAGCTTCGTTCCCTTATTCCCTTAAAACTACTTGCCAATCCCGGGTCGCAAACGTAATCTTTTCCCCTAAAAACAAATTAATTGGACATGTCATCTTGTTCCCGCCCCTAAAATGTTGCTTAGTTCCTAAAATAAGTAGCATTGCATTGTGTGGAAGCTGAGAGGCAACTAATTGCATCCAGCATCACTAAGCACCTCACTTAGCATGCGGCGGTAGAACGTCTCTCCGTACATCACCATAGTGCAGATTATATTTCATTTCCTTTGGGATCATTGGGCCCATTGTGGTATATTTGAAAATGGAGTTCTGCTTATGTATACGCTAGAGGAGTGTTGCACACTTCATTACTGCTTATGTAGAGTCTCAATAAAACAGAGACTCCCATTTTCTCAGACGTAGTGTGTTGTTTGTTTCCAAAGGCAATCTTCTTGACGTTTATTATTCGAATCTTAGTTTCATTATTATTGTTTTATTATTTTATTCTATACATTTTAAAAATTAAATATAAAAGAAAAAATATGCTACGAAAGAAAATGTATTTCTGCTATTATCAGTTATGATATAAATTTTCAGAGAAACAACATTTTGATATCCATTTTGCATATCTTTTAAAGTAAAATAAAGACAAGAAGACACAGGTAAATCTAGTCAAACTTTAGGTTTGAATGATTACCACGCGCTGACAGTCCGTGCAAATACATATAAGAAAACAAGAGCGTTTGAGACCTGTCATTTGTGTAAAAATGTCTGATCTATTTAAAGTAATATGATATGTAACGTACGAGGAACATAAGCGAAATAAAAGTATTCTTTTCTAAAAAAAATAAAAATAAAATAAAATAAAAAAAAAAGCTGATGTGTTGCTAGGATCTCGTGTACTAGAAAATCTTCTAATCGTTCAAACAGAGCGCTCCGCTCTACCAAATGCGCTATTGCAACCAGCATACTAACCAAAGACACACTTAACAGATTTATATAAGCCTATTGGCTTCTTTCTGGATCCTTTTGCAAGTTATTGTTTTTTTGTTGTTTTTTTTTTTTTTTTTTTTTGTTTTTTTTTTTGTTGTTGTTGTTTTTTTTTGTATGTAAAATATATATGTGACTTGATGTGACTTGATTAGAAATGAAATATGTTTAAAGACACATTTATTATAGTGATAAAATTGTATACAACATGAAATTATTAGTTAAGTTTTGCAAAACCTGCTTTACCCAGTTAGAGTGGTAGCTGCCGTGAGCACCACAGTAAGGGAACTTTGCTGGTGTAAGCAAGGCTTACCATACGCCATTTTCATTTCCGCTGGGTTCATTGGGCCCATTGTGGTATCTTTGAAAATGGAGCTCTACTCTAGTATAGGCTAGAGGGCGTAATCAATGTTGCAAACTTCATTACTGCTAATGAAGAGTCTCAATAAAAAACCGAGGCTATCATTTTCTATCTATAATGTGGTCTTTGTTTCTAAAGGCAACCTTTTATATTTTTATTTTACTTCACTGCAGCTGGTGTTAGTGTCGGGTTGCGGCCGTAGAACGTCTCCCCGTACTTCACCATAGTGCAGATTATATTTTCAATTCCTTTAGGCTCGTTGTGGTATCTTTGAAAATTAAGTTCTGCTCATGTGTACGCTAGATGGTGTAAGCAGTGTTGCAACTTTATTACTGCTTATGAAGAGTCTCAATAAACCGAGACTCCCATTTTCTATTTATAATGTGTTCTTTGTTTCCTAAGGCAACCTTTTACGTTTTTATTTTAATTACATCTTCTCTTAACAAGACTAGACAGCTTCAATTGAAAATATTTTCTTTTACTTTTTTATCTATTATTTTTTATTTTATTTTATTTTTATTTTTTTATTTTTTATCTTTATTTATTTATTTTTATTTTTTTATTTTATTTTATTTTATTATTATTATTATTTTTTTTTTGCATTTTGAAGTTGGTGATTGTTTGTGTTCTAATGCTATCAAAGTGTATAGATAGTGCGTACATTGTGTGCACAACTGCTCGTATTCATTTCAGTGCAAACCGTTTTGAAACTAAATAGCTGTTTTTGTCATAGTCTGAAATTGTGCCTAATCTGGATATTATTATTATTATTATTCACTTTTTTTCAGAATTTTGAACTGAAAAAGATATAAAAAAAAGATTGCCTTTCGAAACAAAGAACATATTACAGATTAGAAAATGGCAGTCTCGGTTTTATATTCATAGGCAGCAATGAAGTTTGAAACAGTGCTTACGCCCTCGCGTATACATGAGCAGAACTCCATTTTCAAAGATACCACATTGCCCTAAGTCATTATTTGTGCTCTAATGCTATCAAAATATATACATTTAGATAATGCAACTCCTCTTACAATCCAAGGCCAGGCTTTTTGAAACTTTACAGGTGTTTTTGTCATGGTCTGAAGATGTATATGTGCTTTTGGTATAATTTACTCATTACTGTTTATTACTTTCCACCACTTTGAACTTAGTATTTTTTTGCGCTCGAATATTATCAAAATGTCTAGATACATCTAGTAGGTCCCTTGTGCGCGCAACTCCTCCTGCAGGTTTATGTTGAACATTTTTAAGCTTTACAGGCGTTTGTGTCATGGTCGGAAGATGTTTGTGACGATCCCGGCAAATATAATAATAAAAAAAATCTTAAAACAAACTCTGTTATAAGCAGACTAATGCCTATTTTATTTTCATTTCAATCAAAAAAATTATAAAGCTTAATAAAAACAAACTCTAACTCTTTCGGTGCCAAATTTTATACGACATTTGTCGTCTGCTTTTCTTTTTTAACAAACTATCGCTTGAAAAGAAGTTTATACGTAAATTTGAAAGACTGAATGTAATACAGCGTAGATCCAGATCAGACGTCTCATCTGGATCTATGCTGTTTGCAAAAGCCTATTATTATCGCCTGTGGCAGTGAAAGTTAAAGAATCACATTGTTGTTCGATTTTACCTGTTTCTTTGAAAATTCATTAAACTTTAGTATACCCTTGTCCCATCTCTAAGTAATCAGGAACAAAATTTGCGCCGGTACTTAGACGTTTACGTCTAAATATTTTGTCTTGTATCATTTTTATGCCCCCCGCCTACCGAAGGCAGCAGTGGGACATATAGCATTTCACAATGATGTTACGTCCGTATGTGCGTATATCACGTTCGTTACCAGAGTCTAACAAATGTTTAATATTAAATCATCCTCAAAACTATCCCAGATAGAGGGATTAGATCACAATTTAATAAAAATCACTCTGACTCAATATTTTGACCCCTATAGGGTCGAAATATTCAAGTCAGTTTTAGTTTACATTCAAATTTACATTGACATTTACATACTCGTTTCTCTTGAATGTCATAACTTTGATACCGTTTATGCCAGGAAGTTGAAATTTGTTATGCTACTTACCCAGATCTAAACCTTTAGCTCTGTGCTAGTGTTGCCCTAGTGTAGCACCATGTGGGGCTAGTGATGGGGGAATTTGTGTACTTTGAACACATATCCAGTATTTTCTCACTGTTTCTGGACTTAGTTAGTGCTCTAATACTAGCAAAGCATATGGATAGTGGGCACATTGTGTGTGCATCTCCTCTTACTGTTCAAGTTCGCTGTTTTTGAAACATAATGTGGTTTTGTCATGATCTGCAAATCTGCATGTAGTTTTGGTATAATTCTCTTGTTATCTTTTGTTACTTTCCCCCATTTTAGTCATTTTTTCCCCTCAAGTACTATCAAATTGTGTAAATAGTAGCTACCTTTTTTGTTGTCTTGGTAATTTGTGGAGGCTTTTTGAAAGGCGGGGGACATAATTTCCTTGAATTGGTTTGTTTTAATGCGTGCGTAATTTTTCCTACAGCATTTAACTAATCGATTTAAAGCTATGCATTAACTTTGGACTTGGTCTGAACATAAGCATGTGGCTGTATCGGGGTGTCTCACTAAATCATTTTTTTTTTTTTTTTTTTTTTTTGAGGATTTTTCTGCTACTCAGTATCTGATGTTCACACCTTGTGCGCATTACACCTCTAATAGTTTTTGACAGATTGATTGGAAACTACTCTAGACACTATCTGAAGATGTACTTGTGACTTCGGCATTTTTATTAGATTTCTTTCGGCTTATTTGACTTGTTCGTTTTTGTAGTCGGGAGAAATAAATCCACCGAATTTGCTTGTAAATAAGGTGGTGACTAAAGTTCCCACGAAATGCCGTTGGTGATTGATTAATCACATTTTATTACTTCCAACTTCCCAGTTCATACATGTCATTATATATAAATCCACAAACTGAAGCCTTTTTTCATATACCTAACTAGAAAGTGATGCATTTTTAATGTAGTATAATATGGTTCAACAGCAATAGGAGGCAGATTAGAATCCCGGATTTGTCGAATTTTACGATTCTTCTCCAAGAACAAACAGGGGTCGAACAACACATTTACCCAAAATAGTAAACATTGAAGCAATTCTGTGAAGCTGAAGAAAAATCTGCGAACAGGTGCTACGGTTTGTACACTCCAAACGCTCTTGTGAGACTGAGAAATTACGTAGACAGTTTATTGATAGCCGTTTGGCACATTTTTGGGAAAGAAACTGTCCTTTTGGCTTTCTGCTTGTAGTGTTTTGACTGTGCTTTAGTTGTTTTAAGTGCGTCCTTCTTTCCCTTTTGTGTCTTGGATGGAAGGTGTTAGGTAATTATAGCGTTTCCTGATCACTGCCTTCGTTTCTATTTACAGCCATATCACTACGTTGCGTTTCCCTCTAGGAACTGGAGTGTGAGTAACGATGTTATGGGTACCAATATCGGGGAACCTCTGCTGGCAGGTAGGTATCAATGGCAATACCGAAATTACCGAGTCAATATCTGAAAAAATAAAGAAAACCAATGAAAGAAAGGGTATTGACAATCCCCTTTTAAGTCTTATTGGCAAATGTTCAACTGAAATTAACTGATATTTGGACTGGTATTAGATATTGGTCCATTACGAAACATGCCTATTCAAATATATAGAAACTTTCACCTCCAAAAAAAGGTAAGAGAAAACTGAAAATTTCCAGATAAAAAACTCTGATATGCGTTCTAACGAGTACCCACAATCTATGTTTTTGAGCAGAAATAAGAAAAATAATGTATACCGCTGTAAACCCCAGTTTTACTGTATAAAAGTGGGATTTAAGGGGGTCAAAATTGTATAGGCATGTTTTCGTGATGCAAAATTTTGACTAGATACACTTTGTAGATTATCCGCCAATTTCAACAGGGGAGACAACTTTGTGACTTCGTGTTTGCTATCCTGCACTGAAAAGTTGTATATTCCAGTTCCTTAAATTATCTAATTCTTTCCATTTAAAGTAGACCCCTTCATCAGTGGGGGTCAGAAATAGTTTTGACAATTGCCTTCCTGAAGTTGTATCAATTCCCCTTAAGGCCGATTTAGAATTTCCATGTTAAAGCTTTACTTGAACGTTTTTTTTAGATTAATCTCTCCTGAATGCATGGATGGATTTAGCTGATACTTGGATATATATTAGATACTCGTTATATATATATATATATATATATATATATATATATATATATATATATATATATATATATATATATATATTGATACTATATGACATATTACATGCCTGATTATTGACCCAGTCATTGTGGATCGCTATGGTTTTCTTAGACTCAGTGATGGTCCCGACCGAAAATATACCCAAGTGGGTAGGTGTCTAATATTATATGCCCTTGGCTTTGCCCTCCGTGGATCAACTAGTGATTTTTTTTTTTTTTTTTTTTTTGCTTTGGCTGCTAGTGTATTGCTTGTATTGGATTTGGAACGGTAGATTGTACCAATTTCTGTTCAGGATGAGTCACTCCCTGGACTTTACTCTAACCTTGTTTTGCTTAAAGAGGCAGGGATGTAGGGACGTGCTGTCTGGACATTGGTCCGCCACACGCTCCCTGTACCACTGGTTTCTTAACAGATAAATTTGGCAAGGTACGGCTAGCGCAGTTGGGTTGTGGTCACAATCCACTATTCTGATGCGCTGATTTCCATATTTTGTAATTATTGCACAACGTTACCATCTTTTATTTGAAGCATGTTTTCTGGTAAAATAAGTAATGTATGTTCATTAACCATGTCATATGTCATCAAATGCGTTGTAGAGTATGTCCTTTTGCATTAAAATCTGAAAATTTAAGCAGTTGTTTCAAACGATAAACTTTATCGAAAGCTTTACTAAATGAAGTCAGCTGTCTACTTAGGTCTTCCCCAAGTTGAATGAGCTGAATCTCGCAGGAGGGTTTTTCGCGAAAACCATGCTGTGGGTCATATAGAGGATGTCCACACGGCACGAACACCAGCTGCAGTCTAGTAAAATAAACGTCAAAAAGACTGCTTTTGGAAACAAAGAACATACTACAAAAAAGGTAAGAGAAAGGTCCAGGGAGTGCCACAGTCACAAACCGCAGCCCTTCCCAGACCCCAAGAGGAAGAGGAAACCGACAAATCTAAACAAGCACAAATCGAACAAACGTACGAAAAGCACTAAGATTAGCTCTCTCTTCCCCAAGCGAGGTAATCGCAATACTAAAAGGACTGAAAAACACAAGAACAAAATGACACACGGAAAGACATACAACAAATCGCCTCGTAGAATAAACCACAAAGCAACAAAGAGTAAGACTAACACCGGGACCACCGCCTTAGAACGGTCAGTAGAGTAAACCACCGTGGGGTTTAAAGCACTTTTACAGCTAACTAACTTCACCCTGGGTCCCGATGCTACCCTTAATACAGAAACACATAAAAATTCGGTTCGCATAAAGGCTCCCAACTCAGTCAATGCATTAAAGCGAAAACATAAAAATCAAATTAATCACTATAATAAACAAAGACGAGTACTCATGGCTAATTCTACTGTATGCCAGAGTATACGTCTTAGAAAATGGGACCCATAATGTCCAGATTTGTAATCTAGGAAAATTACCACTGAGCTACTGCGGATTTACGGGTAACGCTGCATATGATATTTATTGAAGGTAGCTATTCGGTGGCGTTTACCTATTTATCATAATGGACTTGGTCTAACATTATAAACAATCAGTGACGCCACTGTCAACTTATCCTCCGAGGATAGTATTTATGTAAATGTTTACACTTGGAAACTATTCTATTCCCGCGTAATTGGGGAAACTGTACCACATTTACCAAATTTTTATGATAAAGTTTACTGAACCGAATAAAGTTGCTCGTGAAACGTGTACTTCCATAATAGATTTTGTACTGAAGAACGTGATACTCGTGGTTCAAAATCACCGGGTGTTTGTTTGGTCCCGATTTTAAATGATTTTTTTCTGACTATAATGTATACAAGTTTTTTGTTATTTTTCTACTATCTGTTTTCAGGAATTCCTTTTAAATCATGGTATAACAGGTATTACTGTTAGAAAAAAAATTCTAGATAACTGACACAAAATTTTATGCAAGCAAATGCAACTGATCCAAAATGTTTCAAACTGAAATTTCTCTTATGACGCCATAAATGATTCAAGGAAAAAAATGTAAACCAAATTCTTGGAAAAATTGTGGGAAAAAAAAATCCGGTTCCCAAGTAGAAAAAACATCATTTCCTATCGGGACCTATAGTCTATAAATAGAAAAGTCACAAGAACAAAAAAAAAAAAAATACCTTTTATATCGGGACCAAGCAAACACCCGCTGAAAGTGTGACAAGTGTACCCATACTGACAGAATCACTGGTAATGGCAACCGCACACTGGACTGCCACAAAAGTGACATAATCAAAGCACTGAGAGTGCTGATGGGGGCGGTTACCAGAAGTTCTATAGGTCTCTAGAACTGATTTGGGATTTACGCTGAAATTAAAACACACACACACACATACACACACACACACACACACACACACACACACACTTAAACAGTTTACAAATTTGTAAACTGTAATCTGAGAGCAGAAAGCCAGGCATGTGCCGCTGACCCTTTTTTAACATTTTGCATTCGCGGTGTTAAAATCTTTTCAGTATCAAAAATTGTAATATATTTATTAAGTCTTTTTTTATTTACGCGGGCTGGAGCCCGGCGTATCTGTTTGAAGTTGTTTTTGTAAAATGTGTATGCATTCTGCGAACATCGGTTTTCTTCCAGTTTTATGGGGTTCTTAGTGGGGTTATATATAACTATTCACCCTCCATTTTTTTATTGTTATTATTATTCGAAGTCATACTTTTGCAGCAGAGAACTGTGCTATTGGTAACACAGTGAAATAAAAAAAAATGGGAAGTACTGTGTAGAATGAATGTAGCAATGTGGGTTTTGCTCATTTAAAAGAGAAATAAGCAGTTTTCCCGTAGGAGCCCCAGTTTGACCATTCGACCTGAAATGAGCTCGTTGCTGTCAATATTCGTACACGTTTGAATGTATTCATTTCGTGTTTTTTTTTTTTAGGTTTTTTTCCGTCGTACTACAAAGAAGAAACAAAAGATATATTTCTTTGTTTACGATTGGAAATATGCATTCTCAAATCGAACGGATTATAAGCTGGTTTAATAATACAGTTTAATTTGATATTCAGCCATGGAAAGATTGGGGCCGAAAGAAAACGTTATGCGTGGAGAAAAGAACGAAACACTGCTACATAGAACAGAATAGAATAGAATAGTATTTTATTCACTGCACAATACCCTATAAGGGTTAAAGGCAAGCAAATACAAACATGACATAATATATTATACAATGATATGAAAGTAATTTTATCATCATTTGATTGAAAAAAAAAGAGAGAGAAAATGTACACACACACACACACACACACACACACACACACACACACACACACACACACATATATATATATATATATATATATATATATATATATATATATATATATATATATATATATATATATATATATATATCCTTTATGCCTTTATGACATGCTATGATTTATTATAAACAAAGTAATGAAATATAGAGAATTATTCATGAAATAAAATGCATATTTCGAAAAAGTTATATTTTCACTAGTGAAATATTTTCACTCCTCTGAGCAGTGAAAAATATCATATCTGGAACTACTTTTTTTCTTATTTACATTAATGGTCAAGATTTGCATGATTTGCATCTCTTCTATTGAAAGTGATGTATATAATAAAAAGAAAATTCAAATGTTTGTCGTGAATATGACTTTTATTTCATATCGTTAAGTGAAAAAATGTATATTTCATTCGTGCCTTCGGCACTCATGAAATATACATTTTTCACTTCACTCGATGAAATAAAAGTCATATTCACTCCAAACATTTGAATATCCTCTATATATTACATATAATCCAATGGCTTACAAATAATCCAATGGCTTTCAAAATAGTATCGTCTGTAGATGCCATTAGTTTGATGAACTGCTCTTTTTTAGACTCAGATGAATGGTTATTTAGAACACCCACGTTTTGAAATATTTATTTCGCAGATCTTTCTAATACTAAATGCTAGGGCCCAGTCTATGTAGCAGTCAAAATTAGAGTATCGCCCACCCCCATTCCCCCTTATAGATGATTTCGGATATAGTATGTTCGGCCTAGGTTATGGATGGCGACATGTAATTATGTATGCGGGCTAGAAAACAGACGATCATAGTTGATTTTTTTACATAGCTCTTATAACGTCTATAATGTTTTTTATCATTGAGTATTGCGATAATTAATATAATTACAACCTTTCATAAATTATAACATTTTTTCACTATACTACGATCTATAGGGAGCTAAGTAATTCATGATAGATTAGTTTCCCGGCGTATTGATGCTTGGCATCAATGTTTTCTTGTTACCCGATAGCCCCATTTCGGGCCGGGGCCTTTCCGGTGAAACGTGTCCTTTTCGGTTCTTAGTAGGACCGCAGCTCGGGTTACCCTTTTTACCAAAACACTGTAGATTTTGCACGTTTTTTTACTGGAGTATCTATATTCGTCCGCCGATATTGTACTTAAAATGATTAAAAACTTTTTCAAAAGTTTGAACTTTTCGTTGGTTTTGATTATTTAATCGCTATTTATAAGCATCAGAGTGTATACGGCTAAAATGTTTGAAGGCAGAATTTAGCGTTATGGGCGCTAGCAGGGATGTATTTGTTAGGTAGTTATTCAGTTGACGGGTGTCACCCGCGATTATTCCGAGAAACAGCAGACATTATACACTATCCACTTGAAAAAATATTTGATAAGACTTTCATGGAGGGTAACATTCCACATATCTGGAAAGATGCCAATGTATCAGCGCTGTATAAGAACAAGGGAGATAAATGTGAAGCCACAAACTATAGGCCTGTGAGTCTCACTTGCCTAGCTCGCCGATTATGAGAGAAAATAGTCAGGAAAGTAATTATGAACCATATGAATGAAAACAATTTATTCAGTGACTGCCAACTTGGATTTAGGAACAAGAGAGGTTGTGTTCTTCATCTTCTAGATGAACTTGATGATTGGTCCAAGTTTTGTGACAAAAACAAACAAATAGACACTGTTTATTTGGATATAAAGAAGGCTTTTGACTCCGTGCCACATCGAAGACTTTTGTTGAAGTTGCGGAGTTACGGATTTGAAGGTGAAATATTGAAATGGATAGAGGACGTTTTAACTGATCGGCGGCAGCGCGTGGTAGTTAATGGAAAATGCTCTGACTGGAAAAATGTAACCCCCAGGATACCTCAAGGCTCTGTCCTTGGTCCGGTACTTTTTAACATTTACGTGAATGACATGCCGGACAATCTAGACAGTTTCTGCAAGATATTTGCAGACGACAGCAAAATCTATATACCAGTGGACTCATGATCTGATCAAGAAAAAATACAAATAGACTTGCTAAAGCTCAGCTATTGGAGTAAATTGTGGCTATTGGATTTCTCAGTACCAAAATGTAAACTTGTACGGTATGGTAATGTGAAATATCAGTTTGAATGTCAGATGGAAGATAAAAATGGAACTTTACATAATCTACCAAGTGACTCTAAAGAGAAAGACCTAGATATTGTTTTTGAAAATACAATAGAAAGACTGAATTTACCTACTTTATACTATCGGAGGAAACGATATGATCTGATACAACTATTCAAAATTGTGCATGGATATGAAGACATTAAACCAGAGAAGTTCTTTGAATTCAATGATAACTGTACTAGGGGGCACATATTTAAAAACCAAAAAAAGACAAGAGAAAAGTCCAGGGAGTGCCACAATCACAAACAGTAGCCCTTGCCAGACCCCAAGAAGAAGAGGAAACCGACAAATCGAAACAAGCACAAATCGAACAAACGTACAAAAAGCACTAAGATTAGCTCTCTCTTCCCCAAGCGAGGTAAATACTAAAAGGACTGAAAAACACAAGAACAAAATGACACACGAAAGCCTTGTAGAATAAACCACAAAGCAACAAAGAGTAAGCCTAACACCGGGACCACCGCCTTAGAACGGTCGGTAGAGCAAACCACCGGGGGTTTAAAGCTCTTTTACAGCTAGCTAACTTCACCCTGGGTCCCGATGCTACTCTTAATACAGAAACACATAAAAATTCGGTTCGCATAAAGGCTCCCAACTCAGTCAATGCATCAAAGCGAAAACATAAAAATCAAATTAATCACTATAATAAACAAAGACGAGTACTCATGGCTAATTCTACTGAATGCCAGAGTAAATGAAAACCAATAGTTGAACCACGGCGGGCCAAGCCAAAGACATATCGTCAAGCCCCAACCCACTGGTTAAAGTTTTACGAGGAGACCGTCATTCAGTCAGAGGTCCGAACCGCCGTCGTGCAAGCCTTCATATCGGAAATCTATGAGATTGAACAGTTTCCCAGTGAGATGCATAAATCAGTGGAATAGCCTTGATGAAGACATTGTATGCAGTGATACAGTTTTATTATTTAAAACCCGATTGGATAGGGCAATGAGGTCAGATATCTACTAGACATTACCGGAACCGGAAAAGCGCGTTAAGTATAGACGGAGTCTACAAGCTACTCAAGAAGCCTACATAACTCCTAAGAACAAAGAACAAAGAACAAGTTGGTAGTACTAGGAAAACAGATTGTTGAAATGTTATTGTTAAATCTGGTGGCGGTTTGGCCACCAGTACTAGGAAAACAGATTGTTGAAATGTGGTATGTTAAATCTGGTGACGGTTTGGCAAACCCACACTCCACCCCTCCCGAAACACACACACACACACACACACACACACACACACACACACACACACACACACACACACAAAACAAAACAAAAAAAAACCCCGAAACTCCCCAAAGTAAGAGAGATTAACCTACAACACTTTAGTACGTCCCCAACTGGAGTATGCCTCCCCCATATGGGAGTCCCATACCAAAGATAAAAGATACCAAAGATAAAATACCCCAGACAGAGAAACTACAGCGCCGAGCTGCACAATGGACCAACATTTAGTATGACACAAGGTCAATGGCAGTGTTACAGCAATGTTGGAAAATCTAAGCCGGAGGGCCCTCGAACAAAAAAAAAAAGTTAGATTTTTACCTCTGTCTGTTTTACCGCTAGTGGCAACCGCCATGCCGGAATAAAATTCAACCTAAAACCTGATCATCCAAAACTTGCCTCTCCACGACCATTGAAGTCCGCATCCATAGGAACTTCTATAAATATTCTTTCTTTCCACTGGATATTTTCCAGTGGAATGCCATCCCCGATTCGGCTGTGTGTTTGCAACCCTTGACGCGTTCAAGACAGAAGGCAAACTACACAACGCCCGCCACTACTGTCCTTTCGACATCTCTCGGAAAGACGTTTTTTGCTTGGCGTTTTATCTTAAATGAAAATATTTTGTTCTGATTGACTATATCTTATCAAAAACCATTTGTCTTTTTTGTTTCTGTGTTTTGTTCTCAAATGTGTACCCTAAAATTAAATTTATCTCCAAAAATTGGTCTGACCTATGCAATTTCTATAGTAAAGTGATTTTTTTGAATTTTTGTCTTAGTAAATATTTTTAATTTTCTTTGCTGAATTTGAATTATTGATATTTCACAACAATATTGTGAAAATTTTGGAAAAAATGAACAAGTAAAACTTGTTGAAAATCTGCCTCCAAGTTATCTACCCTACAAATTTCTGCATAATTTTCATTCATTTTTACTATGGGAAAAAGTGAAAATATTGGATTTTAAAAAAAACACTGACTAGAATAAAACTTTTTGCACATAGGTAGTTACGACAAATGGTTTTGCATGAACTCATGACAAAAGTTTACAAATTTACTTCTTCTGTTTAAAGCGCCAAGCAAAAAACGACTTTCTGAAAGATGTCGAAAGCACAGTAGGCCCCAAATGGCCATCATGCCCATATATGGTAAAACACTTAAAAATCTTCTCCTCCAGAACCAAGAGAGGTTTGGTGCTGAATCCTACCAAGTTTGTTCAAATAATGACCGTAGGTTGACCTTTGACCTTTTTATGGCAAGGTCAAATTTGCGTTCCTATACATTTATATGGGGGAAATGTTGAAAAGTCATTTTCTCAAATGTATTAAAGACTAATGGCTGAAACTTACAATCTATGATAAAAGTAGTAAAACTTTTTAGTTACAATCAAAATTTTGTCCCTTAAGGGTTGTCTGCCCTCGCCCCTGAGCTATATACATGTATAGATTTGTGTTAATTTTTAAATGTCTTCGTCTCTGAAATTGCTTGAGCAATTTCCACCAGATTTCATATGGAGCCTTCTATCGTAAGGGTATTGACAATTAGTTTGAATGGTTCCGCGCCACTGAACAAGATGGCCGCCATGCCTATATATGGTAAAGTATTTAAAAATCTTCTTCTCCAGAACCAAAAAAGCTTTGAGGCTGAATCTAGGTATAAAACATCGGGAACTCAAGATATACCAGGTTTGTTCAAATGATGGTCGTGGGTTGACCTTTGACCTTTTTTACGGCAAGATCAAATTTGCGCACTCGTACATTTGTATTGGGAAAATTCCTCAGCATGTATTAAAGACTAATGGCTGAGGCTTACGATGGTTGATTAAAGAAGTAAACGGTTTAAGTACCATCGCAATTGGGAGGGTGTATATCTGCCCGTACCCCTGGGCTATATACATGTATAAAATTGTGCAATTTTAAATGTATTCTCTCAACCTGCGTGAACAAATGTCACCAGATTTCACACGCCTTCTGTCGAAATGGTATTGCCAATTTGTTCGAATGATTCCTCGCCATTGAACAAGATGGCTATCATGCCTATATATGGGAAGAACACTTAAAAATCTTCTCAAGAACCAAGAAAGCTTTGAGACAGAATCCTGGTATATAGCATGGGGGACTCAAGGTCTACAAAGTTTTTTTGAAATAATGGTCCTAAGTTGACCTTTGATCTCTTTACGGCCAGCTCAAATTTGCACCCCCATATATTTGTATGGGGAAAATGTTGAAAAGTCATTGTCTCAATATGTATTAAAGACTAATGGCTGAAATTTGCAATGTATAATTAAAAGAAAAAAGGTAAGAGAAAAGTCCAGGGAGTGCCACAATAGCAAACCGCAGCCCTTCCCAGACACCAAGAGGAAGAGGAAACCGACAAAACCAAACAAGCACAAATCAAATAAACGTACGAAAAGCACTAAGATTAGCTCTCTCTTCCCAAAGCGAGGTAATTGCAATGCTAAAAGGACTGAAAAAAAAACACAAAAACAAAATGACACAAGTTAAGACATAAAACAAATCGCCCCGTAGAATAAACCACAAAGCAACAAAGAGTAAGATTAACACCGGGACCACCGCCTTAGAACGGTCAGTAGAGTAAACCACGGGTTTGTGGGTGTGTGCGTGGGGTGGGGTGGGGGGGGGGTTAAAGCACTTTTACAGCTAGCAAACTTCACCCTGGGTCCCGATGCTACTCTTAACACAGAAATACATAAAAATTCGGTTCGCATAAAGGCTCCCAACTCAGTCAATGGATCAAAGCGAAAACATAAAAATAAAATAAAGCACTATAATAAACAAAGACGAGTACTCATGGCTAATTCTACTGTACGCCAGAGTAAATGAAATCCAATAGTTGAACCACTATATATATATATATATATATATATATAGAGAGAGAGAGAGAGAGAGAGAGAGAGAGAGAGAGGGGATATTCAAATGTTTGTCGTGAATATGACTTTTATTTCATCGAGTGAAGTGAAAAAATGTATATTTAATGAGTGCCGAAGGCACGAATGAAATATACATTTTTTCACTTCACGAGATGAAATAAAAGTCATATTCACGACAAACATTTGAATTTTCTTTTTATTATATACATCACTTTCGACAGAAGAGATGCAAATCTTGCATTTGCAAGGGGAAGTCTGACACGCAGTTTTGTCCCTTGGCGGTGACATATATAAGAATTTACCGCATAACATTAGTTAGAATGTAAGGAACATGTTGGAATCAAAATTATTTTGATTTGCCGAAACTTTTTGTTTTTTGTTTTCCGGGACGTTTTACATGTTAAGCACTGAGTGTCGACGCCATGACGTTCATGTTTTGTTTGGTGACGTTAGATATGACGTCAGAAACGCGCATTGGCGTGTAAACAATAAAAGAAAAAGAAAAAGAAAAAGAAAAAAATTCATCTCGTGTAATGAAAGCATTCAAATTTTCACTCGTGCATAATGACCATAAATGTAAATAAGAGAAAAAGTAGTTCCAGATCTTATATTTTTCACTGCTCAAAGGAGTGAAAATATGTTTTATATTTTCACTAGTGAAAATATAACGTTTTCGAAATATGAATTTTATTTCATTAATAATTCTCTATATTTCATTACTTTGTATATAATAACATTTTAGTAACAATCAAAATTTGTCCCCTGGGGATTATCTGTCCTTGACCCTGATCTATACACATGTCTAAAAATGTGTAATTTTTCTTCAAACCGCGTGTGTAATTTTCACGAGCTTTCAAATGGGGCCTTCTGTCGAAAGGGTATTGACAATTGGTTCGAATGGTTCTGTGCCATTGAACAAGATGGCCGTCATGCCGATATATGGTAAAAGCACTATAAAATCTTCTTCTCCAGCACCAAGAAAGCTTTGATGCTAAATCTTGGTATATAGCATTGGGGACTCAACGTTTACCAAGTTTGTTAAAATGATGGTCGTGGGTTGAATTTTTGCCTTTTTACGGCAAGGTCAAATTTGCGCAGTTATATGGGGAAAATGTTGAAAAACATTTTCTCTGTATGTATCAAAGACTAATGGCTGAAACTTACAATGCATGATTAAAGAAGTAAAACTGTTATGGTACCATCAAAATTTTGGGGGTTATCTACCCTTTCCCCTGGGCTATATCCATGTATGAAATGGTGAAACCTTTAAATATCTTATCTTAAACCTCTTGAACAATTTTCATTAGATTTCACTTGGGGCCTTCTGTCGAAAGGGTATTGACAATTTGTCCGACTGGTTCCGAGCCAATCAGCAAAATGACCGCCATGCCAATATATAGTAAAAGCACTTAAAAATCTTCTTCTCCAGAACCAAGAATGCTTCGAGGCTGAATCTTGGTATATAGCATCGGGGACTCAAGGTCTACCAAGTTTGTTCAAATGACGGTCGTGGGTTGACCTTTGACCATTTTACGGCAAGGTGAAATGTGAAAAGTCATTTTCTCAGTACGTATTAATCAAAGCGCTGTAGGCGCTGGTGGCCTGGGCATCAGAAGGCCCAAGTGCTTCAAAGCTCAACAGATTTCAAATAAACACAAAATTTGTAAATGCTAATATGATGAATACAGTATTTCAATAGAAAGTCTCACTCTCATAGAGAATATGGTTTCTGAGGTGATAATTTTAAGGAATTCTTTCTATTTTCCATGGCAATCAGTAAAAATAAAGCCCTGTTGCTGATAAAAGATTACTCAAGGAACATTACAATATACGTCTTGTCGAAGTATCTGCAATCGCTGGGCAGTAAATACTTTCCAATTATAAGTATATGGAAACTGTAACTGGCATAGCAACCAAACCAAAGTGTCGATTTTCATAAAAATACAAACTTTCAATCCCCCAACCCAAGGATGCTACAGATGAAATTTGGGCTCAACTTGCCTTGTTGTGTCAGAGGAGATGTGTCTGAAATTGTTGACGATGACAAACTATGACGGCGACAACAATGGAGAACTATCCTATACACTTTTTCGGAGCCTTATGCTCTGGTAAACTTAAGACAAAAAGGAATGACATTGATGTTGAACTATGTATCAATGAAAACAAAAGATCTAGTATTGTTCATGGTTTTATTAATTATAACATGAAAGTAAAATACAGGCTTTCAACTGATTATGAGGGGCGTTCATTTAATTGTTTCAGTAATGGCCCACCACACCGCGTGACTGTAAGGAGCACGTGGAAACTTTGGTGATTTTACGTGTGTGTGTGTGTGTGTGTTGGGTGGGGGTGGGGTGGGGGGGGGGGCGCTGATTTTCTATAATAGGATGAAATTTCGGTCTAATCCGTTCAGTTTTTCAAAAGTTATTGAAAGTTCGTTGGTTCAGTCATAAACACTCAAAAGTAAAGGCACACTATAAAAAAACGCAGCAACCGGTTTAAGAGATCTGTGTCTTATCCATGACAACGCACCTGCTCACAAGTGTGTTCTTGTCCAAGATTTCTTGAAAGAGAAAAAGATAGTTCAGCTCTCTCATCTACCTTATTCGCCAGACCTTAGTCCCTGCGTCCTTTTTCCTGTTTCCTTCACTAAAGAAAACCCTTTCTGGTCGTCGTTATAAATCCCGAAGTGTACTTGGTAGTGCAATTTACCAGTGTCTTCAGGGTATACCTAAAAATGCCTACTTTTCTGCCTTTACAGAATGGATTTCGGTACTTGAAAAGTGTGTTTTCGTCAGGGGAGAATACTTCAAAAGGTTGAAGTAAACGAAATGTGAATGAGATTAATAGCGCGCGCCCTGTAGAACTCAAATGACAACATTAAATGAACGCCCCTCGTATGATCAGAAGAAAGACATATTCCTGAAGACATATAATGGTGGTAATTTGATAAATAAAGGCCGAATGCCAAATGATACCCAATATTTGGGCAAATAAAAAACTAAAACAGATGTTTTTAAGAGCAATGGATAAATCTATAAGAAGTTATAGTATGGGCTATAATGCGCAGTTTCGGCTAATAAAGCCTCATCAGTGACTTTGAATGAAACAGGCTCAACAATTCAAAAACACATGCAAATCTTCATATAATGATAAGAAAACATGCCAACATTTCAGAAGAAACCAGTCAAAGATGTAGAAGGAGGTGGACACAAGCGTTAAAAATTGCTATTTCTCATTTCACAAGGGCTGTAATTATGTCAGAAATATTTGGATCGAAAATTCAATACCACATATACATCCTCATATACAGAAAAGAAGAAAATCTTCAAAATTTAAGAATTATCCGATAAAAAATGTTGGAGGCGCTAGGGGCACAAGATGTGTGATGGACACACAGACGGATAGAAGGACACACAGAAGGACAAGGACCATTTCTATAGTCCCCCGCCTCCCTCCTTCATCGAGTGACAAACAAGAAGAATAGTTGCACTATAACATTTAATCATCTTTAACGGTTGTTTTTATTTTCAAAATGGCAAAGTTTTTCATGATGTACTTATTCATTCACATGTCAATTAAGTTACTGATCTGAATGAAAAACTTACAACCACTACGAAAGAGACACAAATGTCAGTTTGAGCATATTTGTTCAATCTATTCTTGTAGAAATTCGAAAAAAAAAAATCCTGTTGTTAATGAAAGCTTAATTATCTGAAAGAGTAGATGAAATTATGTGAAAACGTGAAACTGTATGTTCATGTTGTCCTACAAAGGTTTGTATAGATAAGATATATAACCCGCATATTGAAAAGAAAAGATTAAATATTTGCATGACTAGAGATCCATTTGAAAGCCTGTAAAATACAGTCGACTCTAATTATCTCGAACTCCAAGGAACTGTCCGAAATACTTCGAGATATCCGTAGTTCGACATGTCAGATTTGCAGAATTATGGAACAAATAAATCAAACAACCACGTTTAACGAACGGATATGTAATTTGATTCCTAAAATCAGATACATTTTGTAACCTTTTGTTAGATTTCCATGTTAAAACAGGGACCGGGTTTTCAGTTCGAGATAAGCGGTTATTCAAGATAATCGAAGTCGAGATAACGAGAGTCAACTGTATACAAAAAAAAACAAACTAGAAATATGTCTACAGTACACGGATGTCCCCACTTTGGGTACCTTTACAAAACTGTGGAAACCTTGCCAAATTAGCCTACGTCAATGCGGGGACATCTGTGTATAGACACATTTCTAGTTAACAAAGAATAAAAAATAATGAGAAATATAAGACCCTTTGCCTGCAAGGTCGGTAACTATTTAACCATGAGACTAAGAAACCAATTTTGTGTTCTCTACGAAGTGATTTTCAACAAAGAATCCAAAAATAATGAGAAATATAAGGCCCTTTGCCTGCAAGGCCTGTAATTCTTAAACAATAAGACTAAGAAACTCCGTAGTAAATGATTTTCAACAAAGAATGCAAAAATAAGGAGAAACATAAGGCCCTTTGCCTGCAAGGCCTGTAACTCTTAAATCATAAGACTAAGAAACTCAGTTTTGTGTTCCCTAGTAAGTGATTTTCAACAAAGAATGCAAAAATCATGAAAAAAAAAATAATAAATAAAAATAAGGCGTGCATCCAGAGTATAAGTAAGGGAGATAACTCCAGACGGACAGATGGCCGGACAAACGGACGTTCATGCACCTTTGCCTGCAAGGCCTGGAACTCTAAAACCGTAAATCTGAGAAACTCAATTTTGTGTTGTCTAGTAAGTGGTTTTCCATGAAGAACCCAAACATCATGAATAAAATAAGGCGTATATCCAGAGTGTATGTACCAGTCTGTCTTTCTTTGGTTAATATTTATTATTGTTATTTAACAGTAAATATAGCTGAAAGTTATCAGAACATTTAAGCTTAATACGGTTTCAAACATCAAAAAATTTCTTTTAGGTACTTTGGCTGTCAAGATCGGCTATCTCCATACAGAGTAATAATTTGCAGTTATGAATAAGCTCATCAGGGCTCAAAATTCTTACTCAAACAGTTTCGTATGAAAGCATCGTACAATATCGAAGTTTGTTGTAAACATAAACCTTCTTATGTTCAACCCGAATTTATATTTATTTTCACGGGCCTTTTTTAGCGTAGTTGCAGGCGGTACTTTACACTTTTACTAGTTTTTTTTCCGTAAATGATTTGGCAGGGGTTGAAATTTTGGTATGACTAGTAAGGCTTAGCAAGCCAAGCCCAGATCAAAACTATCGGCTGAAACTTACAATGTATGATTAAAGACTATACAGGTACCATCAAAATTTTGGGGGTTATCTGCCCTTGCCCCTATATAAAATTGTGTAACTTTAAATGTCTTCTTCTCTGAAACTGCTTGAGTAATTTTCACCAGATTTCACATCTTCCGTCGAAAGGGTATTGATAATTTGTTCGAATGGTTCTGCGCCATTGAGCAAGATGGCTGTCTTGTCCATATATGGTAAAAGCACTGAAAAAGCTTCTCCAGAACCAAGAAAGCTTTGAGACTGAATCTTGGTAGATAGCATTGGGGACTCAGTGTCTACCAAGCTTGTTGAAATGATGGTCGTAGGTTGACCTTGACCTTTTTACACCAAGGTCAAATTTGCATCCCCATATATTTATATGGGGAAAATGTTGGAACAGTCATTTTCTCAAAATGTATTTAAGACTAACGGCTGAAATTTGCAATGTATGATTAAAGTAGTTATAACCAAAACGTTGTCCATTTGGGGGTTATCTGCCATTGTCCCTGATAAAAGCACTTAAAAATCTTCTTCTCCAGAACCAAGAAAGCTTTTAGGCTGAATCATGGTATATAGCATATAGGACCCAAGGTCTACTAAGTTAGTTCAAATGGTGGTCGCGGGTTGAGTTTTGACCTTCTTACGGCAAGGTCAAATTTGCGCAGTCATAGTTTTGTATGGGGAAAATGTTGAAAAAATAATTTTCTCAGTATGTATTAAAGACTAATGGCTGAAACTTACAATGTATGATTAAAGAAGTTAAAAAAGTTATGGTACCATCAAAATTTTGGGGGTTATCTGCCCTTGCTCTGGGCTATATACATGTATAAAATTGTGAAATCTTTAAACATCTTCTTCTCTTAAACCTCTTGAACAAGTTTCATTAGATTCCACATAGGGCCTTCTGTCGAAAGGGTTGTGACAATTTGTTCGAATGGCTCCGCGCCATTGAACAAGATGGCCGCCATGCCGATTTACGGTAAAAGCACTTAAAAATCTTCTTCTCCAGAACCAAAAAAGATTTGAGGCTGACTCTTGGTATATAGCATCGGGGCTCAAGGTCTGCCAAGTTTGTTCAAATGATGGTCGTGGGTCGACCTTTGACTTTTTTTATAGCAAGGTCAAATTTCCTCTCATACATTTGTATGGGGAAAATGTTGAAAAATCATTTTTTTCGGTATGTATTAAAGACTAATGGCTATAACATATACAATGAATGAGTAAAGTTGTTTCGGTACCATCAAAATTTTGGGGGTTATCTGCCCTTGCTCCTGGCCTAAATACATATATAAAATTGTGAAATCTTTAAACGTCTTCTTCTCTTGAACAACTTTCATTAAGTTTTCACATGGGGCCTTCTGTCGAAAAGATGTTGACAATTTGGGCAAATGGTTCCGCGCCATTGAACAAGATGGCTGCCATACCCATATGTGGTAAAACACTTCTTCTCCAGAACTAAGAAAGCTTTAAGGCTGAATCATGGTATTCAGCATCGGGGACTCACTGAAAGTCTACTAAGTTTGGATGACCGTTGACCTTTTTACCACCCAGGGAAACCCGATATCGGGATATCGGAGGTTGCGAGATTTCGGAGGTAAACAAATGATGTCATCCAGCGACAGTGTATGTACTTATCCTCTTTTAATGATCAAAAAAGTGCTTCTGGAGGATAAGCAACGTAACCTATATTTTCTCAGTTGAATAGCTTAATATATGAAAATGGAATTTCAATATAAAGTCACCTCCTATTTATTCAAAAACACGTTTGAAAAGGAAATTTCATTGTTTTTCACCCAAATTCCATTTTCAATTGTTTATAGCTTTTATCCTGTAAAGCTTTTTCATTGAGTATATATGTCTGTATAATCTAGAACATTTCTATAAATTATACAAGAAATAGCAGATGTGAAAAAATACTAAAGTTGGAGATTTTTTAGATTTCTTTAGGGTTGTTGTCATATTTATTGGTAACAGGATGTCGGAGGTATGATGCAGGGATGTCGGAGGACAGATTTATATTGGTTAACGGGATATCGGAGGAAAGGAAATTTTGTGTTCTTCTTAAAACGGCAACATCTTTTCTGAAACGTGATCTTGCCTGGTTTAATATGTTGAAGACGATTACCTGAATCGTCAGGAGTGGCATGTAGCAAGCGAACAAAGCGTTTATGCTGACTGGCAAAGAATAAATGAAATAATGTGCCATAAACTTATCAAGGTAAAACATCAAGATAACCAGCCTTCGTGATGAAAACCCTGGTAACAAACACGACTTCACATAGAAAAAGTGGGGATTTCAGGGTTATAAATTTTTTTCCTTGTTTCTGCTCTTAAACATGTATTAAGAACCACGTCGTTTCTGCTCTAAAACATAGGTTGCCGGTTATCGTTAGAACCGCCTCGATGAAAAAATAAATAATAATAATACGAAAATTAACAGTTTTCTTTCTGAAAAGTTTGTATTTTTTAAGACATGAAAATTTCATTCTGCGTGTTTTCATATTTGTTCATCACAACGTTTTGTGCCTTTGGTGAGTTTCCAGGCCTATACACAGACTTTTGAAATGGAAGGGGCTGGTGTGTGAATTATTGGCTATTCTTAAAGGGGGCACAGATGCCAACAAAACGCCGATGGGGGCTGCAAAATTAAGGCATGTAAAATGATTTTAAGGCCAAACCTGCATGATTTTTAAAATAATTGGCCCGAAAGGGGTACAGGTCTCGTTTCATCGTTTGGTAGGTCAGACACTTCATGGATTTTTCACTTACATTTATTTTAGGCTTAAAAACACAGGCCAGTGGGTTTTGAAATGGGGATGTGTGACCGTGTGGAGGCGTGCAAATGCTCAGAAAATGTCGATTTAGAGGCGAAAAGTAGGGGTGTAACCTGTGTTTTCGATTAAAATCTGCTTGATTTTTTAAATAATTTGTCCACAATGGGGGCTACGCTCGCGAACCCCCCCCCCCCCCCCCATCTGCTTGATTTTGAATAAATTTGTCCACCCCCATCCCCAACCACCACACACGCACGCACGCGCGCGCGCGCGCACAGCGCGTATGGAAGAATACATTACAAAATCTGCAATGTTTTCTGTTGATAGCAAATAAAAATGACAAAGGTCTCCTCGATACAACTCGATACAACTCATATAATTATTATATCACGCTAGCAAATTTATGCGGTAAAGACCCCTTGCAAATCTCACTTATATTAGGAAAATGGGATTACAGGGGAATGTGTAATTTTTCTGGCTGCTGCTTAAAAGCCTAGATAAGCTTACTGTCCGTAAAGATTTGTAGACAATAGAGGAGTTGAAAGCCCGTATGGTATAGACTGGGACTCAGAGGTATGCTTCTTAACAGATTGTAAACATGTTTTAAGAGCTCATCGTTTGATTATTATTATTATTATTATTATTATTATTTGTTGTTGCTAAATTCTAAATTAAGCGACCCACCTAACACAGGTGATGGTCAAATATGAACGACTCAGTATAAGATAGATTCTTGTAATTAGATATACAAATGTCAGCCCGATGGACGAATAAGCATCTGTTGTTAACTTTATTATAGAGTTTTTGTACTGATATTGGTGAATATTGTGCCGAGTTGGGATATTGCTATAAATAATTGATATATCATAGATTTACAGTGGTAACGTTACGTTTATTATTTCTGATCTGATGGCACTCGTTTGCACCACATCAGCGCTGAGATTCTTACGAGTTTCCAAAATCAACATTTCAATCAAAACTTAGGTAGGAAAATATCACGTTTCACATACAGAACATCATTTTTGCAGCGAAAAGCTGTTTTATTGCATATAAGTTCTTAAACGTAATGGCATTGGTTCTAGTAATATTATTACATTAAACTCTCATTCAAACCAATCAAACCCTATTAAAATTGCTACAAAAAGAGACACTAGTATTTGCACACAGGCTTAGACCATATTGTGCGAGCAGGTTTTAATTTATATTGCTTTTTTAGACAGAACTCACTCCGTCAATTTTCAGTGCCTCCGAAATCCAGCAACAGTCCCTCCGAGGTCCACAGCATCATGTGTCAATGTACCTCCGAATATTCCGTTATCCAAAATTTCGCTAGTACTTGCTTTAAATTTCATCCGGAGGCGTTATTTTTTTTGTTGATAAACTATAACAACTATGAAGACAGTCGGAGAAAAGATAAGTCCATCCTTGGGCAATAATAAACCAACATGTCATTTACCATGATCGGGCTGATAGCCGTCGAAGAGGCAAAACATGAGATGAAAAATAGATCATCATGGTTCAAATGCCGTTTTCACCTCCACAAAGTAGCTGAGAAAGGAAATATTTGCTTTAACATATTCATTATTATGTCTCTAGAACGAGCAACTCAGCTTTTTTATCAAATGATTAAGATATAAGCTATCAAAAATGGATAAGTACATACCCTGTCGCTGGATGACGTCATTTGTTTACCTCCGAAATCTCGCAACCTCCGATATCCCGATATCGGGTTTCCCTGGGTGTTTTACGGCAATGTCAAATGTGTGTCCTAGTTGCTGTGGCAATACTGGAAGAAGTTGCATGGTATTTGCAGATATGTAATGGCTGTTTTCATCAGATGAGCGAATCTTTGTTGTTGTTGTTTTAAAGGCTCCACATTCCTCAAAAATAGACATTTTTTCCAAGAAAGATTTAATAAATTGATATATAGTATTAGTACAATTATAAAATGTAGCATCTGACTGCCTGTAAAACTTCAGTTAGTCTCTCGTTTTTTGAACTGGATAAAAAATGAAATGATTTTTTATCGTATCTCTGAATTAATGTTGGCATAATTGATTCAGAGATACAATAAAAAATCAATTCAAGAGCGAGAGACTAACTGAAAATTGCCACATTTTATGATCATATTAATACCATATATCAAATTATTAAACCTTTCTTGGATAATGAAATGTCTATTTTTAAGGAATATGGAGCCTTTAACCAACTGTGTTTAACCCTATCTTCTTTTATCTCCTGACTATCCTATCTACTTCTCGATTCTTCCTTCAAGTCCGCATGGACGTAAGGAATATCCAAAGAAAGAAAGAGAGAGCAAAAAGAAAGACAAATGAAGGAGTTTTGGCACGGTCTTTTCCCTTGGTCTGCGGAATTATTGCATAGTAGGCCTACGGAGTGTATGGACAAGCGGAATTATGTATGGACAAGCGGAATTATTGCACAGTAGGCCTATGGAGTATATGGACAAACAATGCAGTCCCTTTGTGGGTTGCAAAAATGCATAAATTTACTGGCTCTGAGTTCAGGTTTTTCGCATCTCAGGGGATGCGAAACCTCACGAAACTCTCCATCTTGTCATCCATATTATAGATGAGGAAAATGAAGTCCCCTTAACAAGATTTTGGTCATATAATGCAGAGTGGATTGAGGTACATATATATGTTCTAGGACTTGGTATAAATTCATGGTTCACCATTCGAACCTGCCTGGTTAAAAGAGAGTCCGAACAATAAACTGTAGTCTGATTCATTAATTCGTAATATTTCCATGTTTAACCTTTTCTTATTTTATTTTTTATTTATTTATTTTTTTTACCTCAAAAACCTCACTTTATCTATTTTTCACATCAAGGATTAGATCATTCGGGGAGGTGGCGGTGGGACTGTCAAAAAGGGGAGGGGTGTGCTACCATGACAGTAATTGCTTAACTAGATTAGAAAGAAGGGAAAAACGTAGCTCTATATCTACATCGGTTATTCTCTGATTAATTTGCAGTCCACGATTTTAGCTCTGTGTTTATTTATTTATTTATTTATTTATTTATTTATTTATTTATTTTTTTTGGTCATCACCATTTAGCAGACCATCATTAAATGTTATTCCGTATTAATTTAAATATAGACCTACGGAATTTAACGTTAAATTGGTAGTCTGCAAAATGATGATGAAAAAAAAAAACAACTAAAATTGCGGACTGCAAATTAATGAGAAAATAGCGGATGCTGATCTAGATTTACTTTTTTTTTCGTATTTCCGGATTGCAGAAAATCCGGAAAATTAGTTTTTTTATTTGTGTGAAACCATTTAAAACGGTGCAAATGGGTTATATTTCAAGGTAGGACACATTTACCTGCACACCGGTTGTGACCAGCCTATGAAAATGGGTCAATCCATGTGTGACATTTGACCTATCGGAGGAATGTGAACTTCTCCAAATCCAACCAATCAGAGCAGGGATTTCCCACTGCGATTGTACATGTAGTATCCACAGTGTAAAAGTTTCCAACTGTTATTTGGGTTAATCGAAAGAAAAATAAATAAAAAATTGAAGTCGCAATAATCAGAAATAAATTTTGGTTTATTTCATTCTTAATGCACCGAGTTACCAAACTGTCAGGTAGGTGTCACTTTTTATTTCTGAAATTTAGAAGAAAATTTGTAAAAATCTTTACATTCCAAAGTTCTTTGTTGATACACCACCTCCATTCATTCATAAAATTCTTTCCACATGTGTGGGTGAACAAAGACTGTTTGCCCGCGTGGCAAGAACTTTAATAAAATTTCTTGTCAGAGTTACAAGAAAATGCCAATTTTTATAAACTGGTTGGGTTAAAATAATAAGAATTTAAGGTGCTTATATTAAATTCACCCACTGAAGTACGTCTAAAAAAAAAAAAATAATTTGCCATATTAATATTTATTATTATTTTTTCTTTTTGAAGAAACTTATTTTTAATATAATTAACAGTGATGCTGGAAATTCGGGAGATCAGTGATGGGATAAAGTCTGCTCAAGTATGATGCATTCTGAAATGGAAAGGACACACAAAAAAACTATATTTATGAAAAGATAGAATAATTACTGATTCTGCTAAAATTTAGAAAGCTCATGTTAACTCTACTCTAAGGTTATCCCAATGAACTGTTTGCTACTCTATCTATCCTAAATGTCATGGGAAAACTTCTCTGACTGTTGTGTCCAGTGCTTCAATATTTTTATCATAAAAAGATCAACATTTTTTGTTGAAAAGAAAAAACAAAACAAAAAATAAATAAAACAACAACAAAAAATTATCAAGCGCTCTGCAGGGACAGCTGTTATAATACCTATTTCCTGTCATTGGGCTCATCAAATTATATTAACCATTCACAACTGCAGCAGGAGACAGTTTGATTTTTTTTATTTTTTTTAAATAAGCCTAACTAACATTTCATGTAAATCATCTTTGCATTTGCTTATGATTCACATGGTATGTCAAGGCTTATTTTCACTTAGAAAAAAAAAATATTATCTGCAACAAATTTTGCTTTAAAAGGTAAAAATGACTTTTGTTGTAGGTTTGACTTGACCATCATGTTATTACAGTTATAAACAATGTTTACCTTTACCACTCTGGACAAATTCAGCAGATGTCTCATTGATGATATTTTTCATATTTTCCCAACCAATTTTCTGGACAAAAAATGAAAGCATTTCAGAATATTTCTGCTGAAGATTTTACCCAGCACAGTAAGCATTAATTTGTTAATCCAGGTTGTCTAATAATGCTGTTAAGGCCAGAGAAACTTAATTATTAGATTCTCATCCCCACCTGCCCCTAAATATTCTGACCAAATAAAAAAAAAAAAAAAAATTGAGGTGGAAAACTTTTTGAGAGACAACTGGACTTTTGCTGAAAACAGATATTATACCACTTTTAAGAACTGCAAATTAATTATTGTTAAGAATAATAGAGTATTAAAGCAAGGTTTTCTTTTTTGTACATGTTACATGTAGTTAGTGTCAGTTATCTTGTTTTGCTATGACTGACATCTTCACTTGTATGGCCCAGGAATAAAAAATAAAATCCACCCACCCACTCCATTTTTTTTTTTTTTTTTTTTCTATCTGGATAAGAATCTATTTTAATTTTCTCTGGCCTAACATCAGTTAACATACCATATTCGACCTAATTACCGCACTGTGTGCTTAGGTTTTTCAAAACTACTGGGAACACTCAGTTGTGATAAAATATGTATCTACCTATTAAGGATACACCATAAAAAGATCAGAAAAGGACTTATTTGATGATGATTATGCCATTTTTTTCTGATTTTCTTTTTAAAAGCATATGTTGTGGGTACTCATTTGAATTGCATCGACAAGTCGATGCAATTCAAATGAGTACCCACAACATATGCCTTTATAAAGAAGTAAAGAAAAAAAGAACACTACTGAATGACTTTGCGCTTATAGGGGTATGTGCGGTAATTAGATGGAATACGGTATTTACAATATTTAATATACAGGTATAGCATCATTTCATGTCAGATCAGGTAGGTCACTGTTAGCCGCATTTGTCAAACCTGCTTGTATGCAGGGCATAGTCGCCCGTCGGTCTCACTACAGCTGTCATGTTTTTTAGTGTGCATTTGTCCAGTCAATTCCTCATACCATATTAACCCAGAATATTGGGACAGACAGGCATGTACAAACAGTGTGGACCCGGATAAGACCCCACAGATTGGGTCATCTGATCAGGGTCTGCATAGATTGCCACTCATGCAGCAGTTCTAGACACATCTGACATCAAGTAGTAAGATGGACTTGTTACAGGAAAGGTATGGTAAAGAGTCATCATAGTTCTTGATAAGGTGCTTTTTTATCAGTCCAACAGTATTGATATTTTTCTTATTTCTCCACGAAAACATATGTGGTGGGTACTCATTAGAAGCTTTTAATGAGTACCTACAAGGTATGTTTTCATGGAGGAATAAGAAAAATATTTACTTGATACCCACTCTTATCTAGGCCTATGGTTATGGCATCCTAATATTTAGGGTCTATGTGGTAATTATCAAAGTTTCGAGGTTCTCTAAAACTTTTGTCAGTGAGTGCATCATGCCACTCCAGACCACCTGTCACAAAACTAGGTTGCTATGACCTACTTCTAAAATAAATATCTAATCAGTTTAGCAAGCCAGGACTTAGCTGGTATTGCTGCTAAACCGGAGACCTGGAGGGCAAACTACATACCTCAGCTTCTGTATGCCAGAGCCCCACAAACTCCCATTATTTGCTTGCAGTCCGCCATCCAGATCATCTGAAACAAACTTAGTCTCTGTGACTTGCTGAGCCAGGTAAAATTTGCATGGCCTGTCTTGGCTTCATTACCTGAGCCTCCTCAATAACCCATGTGTGAGCGGACACAAAACTTTAGTCAATATGTGCCACTTTTGCAGAAATAAGTATTACTCTTTTCAACCAAATTGCCACACTGCACTTAGGTTTTTCAAAATTACTGGGAGAACTTGTTGTGAAATATGTATCCACCTTCTAAGAGGAAGCTTTAAAAACAAGATCAGCTAATGACTTATTTAACCCTTGTCCTGCTGAATAAATTTAAATTGTTGTTTTTTTTTTATTTATTTTATAAAAGCATGTTGTGGGTACTCATTTGAATTGCATCGACAAGTCTATGCAATTCAAAAGGTTGCCCACAACATATGCTTTTATAAAGACTAGCTTTAACCTGAAGACTATGAAATTGTTTGACTATGCGCTTATAGGGATATGTGCGGTAATTAGATCAAATATGGTAGATAAAGTTTCAAAGACAAACTCACTATCACTTTTCTTCAATAAGTACAAACCACAGCAGTACATGCAACCCACCAACTCAGATCACCACAAAAAATATGAGCTGTAACGTGAGAAAAAATACCTTCTAACGTGCTTCCAATCAAAACTCAAATCAGCCTGTGCACCTGTGCAGCATAGCTCTTGATAGGATGCTTTTTTCAGTCCAAAACTATTGATACTTTAATTAGTTCTCCACAAAAACATATGTTGTGGGTAGTCATTAGAAGCGCCTCAGTGAGGCGCTTCTGATGACTACCCACAACAGACGTTTTCATGGAGAAATAAGAAAAAAATTACCTGATACCCACTCTTATCTAGGCCTATGTGCGCAGTCTGATAAGTCTTCAATGATCTGCATCCTTGGCTGTCGAAAATGCCTAGTGAAGATTCTGATCAGACTCTGCAAAAGTGCAGGCTAATCCGAATCTGTTGGGAGCACATGTCCTAAGGTATGTTTTCTGACATTACAGCTCACATGGTCATCATGACATACTTTATGAAAATCAGTTGTTGGTCAGGTTTTCATGGTTGGACTCCAGTCTAGGTTTCTGAAAGGGCAATTTCCTAGTTCATACATCTTTGGGACACACTGTGACCCTCTTTTGTGAAAATCAACAGCTTGTCAGATTTTTAAGGTCCAATTCCTATTATCTGCTCACATCTATGAAGTTGAGATATGGATTCAACATTGAGCTTTTTGGATCAGATTGCTATTATCTGCAGCCATCCCACCAGTCAGGGTCACCCATCATAAATGTGGGTCACCATGACCTAATTTTGCAAAGTCTACACCTGACCAGGGTTTCAACTGTGAATCTGTATCTCCATTTCATAAAAAGGCACAAGCCCTCTCAAACTTAGTATACAGTGCTCCAGCTAGGATTTTAGGGCAGAGGGGTGCCGGGAAGGGCACTTCTGCATGGTTATACACGAATGAGGGCACCATGTGTCATGTGATTTGCTAAGTATCATGACATGTTACAAAATATAATCCCATTCCACAATAAATGCCTCAGACTGGATTTTGATTGTGTTGGGGTTTAACGACACGTCAACCCTTGAGGGTCATTTTGTGTCGTCTCCCAGAGAAAGGGAGAAAAGAGATAGAAGAGAGAGTAGAGGAGATGAAAGAGAGGGACAGGGAAGAAAGAGGAACAGGAATGAAAGTGAAGAAACAGAAGAAATAAAAACATTCCCCCTCTACCCTTACCCACTACAAGGATAGCAGGCCTTGCCCAACTGTAAGCCAATATCAGTTGGACGCCCCAGTGATGTAAGATACACAGCACCTTCGCACCACCCGACCACCCCCACCTCAGACTGGAATACACATAAAACTGACCTTTACACACTGAAAAACTTTTTAAATTTTTATCCGATTTTCATGAAATTTTCAGCAAAATATAGGGTTTTATGTCTGGAGTTGAAATAAGGCAGATGACAGCTTCAGAAATATAAATGCATCCCACCACCATGCAGAACACCAGACATAATCTGGGTCATTGTGATGGTGTGACCTACTTTTGCAAAATTCTACACATTATTTTTTTTTTTTTTTTTTTTTTTGATTGGACATATATGTTACATGGCAGCAGATCTGGAAACAGTTTGCATGAAATGTCAAAGCTTAAATTATTTTGGAGAAAAATAAATAGAAAAGTTAAATTGTTGTCTGTATCTTTTCGACAGCCTAGCCAAAATGCTCCTTCAAGCAGAGCCTTGTGTCATTGTGTGACATACATGTATATGCTTACCTTCTAGGATAAAAGAACTTCAGCAAGAATGTTGACAAGATGTAGCTTTCTATAAACCAGCTATCACTGAATGTCAAAAATGTCAAACCCTTAACCAGTCAGCATGACAACCCGCACTAGACGTGAATCGGGGGATCAAAACTATGAGGAAGTCTGTGTTATTGGGAATGGTGCATATGGCACAGTATATAAGGCCAAGGACTTGATGAATGATGGCCAGTTTGTTGCAATGAAGACTATACGTATTCAGAATACAGAAGAAGGAATGCCAATGAGTGCAATTCGAGAAATCTCACTGTTGAAGCAACTGGAAGCTTATGAACATCCCAACATAGTCAGGTGAGTGATTTCAGGCATATATACTCAGCAGATATGAGAAATATAGTTTTTTATGTGGGTACTCATAAGAAGTGCTTTGGTGAGCTTTCTCTAGAACTGCTTTTAAAATTACAGGACTTGTTAAGTATTTTGATAATTATTTTAGCATAATTTCTCTTATTTCTCCATAAAATCATACATTGTGCATACTTGTCAGAATTGCATTGCCAAGGCAATTCTAAAGAGTACCCAGAGAACTTGAGAAAATTATCCCATAATTATCATCAAATACTCCTTAACAAGTCCTTTACACAAACCTTTATAATAAAAGATAGTGAACAGGCATACCAGATTATACTACATGCAAAATGTGTCAGATGCAAATGTTTGGTTTGCACATGTGAGGCCAGGGTCACAGTTTCAAATTAAAACTCAAATTATCTGCTGAACCCGGATATAACCTGTTTTGCAAACAGTGTAGATCCAGATCAGTTGGCTTCTGAAGAAGCCAACTGATCTGGATCTGCACTGTTGGCCATCAAGTATGCAAATTTATAGCAACAATCTGGATCAAGTAACCTGATTGACTGAAAATTAGAAGTGGGTGTGGCATCTTAATTTATTCAGCAGGACAAGGGTTAATGTGTTAAAGTGCTCCAGCTAGGATTTGAGGGCAGAGGGGTGCTGGGTAGGGCACTTTTGCATGGTCAAACAAGGACGAAGGCACCATGTGTCATGTGATGTGCTTAGTATCAAGACATATGACAAAATATTAGCCCGTTCCACATTAAATACCTCAAACTAGAATACACATGAAACTGACCTTTAAACATTGATAACTTTTCTGATTTTGGTCCCGAGTTTCATGAATTTTTCAGCAAAATGTAGGGTTTTTTTTGTCTGGAGTGGAAAACAGAGGGCAGATTAAGAAGGGCAGAGGGGCAGCAGGAGAGGGCAAGAGGGGCAGCCCACCAATTAGAAGGGTTAGGTGGAGGACTGTGTTAAGAGGACTTGATAAAATTCCACCAGTTTTTACAATGAAGACAACTTTTGTGACTTTCTGTTTGCTTTCCTGCACACCAAGACCCTTCTGAAAAGGATCTACTCTAAAAAAAGAAAGAATTTTCTCCCTTTGGGAGCAGGTTCTCTCCTTTGAGAATAGGACTTTCCCTTTTCAGAAGGGAAGCAAATTCAGTTTAACAAAGCTACCTCCCGTGAAAGTGTACGCATCCCATCTAATCATGATGCCTTCAGAAAAGACGGTGAGGTTACAGTATCATTACAATTTGCAATACAGACTGTACTTGTAATAAAAAAATATGTCTATTCATTTTCATGATCAATGTTTAGTTGATCATCAATCATGTTTGTCAGCCAGTTTTCATCCAGGTCTGACCAGCCCACACAGGTTAATGATCAGGGCCCAGTTGTTCAAAGCTAATGATGGCGTTAATTAACGATTCGTTAAAATTTACATTGAGTGATATGCAAATATGCTGAAAGTTTTTGCTGAAAAAATGTGAGTAGCTTTTGCAGTGCAAAAGCTACTCACATTTTTTCAGCAAAAATTATGAGAATATTATATATTGAATCCACTAAAACAGTTAACGAAATGACCCTTAATGAGCTTGTTAAACTAACGACGCTTTGAACAACTGGGCCCAGGCCTTAATACTTGGATACCATATCTGTACTAAACAAATCCATTTGAGCCCCCATGTCAGAAAACATTATCAAAAGTAACTCAGTTACCAACCTTTAAAAGTTAATAAATGGCAAGCAGTGCAGATCCTGGTAATAATGCTCATTTCACCTAGGTCTGTACTGTTTGCACAGCTATGTCCAGCCCAGTATTGAAGAGAAATACGGTAATTTATCTGGCACACTGGCTGATCAGTGAAGCAAACTTTGCACTCATACATGTCAACTGGGATCTGGAGATGTTATCTTAGAAGTATTCTCAATTGACAGATACTTCAGTTAAGTTAATTGGGCATGTATCCTGACCATAGAAAGTCGGGAAATGCCTACATAGATAGTTTCCCTTCCTGAGCTCTACAAAACTTGATACTTGTAGCAACGACTTACTAACTAAAAAAAAAACAAAACATATATGCTGTGTCATGCAAAAAGATGCCTCAGAAAACATACATTAATCATAGCTCCAGATAAGACTTTTTTCCTACCAAAAGTATTGATACTTTTCTTTAACCCTTGTCATGCTGAATAAATTAAGATGCCACGCCCACCTCTAATTTTCAGCCAGTCAGATTACCTGATCTGAGTTTTTGATAGAAATTCACATATTAAATGACAAACAGTGCAGATCCAGATCAGTTGGCTTCTTCAGAAGCCAATTGATCTGGATCTACGCTGTTTACTAAGAAAGGACATGTCGTGTTTAGCAAGAGAAGAGTTTAAATTTCTCCATGAAAACATATCTTGTGGGTACTCATTAGAAGTGCCTTGGCTAAGCGCTTGTAATGAGTACTACAGCATATGTTTACATGTACGTTGAGAAGAAAAACAAATACATGTATAATTCAAAGCACCTGTTACCTATTCTCCTTTCAGCATCTTTTGGAAAGTCGGTTTTTGTCTGGTTTACACAAGAGTAAATTTGCAAACTTTTAGCATGAGTTAATGCAAAACTATTTTTCATAACTACATACATTTTTTTGTATGCACAAAACATTTTATTTTAGTCATTGGTAAAAAAAAAAATCCAATATTTTCAGTTTTCCCCATATAGTAAAAATGGCTGAATAATATGCAAAAATCTATAGGGTATGTAATATGGATGCAGATTTTCAACAGGTTCCGCTTGTTCAAACTTTCAAAAACTTCACAATATTGTTATGAAACATCAATTTTATAAAATTAGTGAAGAAAAGCAAAGAAAAAAAAATATAAAAAAATCCAGTTTACTATAGAAATTGCATATAAAGGTCAGACCCATTTTTGGCCATAAAATTCATTTTGTGGTAAATATTTGAAAACTAGGCACAGAAACAGGAACCTGATCTTTCTGAAGGATGTCGAAAGCACAGAGCAGCTTATGATAAATATCCTTAAAATAAACATTCCATACATATTCTTATTTTTTTACATACATGTATCTTGTCAGAAACCATTTGTTTTTCTGTGTTTTGTCCACAAATATTAACCCTAAAATTAAATTTTACGGCCAAAAATTGGTCTGACCTATGCCATTTCTATAGTACAATGATTTTTTTTGAATTTTTGTCTGTGAATTTTTTTAGCTCACCTGAGCTCTGCTCAGGATGAGCTATTGTGATCACTTTTCGTCTGTCTGTGCGTCCGTCCGTCAGTTAACATTTTCAAACGACTTCTCCTCTGAAGCCGCTGAGCCAATTTTGCTCAAATTTCATATGCAGCCTCCTTAGGGTGGGGGAACGAAAAATTGCTAAAATGGTCGCGGTCCGTTGACCAAGATGGCCGCCACGCCCATATATGGTAAAAACCTTTAAAGATCTTCTCCTCCAGAACCGAGAATGCCTTTGGGCTGAACCTTTGCAGGAATCATCGGGGACGGGAGGTCTACCAAAATTGCTAAAAGAATTATCGTGTGTTGACGTTTGATTTTTTTACGGCAAGGTCAAGTTTGCTTCCCTATGCATTTGTATGGGAAAAACCTTAAAAAATCTTCTTCTCCAAAACTGAGCATGCCTTATGGCTGAATCTTTGCATATATCTTCGGGAACAGGAGGGCTACCAAAATTGCTAAAATAATGGTCGTACATTGACATTTGACCTTTTTACGATAAGGTCAATTTTGCTTCCTTATGCATTTGTATGGGAAAAATGTTCAGAATTTCAAACAACTTCTCCTCTGGAGCCTCTGGGCCAATTTTGCTCAAATTTCATATGGAGCCTCCTTAGGTAGGGGGAACAAAAGATTGCTAAAATGTTTACGGTTTGTTGACCAAAATGGCCGCCATGCCCATATATGGTAAAAACCTTTAAAAATCTTCTTCTCTAGAACCGAGAGGATGCTTTGGGGCTGAATGTTTGCATAAATCATCGGGGACAGGGGGTCTACCAAAGTTGCTAAAATAATGGTCATACATTGACATTTGACCTTTTTACGGAAAGGTCAAGTTTGCTTCCTTATGCATTTGTATGGGAAAAAACATTTAAAAATCTTTTTCTCCAAAACTGAGGATGGCTTGTGGCTGAATCTTTGCATATATCATCTGGAACGGGCGGTCTACCAAAGTTGCTAAAATAATTGTCATACATTGACATTTAACCTTTTTACGGCGAGGTCAAGTTTGCTTCTGTATGCATTTGTATGGGCCCCATACATTCTTATGGAAAAAATGTTGATAATTTCAAATGGCTTTTCCTCTGAAGCCTCCGGGCCAGTGTTGCTCAAATTTCATGCGGAGCCTCTGTGGGCAGGAGAATGAAAGATTGCTAAAATGGGTATGGTCCATTGATCAAAATGGCTGCCATGCCCATATATGGAAAAAACATTTAAAAATCTTCTTCTCCACTACCAAATAAACCCTGGGTCCTAATCTTTGCACAAATTATGGGGGACAGGAGATCTACCAAAATTGCTAAAATGATGGTTCTATGTTGACATTTGACCTTTTTACCTCCAAGGTCAAATCTGCTTCCCTATTTGTGTGGGCCATATACATTTATATTGAAAGTATATCGAAGTGACTTGTAGATCAACAGTAGTTAAAATTGTTCTGATTGGAAATCTAAGATGGCCATCATCTGGTTTATATTTATAATATTTCCCTGCCACTGTGCTGTTTACATGTATAAAATCATGATTCTTCAGAAACCACTAAGCCAATTTCCACCAAATTTCACACTGGTCCTTCTGTTGAAATGTGATTGATAGTTTATTAAAATGATCATGCTCCATTGACTGTCAGGCCCATATATTCTTCTTCAAAACTAAGAACTGCTCAGATGATGATATTTTCATTAGTTGCGATGATAGGATTGGAAAAATGTTGCATAACATCTGCATGTCTGCAGTGGCTATGTCACTCAAGTGAGAGACCCGTGGCCCGTGGGCCTCTTGTTTTTACTTTAAGCAGCTTCTAAACGTGCCTCTAGACACTGGCAGCAATAATCGTCTGTTTCAGTCTATCATAGTACAAATATTTCTTTGTTGAATTTATGTATTGATGTTTTACAATAATATTGTGAAAATTTTAGAAAAATTGATTAAGCAGAATTTGAGAATCTGCCTCCAAGTTACCTACCATAGAGATTTTTGCATAATTTGCACTCATTTTTACTATGGGAAAAAGTGAAAATATTTGATTTTTTAAAACCTAATGACTATAATAAAACCTTTCCTGCATAGGTAGTTACAATCATGCGTTTAATCATGACAAAAGTTTGCAAATTTATTTTCTCTGTGTAAAGTGCCAAGCAAAAACAGACTTTCTGAAAGATGTCGAAAGCACATTAAGTGCTAGGACAGACATGCTTGACTAAACAGTGTACAACCAGATTAGACATTGCAGAATGTGGAATTAGATCAGGGTCCACCTGGTTTGACACTCATCCAGCATTTGTACATGTAGATACATCAGCCAGTAGCCAAATGGACTTGTTCCACTTTTATGATGGGTAAAGTATACATCCTAAAATTTTGTACACCAGTTTCTGACAAAATGGCATATGCAACAGTGCAGCTAGATCTGACTGCAATCTGATCGGCGTCTACACTGTTTGACATTCCCCCAAGTATTTTAACCCTTGTCCTGCTAACCCAGATATGCCCTGTCTTTGCAAACAGTGTAGATCCAGATCAGTTGGCTTCTGAAGAAGCCAACTGATCTGGATCTGCACTGTTTGCCATTAAGTATGTGAATTTGTATCAACAGCCTGGATTAAATAATCTGATTGGCATCTTAATTTGTTCAGCAGGACAAGGGTTAAGAAACAGCAGCATAAAAAGCAAAATTTAGGCAGCATAGGTATGGAATAGAGAGTTTGAAATTTTAGGACATTTACCGTATGGTAAGGAATAGCTCCAGATAAGAGGGTATGTCCACATAATATTTTTCTTATTTCTCCATGAAAACATGCTGTGGGTACTCATTAGAAGCCCCTCAGTGAGGCACTTCTAATGAGCACCACAACAAATGTTTTCATGGAGAAATAAGAAAATATCAATTTTCTTTGTTGAAATGATTTAGATATTCCTAGAGAAAAATGGTATGAACTATTTGCTAACCGTGGAGACCATGATCAGATGTTGCACTCTGCAGTATCTGATCTGGGTCTGCACTGTTTGCTAGTTACCCTTTTAGGGGTCTCCAGACTACAATGGGTTCATGAAAAAAAAATGCAAGTAGCCTAATAGCCTGTGCTGGCAAAATCTACTCAGGATTTTTATGTAAAAAATGTCAGTGTACATGTATTACCGTATTTACCCTAAGTATTCGGACACCTCAATTCCTACCCATACATGTTCTAAAATTTGAACCAGTACAATTCACTACCGGATGTTGTGTCTAAAAACTGCTGGATGAGTAGCAAACAGTGTAGACCCAGATGAGACGCCGCGTTCTGCGGCGTCTCATCTGGGTCTATACTGTTTGCTCAGGACTGTCTGTCCGAATACATATGGTAAATACGGTAACCCATTGTAGTCGGGAGACCTTTAAATGGGTACTTGGCAAACAGTGCAGACCCAGATCAGAATGCGGCATCTGATCAGAGTCTCCACTGTTTGCAAATTATAGTTTAGCCATTTTATCTCTAGGAATATGTAAATCTCATAGCCAGGTGTACCTTAAATTGAAATTGGACTCTTCCAATATATAGTGTAGGAGAGTCTATTCAGTATTTATATACAATGGGTTAATAAAAAAATACAGTTCTCTCATTACTTCAAACATTGATAACTCAAAGGTAGTATTTGTTAGTTTACCATGTGTTCATCCTATTTCAGCTCCTTTTATCACAAACTACTTTTACCTCAAACTAAAAATTCTGGGCCCAGTTGTTCAAAGCATCGTTAGCTTAACGAGCTCATTAAGGGTCATTTCGTTAACTGTTTTAGCAGATTCAATATACAATATTCTGATATTTTTTGCTGAAAAAAAGTGAGTAGCTTTTGCACTGCTGCACCAGAATATGTCCTGCCTTTGAAACTGTGTAGATCCAGATCAGTTTGCTTACAAGCCAATTGTTCTGGATCTACACTGTTTGTCATTTAATATTTGAATTTGTATCAGCAACCTACATCAAGCAATCTGATTCACTGACAATTAGAAGTGGCTATGGCATCTTAATTTATTTCAGCATAGCAAAGGTTAATTTATTGAGTATGGCAATGGTTAATTTAACAAATTTATTAAGCTAATAATGCTTCAAACAACTGGGCCTTTATTGTGTTTAGAAGTTGAGATAATATGATTATATATATAAGGTCAAAATTATGTGAGTCAAAGGGTGCCTAACCTTTTAACACTTACCACACTATGGGCAGATTCAGAAGATGACAAATTGATGATATTTTCTTTATTTTTCCTAGAAAATAGACTTTTACATTTCAAAGTCTATTTTCTGAAAAAAATAAGAAAAATATTTCAAAATGTTGTCTGCTGATATTTTTACCTGGCATGCTAAGCATTGAGCCCCATTTACAACTGCAGTAGATGACCAGTTCGAAATTTTCAAGAGAAAATGAGTATTGTCATTTTATGTGATTGTTGGCAGATGATTATCCTGAAATGTCAAAACTTATTTGATTTGATAACAAATTTTTTTTAACAAGAAATGCTAACTATTGTCTGCTGTAATTTTGCATGGTGCTTTAAGTGTTAACTATTTTGTATGTTTGGTAAAATTTCATATGACAATATTTTTAAGCAAAAAAAATTCTTTTCTTTCCCAGAAAATAGGTTTTGCTTTTGCATGCAAACTGCCTCCAAAAGTCAGTTTGCATGAGCTGTCAAATCTTATTTTCTGAGAAAATTATCATCAGTTTGTCATGCTGAATTTGCTAAGGGAGTGCAAAAGAAAATGCTTAAGAAATTCAGATGGAGTTCACAGTCTGGGCCCAGTTGTTCAAAGCATCGTTAGCTTAACAAGCTCGTTAGTGGTCAAAATTTTAACTGCTCTAGTAAGTACAATATCTAATTCACAGGTATTTTTGCTGAAAAAATGTGAGTAGCTTTTGCAATTGCAAAAGCTACTCACATTTTTTCAGCAAAAATATTAGTGTATATGCCATATTTAATGATCAAAGTTTTAACTATACGTTAACTAACAACATCGTTAGTTTTGAACAACTGGGTCCTGATCAGGAACAGTATCACATATGAATTGTTGTGGTTCATCCATGCCATCAAATTCTGTTTTCCAGTTAAGTTTTATTGATTGATTTTGCAGTTTCTCATTAGTTATCAATGCTCTGTTGAAATCACAAATATGTTTTCATAGATAATATATACATGGAAAATACGAGTAGTTTAGCACTCCTGGCAAAAAAGAACCATATTTTTCTTTTACTTTCGAAATTAATGTCAGCAGTGGTTTTAACACTAATGAGCCGGCCTCGGTGGCTCAGTTGGATGCGCCGTCCGACTGGAGACCAGGAGGTCGCAGGTTCAACCCCCGCCGAGGTCGGCAGCATTCTTTCGTGGAGATTGATCATGAAATATTTTCTACGGTCATTCTCTCCCTTCAGATGATTCAAGAAGGGCAGTTGTCAGTTTCAGGCGTAAGAATGTGCACAATACTGGTTAACCGCTTAGAGGACTAAGCCTGCCTAGTAAAAGTGTGGTTAGGTAAACTGACCGCGCTCGACATGACCCCACTGGGTTGACTGGGCTGTAAAACCTCAACACAAAATTTAACACTAATGATCTTCCATACAAATGATGTGATACTACAAGCATGACTGCACTACTCGACATCGCAGTACCTGGCACATGAATCATTTCTATCTTGCTGTTTTCCAAATTCAGTTTGTGCACATAGAGAAATAGGGTGCATATGGGTTATATAAAGCCAGTTTCTTGCAATATCGAATCATTGTATGCAAACATGGCATAAAGGAGATTTTCAGAAGCGCAAGGATGGCAGATAATTGTAATGCATTTAACAGGAATGTCCTTCAAAGCTAATGGTCATCAACTTGGGTTCCATCACATAGTTATCAGCCTTCAGAAGAGGTGCTAGTGAATATGAGGCAAAAAGAATCAGCAAAGCCGAGCAGAAACATGCGAAGCACAAAGCCAGAGCTAAGGCATCACCAACAGAGCTGTCTTGCTCTGATCTCTGTTTTTCCATCTGCAACAGACAGTTTAGAGCTAGAATTGGTCTAATCAGCTGTCTTAGAACACACAAACAGTAGCATTTCTTGCATGTGATTAAGATTGGTCATTGTCAGTAACTATTATTATTATTATCAGCCTTCTGGTTTTGAAGCATAGGGAAACCAATGATGTAAAGAACCGAAAACGTTTGGGGCAATCTACAGTGAAGTCACAATGCAAGGACAGGGCGCTGATTCGCCTAGTACGACTTCATCTCTTTGCAATGAGTTCCCACCTCAAAAGGGAATGGTTACCCAATCGTCATTTTTCCATCAAGACTGAGAAACTGCAGGACTTGCTGAAAGCAGCAGGACTTGCCTTTAGAAGGGTCATCAAATGCCCTTCCCTGACAGACCGCCATCAGAGACTATGTCTGTAATGGTGTTTAGACAGATGGAACCTGAACCTGCTGAAGTCATAGTGCCGCATCAGTTGGTTGGATGAAGGCAGGTCCCTGATCCATGTTACAGATGGACGACAGGGTGTGGAGGCACAGAAACGCTGCGTATACTCCCAGGAACATCCTGCCAAGCTGGACCTGGTCACCATTCAAGACAGTCTGATTGGCAATCAGTACATTGACAATGTCCTGCAAATGGTTGTCATCCCTCATTTTGACAATCATGCACTCACCTTGAGGCCAGAATGCACAGACTAAAATGCTAGATCTCATCATTCCTATGCAGTACTAGCCAACCTTCATCCAATGCTTTGACAACTTTGCCATGGCCAGCCATGAGTCTGGGTTTAAATCCTCTATGGAATCTCACTGGTCGTTGGGTACAGGCATTGGACCCTCTCATACAGAATCTGCAAGAACTTAAAGCAGCATTACACAGGGAATTGCAAAATTTGACCATTGCTCACAATCAACTTTACAGAGGAGGGATGAGATGCAAGGTGGAAGCCGTCATCCGGTACTGAACCTTTAGACTATGGATGCCTTCTAGGCACACAGTGTGACATTTTCCACCCATAAGATCCACCCTAATTTGACTAATGAACTCAGCAGTGCCATACTTAAAATGCATTTTGTTTTCTGCCAAAAACAGAACAGTTGGTGCTCTTGCAACATCAAAATATTGAATAATTGTTGTGTATTTTGATTGATAATTTGTTGCTTCTACCTATTAAAGTCATACCGTGTGCTGTTATTAATTTCTCGTCAGCATTTGGTGATTACCCACTGCAAGAAAATCAGGGGGTGCTAAAATTTATTCCATGTGTATGTTTCAATTTCTTCAACCGATTTCACTGTTTAGAATTTATATTCTTTTTAACAGGTTGCTGGATGTAAGGCACACTCAAGCTATCAATGGGGAGATTAATCTCAAACTGGTGTTTGAATTCATAGACCAAGATCTTGCCACATATCTGGAAGGCTGCCCTGCTCCTGGGCTTGGACCTGACAGAATTAGGGTGAGTCCAGTCACAGCTTTTAAAAATGACAGCCAATATCGTAAATTTGATTTTTAATCCTGGTGGTATAATATAATGTTATTAAAAGGATGTTTTCATATTGGACCTGTTACAGGTCCGAGGGCAGTCGTATTGGCCTGAGGATTACTGTATTGGACCGAGGCAAAGCCAAGAGCCAGTACAACCATCTGAAGGCCAATTTGACTCTCCGTGGACCTGTTACAGGGCCAGTCTGAAAACATGCATTTCATGACAGTTTTATTAATCAATTTTTTGTTTTCAACTTTTAAAGTGTTGAATGTCAATAAAACCTCATCATCTGGTTAATACCTTAACATATTGGCCCACTTAATACAGTAAAATTTTGGCTCTCCTGAACCCCTTGGTTTTTATCCCCTAAATCCTTGTAAAGCCCAGGCCAATACAGTATAGAAACATTGCATTGGTATGATGCAGGCTGTTTGGCACATATTGGAACAATAATTACTTGTTTGATTAATAAAGGGGATTATAAACACAGGAAAGGCAACTCAAAGTGTTTTTGCATCCCTTCTGAAATGGGGGCTACTCTACAAGAAAGGAATTTGCTCCCTATGGGAGCAAATTCCTTTCTTGTAGAGTAGACCCAATTTCAGAAGGGAATGGATATGTAGGAAAGCAAACAAGAAGTCAAAAGTTGTCTCCCTTGTAAAAATGGGCAGATAATCTGCCACGTGTATCACAGAACAATATCTCCAGATAAGAGGTTTTGTTTGTGTTGAGGTTTTACGGCCCAGTCAACCCAATGGGGTCATGTCGAGCGCGGTCAGTTTACCAAACCACACGTTTACTGGGCAGGCTTAGTCCTCTAACCAGTATTGTGCACATTCTTTCACCAGAAAATCAGATAAGAGGTGGTATAAGGAAAATGTTTTTCTTGTTTCTTCACAAAAATGTTTGTCATGGGTATTAGAACCACATCAATGAGGTACTTCTAACTCTTTACCCGCTAATGGCGACTTTTGTCGTCTGCTGATAACATTTGCAAAGAGTTTGGACCCTGATCAGGCCAGACAAAACATCAGGTCTGATCTGGATCCAAACTGTTAGACACTGTGATTGTATTCCTGAAAGATTTTTTTAAAAAAGTTTATTTTAAAAACAAAATCCACTGACAACAAAAAAGCATGCAAAATTATCCAACATGCAAAGAGCTAATCATAAATAAGGACCTGTAACACCTGTTTTTTACCCTTGTCCTGCTTAACCAGGATATACAATGCCTTTGCAAACAATGTAGATCCAGATCAGTTGGCTTCTGAAGAAGCCAATTGATCTGGATCTACACTATTTGCAAAGGCAGGGTATATCTGGGTTCAGCAGGACAAGGGTTAGGATATACATGGTATTCAATTTGAATTACACCCACATTCTGAAATTCTTGTTCCTTGTGTGCATAATGCATATTTGATATGCATAATCAAACTTACGCCCACATATGCTAAATACTTTAATGTAGTAAAAGCAAATGGTACCCAAAATATGTTGGGTATTTATAATGATACATTTACAGAAAACATTTCTTTGAAGATAGCTTTTAATAGCTCTAGATAATGTTTTTTTTTTTTTTTCATTTTTCACCCAAAATACTATCTGGTTTTCTTATGCTTCCATAAAAACATATGTCGTGGGTACTCATTTGAAGGGCCTCAATGAGGTGCTTCTAATGAATACCCACAACATATGTTTTCATGGAGAAATAAGAAAAATATTTATCTAGGTACCGACAGCTATGTTTTTGGGCTGCTATCCCACAGTGTAGGTAGTTGTCACTTGGTGACTCTCCAAAGTCCAATAACCTAGTACTTATTCATTACTCCAGATAAGAGGGGGTATCAGAAAAATATTTTTCTTCCAAGAAAACATATGTTGTGCATACTCATTAGACTAATGAGTACCATAACATCTGCTTTTACGGAGAAATAAGAAAACATATTACCATATTCGACCTAATTACCGCACATACTCCTATAAGCGCACAGTCAAGCGATTGCATAATCTTAAAGATTACAGGCAGTGTACTTTTTTGTCTACTTCTTTATAAAGGCATATGTTGTGGGTACTCATTTGAATTGCATCGACTTGTCGATGCAATTCAAATGAGTACCCACAATATATGCATTTATAAAGAAAATCAGAAAAATTGAATAATCAATATCAAATAAGTCTTTTCTGATCTTTTTTTATAGTGTACCCTTAGTAGGTACATATTTTACCACGAATGAGTGTTCCCAGTAAGTTTGAAAAACCTAAGCGCACTGTGCGGTAATTAGGTCGAATAAGGTAATACTTTTATGAACAAATACATTTTTCAAACGAAATGTTTCTGTTTTTCCTAATTTTTTATTTCTTCATAAAAACATATGTCCAGGGTACTCATTAGAAGTGCCTCAGCAAGGTGCTTATAATGAGTAACCACAACATATGTTTGTGCAGAGAAAATAGTAAAATATCAACAGTTTTGGGTTTTAAAAAAGCACATTATCTGGAGCTGTGTTTAGTATTTTGTGCAGTTGAATTTAATCCAGGTAATCAAGCAAATATGGCATCAATTCATCAGTCTATAGGTCACTATTGACTCCATGTTTGATCAATGTATTGAAAAATATCTCAAGTGGTTTACCTATGTTAATCTTTAGATATACACGGAGTATTTTGGTGCACTGATTTCCTATACCACAATCTTTAATAAGGTCGTATCAATACAATACAGTCTGAATATTCTGTGACGTCAGATTATAAATTCTTATCTTAATTGTTGAATGTTCTTTTCAATTGCCATTTAACACAAAATAATTGATCATTAACCTGTAAGGTGATAAATTTGAATATTGGCAGACAACATTTTAATTTAATTATGTTCTTATATTTTCCCACAACATATCAAACTAAGCTGAAACCTGTATCAGATATAAGACAGTTTAAAGATAGACCCCAAAAGCATTGTATCCAACAAAAATTTATATATAATATAGAAAAAATAAACATAAATGGTCATTTTTCTATATAATCTATACCTTTTTTTGTATGGATACAACACAAAAATGTATAGGTTATATAGAAAAATGTCATTTTTCTATATAATCTATACAATTTGTGTTATTTAACTAACACAGTTTTTACTTTGAACCTCAGCAATAGTATTATATAGATATACAGAAGTTGTTATGTAATGCTAATGCCTTACATTCATCCAGATTGCCTTTTTAAAAGAAAACAGATTTAGGATTAAACTAGAAATAAAAAAATACAAAAAAAAACTCATGAGTTGGCATCTGCCTGTTTTTCCTAGACAAAACAAAAGGTTAATCTGATTTTATTGTTATTTGAAATAAATTATTTAATCACCTCATAGTATTTCTGACATACAAATGTACAAAAATTTATAGAATTATGTTTATTTACAATTTCTTTTGTAAATTAAAACTTAATGGTCACACTATTATTTCAATAAGGCAGCATTGTATTGCTGTATATTGTTGTATCAGCAACAATATTACAATAGGACATACCATAGTTACCCTAAGCATTGGGACATATAAGCCTTTGCAAATAGCAATATTCTAGATATATCAAGAGGTAGTAGAGTGGACTATTTCAAATTTTAGGAGAAATATGGTAAGTAGAAGGTGTCCCAATATTAGGGTAATTATGGTACACTACCATACTTACTGTAAATATTGGGATGCTAAACTTTATACCATACTTGTACTAAAAATTGGTCTAGTCCATTTTACATCCTGTTGGTTTGTCTAAATATTATTGCTGAAAAATGAAAATAACACGGTAGTGCAGTAATGGGGTGCAGATTCTTTCCTATGAGAGCAGACCCTTTTTCAGAAGGGAGCAAAATATTTTTGAAAGAGTTGCCTTCCCCAGGAAGTGTATCATTTCCCCTTAACCCTTTTCCTGCTGAATAAATTAAGATGCCAGGCCCATTTCTAATTGTCAGCCAATCAGATTACAAGATGCGGGTTGTTGATACATATTCCTATACTGAATGACAAACAGTGCAGATCCAGATCAGTTGGCTTCTGAAGAAGCCAACTGATCTGGATCTACACTATTTGTAAAGGTAGGATATATCCCGGTTCAGCAGGACAAAGGTTAATTTGATTGGAAATATTTAGAAAGTTAGACAATTGTAACCAGTTACCATGTTCACGTACAAAGCTTCAGTATCCTTTGGTGCAACTTTATTTTATCATTGAGCCAGCGCACGACAAAACATACAAAAAGACCTGTGTGACCAGCAAAGACTCTGATCAACCTATGGCAAGAGTTCTTGTTCATTCTTCTTAGGATAGTCCGGAGGCTGTAGAAGGCATATGCAATCAGCAAACACTCTGATCAGACTATATGGATGCACAAGCTGATCTGAGTCTTCGCTGGTTGCACAAGTCTTATTGTAGGTTTTCTCGTGCACTGGTTCCATTAATATGTCATTGGCGACTGGTATATACTATATATGTTAACAAGTCATTGTTGCAGAATCTGATTGTGCTTAAAAGCATGGCCTTATTTGGTGGACATTTTACCAAGTTGAATGTGATATTCAGATAATCCTCTATCTCTCTCTCTTCTCTCTATTTAATTTCCTTCTTTTCTATTCTTCCTATCTGAGATACCAGTGAAATGCTATCTTTTATAGTATTATTTCAACTTACAGGACCTAATGCAGCAGTTATTGAGAGGAGTAGATTTTCTTCATTCTAACCGCATCGTTCATCGAGATCTGAAGCCACAGAATGTTCTAATATCCAGTGATGGTCAACTCAAACTTGCTGACTTTGGATTGGCTCGAGTGTATGGATTTCAGATGGCTCTAACACAAGTTGTATGTTGTCACAAAATGTTTATTAGTTAGATCTGTGTTGTATTTCAAGTCTTCCTTAAAAAAAATCAACAAAATTTATCTGATAAAGATTGCAGAGGCATTTGCATTGGCATTACAGAAAAAATTCAGTGACTCATCTCAGATATTTTCACAATTTCTTGCAAATATTTGACACTACTATAATTATGCTCTGTCTTTCCAGTAAACTTGATGGGGTGTGTGTGGTATGGGGTAAATACTGTCTTAAGATTGTTACTTGTTTTCCCAATGATGTCTTGATATGCTTGCACCAAATTCAAGCAAAATTTATATTGGAGTTTACTGTCAATGAAACACAGGTTTCTTTATAAATGCAATGATTCTTTTATGATAACAAATACTTTATATGCTCATCATTATGTAGAGTTTTGGCATAATACTAACCGTCTGAAGTCATTTTGAGCAATTAAATCTATTTTGCTATTATCAGCATGTTAAAAATCTTAATGTTTGGAAATCACTATGGTATTATACATGAACCTCTGTTGTGCTCTAACTCCTCCCATAATCAAGTAAGTCCAGGTTGGGTAGACGAATTTGGAAGTAACTCAAGTAACTAATAGTGAACATGTTGCACCAGTTACAATCCCTAATAAATGTTGAAATTTGGTTTCAGTGGGATGACTTTAGTTTCTTTCTTCTGGTTCAAACAAAATAAAGTTGCCTATTATCATTATGGCAACTAAACACATGCCCTTTTTGAAAGCTGCATATTGATATATGCATTCATTCTGATTTGAGTTTTGGCTTCCAATAAATATTAATAAATTGATTTCCTTGCACTAACCAGTTTCTTACATCCATTCAAGTAAAATTCATATACACGTAATAGTGGTTTGATGTCTACTAAACACATGTTTAATTTGATAGTGACATTTATGCATAGTAATTGACATGAATTATAGCCCCTGATAATACTAACAATGGTATGCAATATCTTCAGTTTTAATGTCAGCTTATAGGACTGAAATTTCTATGGTGGCTTGATGGCTACTGTACACATGTTAAGTTCAAACTGAGTTTATATATTATTTGTAGCTTAAGTTACGATCTCTGGTAAATGCTAATATTTGGTTTACATGAGATGGCTTGAGTTTCTAACATTTGCTTCAGCCAAAATGTGTATGGTGGCTTGGACACTATTAAAAATTGAGATTAAAATCAAAACTTTAAGAACAGATTCCCATAACCAGGGCAACAAAACCTTTTCTGGGTTGACAGGCCAAATCTGACTCATTATCATCATCAGATCCTTTTCTGCAAGAGTGATTTCCCTTTGAGAAGGGAGGCAACCACTTTTAGTTTGCAGTGCTGTCTATTTAAGGTGTATCCATTCACTTAAAGCACCAGTCTTGAATGAATTATCAGGCCTTTCATAGATCTAGATAAAAGTAGGTATCAGGGCCCAATTGTTCAAAGCATCATTAGCTTAACGAGCTGGTTAAGGGTCATTTCGTTAACTATTTTAGCGGATTCAATATACAATATTCTGATATTTTTTGCTGAAAAAATGCGAGTAGCTTTTACTCACATTTTTTCAGCAAAACATTTCAGCATATTTGCGTATCACTTGATGTAAATTTTAACGAATCGTTAACTAACGACATCGTTAGCTTTGAACAACTGGGCCCAGGTAAATATTTTTCTTACTTCTCTACGAAAACATGTTGTGGGTACTCATTAGAAGTGCCTCATCAAGGCACTTCTAATGAGTACTCACAACATATGTTTTTGTGGAGAAATAAGAAGTATCAATGGATCTTATCAAGAACTATGTCCTTATTTACTGAAAAAATAAGAACCTGGGGAAAGCCTATGTAATAAAATATCCGCTGTTGAAAAGGAGAAAAAACCCTGATTAAACTGCATAGATATGGCGGTTGATATGGGGCTTCTGTGCTTCATTTTTGACATTCAGATATGCCTCGGCTCTTTTTGTGTTATTTACTCTTGTACATGACTAAATAAGCAAAGTGTTGATAGCTAGCTTTTTTTCTCTATGAAATTGTATGTTTCTAGTACACTTCTGATGAGCACTTTAAGATACATTTACACTTTTGTGAATAAATCGGAAAAGTACTCATTTCAGTACTTCTCATCTAGCAGACAGGGCCTAGTTGTTCAAAACTAATGATGTCTTTAGTTAATGTATCATTAAAACTTTGATCATTGAATATGGCATATGCATTAATATTTTTGCTGAAAAATGTGAGTAGCTTTTACATTTGCCAAAGCTTCTCACATTTTTTCAGCAAAAAAAAACAAAAAAAAAAACAAAAGAAAAAACGGTGATTTAGATATTGTACTTACTAGAACAGTTAACATTTTGACCACTTACAAGCTGGTTGAGCTAACGATGCTTTGAACAACTGGACTCAGACATTTTGGAATCACTAAACTGGCATATGATGTGAACTACTCTGTGTATTCATTTGTTTATAACTCACCCAAAACAGGACTAAAATCATTTCGATTCTTGTCATGTCAAATTGTGAGATAAATTTATGGGAGTTTTTCTGGCCTTAAACTCTGACTGGTGACCAGGAGGTTGTGGGTTCGACCCTGCCAGGTGGACAACTTTCTTTCTTGGAGGTTTGATCATGAAATATTTTCTACGGTCATTCTCTCCCTTCCCCTGATTCAAGAAGGGTGGTTGTCAGTTCCTGGCGAAAGAAGATGCACAATACTGGTTAACAGCTTAGAGGACTAAGCCTGCCCAGTAAAAGTGTGGTTAGATAAACTGACCATGCTCAATATGACCCCATTGGGTTGAATGGGCCATAAAACCTTAACACAAACTGACTGATAAGTACTTCTTCTACATACAGAATACCAGTTGGGATGAATTTAAACCAGTACAGGATATACCCGCCATTTCTGGAGATTTACTATATGAAGAATTGGAAATGTGCGGTACTTTTTACTTGGAGAAGTTCCTGTAATGAGTACTGGTGTCAGTGGTGCTACAATTTTCATTGCCAAAATAGTACAACTTTATTTAAAATGGTGTTGATGATAGGTTTACCCAGTTGAGTTTGAGGCCAGTAGATCAAATGTCTTGGTTTTATTTGGACTTTAAAACAGTAGTTTTCTGTCTAAATCATTTTTTTGTTCTCCAGTTTTAACTTTATTCTGTATTTGTTGCTCCTATGTCTGCCCAGCAGGTGGCACATAGGATCTGTGGAACACCCTCTAGATGAAAAACTGTACATAGCTTTAACTAAGGCACTTTTGCAACTGAAAAGTATAGATATTTTTCCTTTTTCTGCACAAAACATGTTGTGCAACTCATTAGTGTATGAGTACCTACAACATATGTTTAAATGGAGGAATAAGAAAAATATTATCTAGGTACCCTTCTTATATGGAGTATTGAAGACGCCACTCATATGATATGGACCAATTTTATATGTATATTTCAGGTTGTGACATTATGGTACAGAGCTCCAGAAGTATTATTACAAGCCCAATATGCGACTCCTGTAGACATGTGGAGTTGTGGCTGTATATTTTCTGAACTCTTCAATAGGAGGTTTGTATGCTGAAGTGAATGCTTGAATATATTTTGAATGTTAACATACTGTTATGATATAGAACAAATACATAAAAATGTGGCTGTATATTTTCTGAACTCTTCAATAGGAGGTTTGTATGCTGAAGTGAATGCTTGAATATATTTTGAATGTTAACATACTGTCATGATAAAGAACAAATACATAAAAAATGTGTCTTGCAAAAGTTGTTTCCAACCTTTGCATATTTCGGTTAGCCCTTAAAGAGAGAGTCTGCATTTTAGCAGATGACATTCTAATTTTTTTTTCTGAGAAATTATGGCTAAACATTTCATGAAGCCTTCATGTCATATATAATATTATGTCATATGTTCTCAGAAAAATAAATAAAAAAGAAAATGTTTTAAAATGTTGTCAGCAACTGTTCTGACTGGCATTTTAAGGGTTAGGTCAAAGGTAAAGAGAGATCTAGATCTGCACACATTCTGATCATGTCCTTTTGCTCTTTTCCAGTAACAAAAAGCCTGTTTCCTGTTATGAGAGTTTTATATTTTGTTGGGCTAATTAGCACAATCAGTAACTTGTCTGACGGCAGATCCTGGGGTCCAGTCCAAGTTTGAATCCCAGCTCGGCCACATAGAGATTGATTATGAAATCATTTCTACCGTCATTCTCCCCCTTCACTGATTCAAGAAGGTCATTTGTCCATAACTTTTAAAATTATGTTCACAAAATACTGTTTAACACTTAAAGGATTAAGTCTGCAAAGGAAAAGTGAGTAGGTCAACTGACCGAATCAAAAAGACCTTAACAGTGTTGAGTGTTGACTGAGCCATAAAACTCAAACAAACTCAAACAAACAACCAGATTTTCTTTTGAAATCTGAAAAGGTAAATGGACATGTGTTAAAGGGTGATAATTTTGCGTAGAAAGTATTTACCTGTCTTCTCCAAGAGAGCAAAGCCTGTCCTTTAAGAGTAGCCCCCACTGAGAAAGCATCTATCTTAAACCAGTTTTTGTCTGCTGCAATGTTCTTCCTTTGAAAACGGAGGCAAATTCATTCAATTTAGAATGCTGTCTCTGAGGTGTACTCATTAGAAGTGCCTCACTGAGTTGCTTCTAATGAGTACCACAACATATGTTTTTGTAGAGAAATAAGCAAAATATCAATATTTTTGGATTAAAAAAAGAAAAAGCATCTTATCAAGTGCTATGAACGTGCACCTTTTTTAAAGTGTAATAGCTGAGCAGGTTTCTAGATACAGTCGACTCTCGTTATCTCGAAGTCCAAGGGACTCACTGGAATACTTCGAAATATCCATACCTCGACATATCAGATTTGCGGAATTGAGGAAAACAATAAATCGAATAACCACATTTCATAAATGAATATGTAATTTGACTCCTGAAGTTATATTGAAAATATTGTGGAAAAGAGGAGAAATTGCTCCTTAGGAGCAATTTCTCCTCTTTTCCACAATATTTTGATACCTGTTGTTAGATTTCCTTGTTAGGACAGGGACCAGATTTTCACTTTGAGATAAGCGGTTATTAGAGATAAGCGAGGCCGAGATAATGAGAGTCGACTGTATAACCTTACTGTTTGTTGTCCGATAATACTATTTCGAAATTAAATGTGACTGTGCTGAAGTTGTTTTTTTTTTATATATCTTTTAAAATTGTATTTCTGCGATATCATTTTAAATATTACATTTATGAAACTGATTAAATTTTTTTAGATGACCATTGCAGACTTCTCTTTAAAGAGCAGACCATCATATTTCTGTAAATTTTACTCTGAATAGATGAAGATTTCCCAGATTATAACTTTTTGAGCATAGTCTATGTTTGATTATCTCAGTCTGAGGTGTAAATATATGTACAGTCTATTTCAAACTTTGTCCTTATTTAGAAGAACACTCCAGGTTCAATGGAGCATTCATCTGTAGGGTCTATACACAAACTTTTTCTTGAGAAGTTTTGTCCAATTTTATGAAATTCTGGGCTCTGAAACACAATTCCTAGGTCTGGACAGAAAAGCAGGACAGCTGGTCACCCAACAAACATCAAGAGTATCATAGTTTAACTTGGGTGCTGATGTTTCTACATGTGTACAGTCTGATCTGGTCATGAGCAGTTGGCACATATATGAAGACTAGTATTGCAGTGACATGGCTAATGTTGTGTTAAACAGATTTCATTATGGAAGTAGTTAACCCATCGTAGACTGAATAGACTCCCCCATACTATATATTTGAAGAGCAATTTCCAATTTTAGGTACGTCCAGCTATAAGATTTAGATATTCCTACAGAAAAATGGCTAAACTATCTGCAAATAGTGAATACCCTGATCAGATGCCATGTTCTGCGGCATCTGATCTGGGCTGCACTGTTTGCCAGTTACCCTTTTAAGGGTCTCCAGGCTACAATAGTATAATAGACTGTAAGTGTAAAGGCATACGTTTGTTTATTTGTATTTATTTATTTTCAGACCATTATTTTGTGGCCAGTCAGACATTGATCAGCTCATTAAAATATTTGAGTAAGTAAAAGTTGAGAATTATATAAGTTAAACTGGAGGAAATTCAACCCAGTCCGCACAGTGAATATCAAAAACCCGGATCAACGAGTGTGTCCTGTCTTGTATGAACCTTCACAACTTATTATATACTAGGGCAAAAAAGAAACACCGGGTACATAGTATATGCAACAAATAACAAACACACAAGATACTGACGTGCCAGTCAGTGTTACCCTACACAAATAGGGGTACTATTTGGGTGTTTTTTTTTTTCTAAAAATTGTCACTGCAAAATCGAATGAAACTTTGTCAACTTGTTCAATAAAGTTGTAAGGTTATACAAAAATAAAAAAGTCGAATGTAACATTACATTAAATACTTTAAAACTATCTGTAAAGGTTATCTGGTGTTTCTTTTATGTCCTAGTATATAAGACTTTCCAAATAGAAAATGACCTTATGACATATATGATCAGCATAGACTTGTATCAGCCTGCACCTCTGTGCAGTCTGGTAAGACTTTACACTGGTTACAAACATAGTATATGATTGCGCAATACATGAAAAAAATCCTTATGCAATTTGCGGACAATGGAGGCACTGATCAGCCTGGGCGAATGCCCAGGCTGATCTGTGCCTTCATTGTCCACTTATAGAATCAATGGATACTGTAGTATATGTTGACAAACAGATTTTCTAGATCAGACTGCATGGATATGCATGCTCATTTGAACCTTCACTGTTCGCATTTGGCATAAGGGCCTTTTTTTCACATTGCCCATCATATGGACATTCAATATTCTATCAGTGAATAGTACAATGTATTTACCTTAAGAATTCTGACCCCTTAACTCATTGCTATATTCTCCTAAAATTTGGACCTTCCATTTCACTACCTATAGGTTTGTCTAAAACATACTGAATCAGTGGCAAACAGTATAGACAAAGAGCAGACACTGCATTTTGTGGTGTCTAACCTGGGTCCACTCTGTTTGCTCAGGACTGTCTCTCAAAATAATTAGCGGATCAGATTGCACAGCTGCACAGTTTTCTGTAAGTTTATCTAGGCCTCACACTTGTTATACTAGCCAGTGCAAATGGACAAATGGAATTTTTATACTTAAAGGTTAAATGAAAGTAAGTGGAACCCCCACTAAAGATCACTTCTCAACATTAGCCACCTCCATATAGAAGCCATTTTTCGGATTCCTTAAAGTACAATTTTACTGTATATTTATCCTTACAACAGTAGCTACATCTCTACAACAGCCAGTTCAAGCCATCCCATGGGCTGCTGTTGCAGAGAGCTTCTTCTGTATTGTTAGATTATCTTTATGAGGAACAAACAAAAGAGCAGGTAGGAGGTTTTAGAAACATTTCATTTATTAATGAATATCTTAATGTTTCACTTTTACAAGTTAATGACTAACACTAACTCTTTCGTAAAGTTTTTCCCTCATTACCTTCCCAGATTATTGGGACAGTGAAATGCATAAAATGAAAAGTGGGAAAACACGCTTTTTTAACAGTTATATATTGTGGTCATACAATATGAAAACATAATACAGAGAAGTTGTTGAGGAGTATTTGATGATAAATCTGGGATAATTTTCTCAAGTTGTCCATCAAATCATATGTGGCGTGTACTCATTAGAGTACCCACAACATATATTTTTATGGAGAAATAATAAAAAATTATCCTAGAATTATCACCAAATACTCCTCCTTAACAATTCCTCTGATATATACATTACATTAAAGGCTCCATATTCCTCAAATACAGACATTTTACTATCCAAGAAAGGTTTAATAAATCAATATATGGTATTAATACAATTATAAAATGTGGCACCTTACAGCCTGTAAAATTTCAGTTGGTCTCTCATTCTTAAGCTGGATCAAAATGAAATGATTTTTAATGGTATCTCTCAATGTTCCCAACATTACTTCAGAGATACAATAAAAATCATTTCATATTTTTGATCCACTTAAAAAATGAGAGACTAACTAAAATTTTACAGATTGTTAGATGTCAAATTTTATGATTGTGTTAATACCATATATCAATTTATTAAACCTCTCTTGGATAATACAATATCTATTTTTGAGGAATAGGGAGCCTTTAACAGTTTGGTATAGCTTCAGATAAAAGGGACTCTTATAAATAAATACTTTCTTGTTTCTTCATGGAAACATATGTTGTGGTACTCATATGATGCACCTCCTGAAAGTGCTTCTAATGAGTAACCACACCATATGTTATTGAAAAAAGAAGAAAAAAATTCAATATGGTAAATGTCCTAAAATTTTGTTCACCAAAGCTTTTGACAAAATGGTATATGCAAAGAGTGTAGACCCTGATCAGACTTCTCCTGAAGGAGCAGTCTGATCAGGGTCTACACTCTTTGCTATTCTACTAACAAATGCATAAAAAGCAAAATTTAGGCAAAAATAGTATGGAATAAAGTGTTCTAAATTTTAGGACATTCACCACACTTTTCATGTGAAAAAAAAAACACACAAAAAACAACATTATCTGGAGTCAGAGATTGGTACAATCTATATTCCTGATAAGCCATAACACAGTGAAAGAAATGGAGTGCAGTGGGTACCCATTATTAGAACTCACAAGTACTTTTATGTGGGATAGTTGTTTCAGGGGAATGTATACTTCTTCAGGGAGGTAAGAGTTTTTTCCCTGCTAAAGTTACATAGCCCCAGAGTAATGTGGAAGTGGGTAGCCACAATGTTTTTCTTATTTCTTCAGGAAACCATATACTGTAGGTATTTAGTGGGGCATTGTATTTTTAATGAGTGCTACAATATATTTTTGCGTGGAGAAATATCAGTACTTTTCAGTCAAAAAACAACAACAAAAAAAAAAAAACACCTTTTCTGCAGCTTTGAGATAGTAACTGAAATATAGATAAATATGTATATATGTATATCAATTATGTCATATGGGAGATATTCTAGTATTTTGCATTTATTTCAGGATTGTTGGGCGACCAATTGAATCTGATTGGCCAGAAAATGTATCATTACCATGGAACTCATTTAAAGCATTTCCTCCTAAACCAGTAGATACCTATATACCAGAAATTGATCCAGTTGCAAAAGATTTGTTTGAGGTATGTTGTAGCTCTAAATAATAGTGGGCATCATGTAAATATTTTTCTTATTTCTACATGAAAACATATGTTGTGGTACTCATTAGAAGCACCTCAGAGAACATATGCTTTAATGAAGAATTATGAAAAAAATATCAATAATTGTTTATGTAAAAAAGTACCTGATCTGGAGCTAGGCTATATATAACCTTTAATGTCAGAAGATTTTGAACAAAACAATGTATTTTGGCAAAATAACATGCCAGAGTTCTGGACTGATGTCTGTGAGTGTAGAATGTTGTCTGCTACAAGTTTGCTCAGTGCTATAAGGGTTAAGATGCTATAGAATTAATAAAAGAGCTGGCTGTTAGTAGATTGAAGCAAGAGATTGGTGAAATATGGCATTTCTTCCATTCATATTTGATCTAACACTCATGTGGTGTACTTGAGCATGTTGAGAAAAGTTGTATTATATCCTGTAACTAAATGTGAGTCTGGTGTCCTGGGGTTGGAGGGTTTTTTTTTCTTGAAGTTAATAGATATCATATAAACCTTGAAGTTAATAGATATCATATAAACATGACCTTTTGACTGCATTCTTTGTGGTCTGATGATGTTTTAAGAAAAATGTGATAGCATTAAGTGAGACACTGACAAAAATCTCTACCAAGCTCATCAAAAGGATTTAAAACACCCCTGCACGTGTTGTTTCTTATTTGTCTTTACATTTCTAGCCGTGCTTTATCTAAGGTATTTGAGCACAGGAATTTTGTCGCGCGCTATCGACGGGAAACCAATCATATTTGCGAGAGTTTCGCCCCCTGGTAACTATGGACGCTAGATTAGCATAAATATTGGCCGAAACATTCATATACATAATAAATTATTTTATTTATTAAGACAGAAAATGATCTATGAGCATATTGCAGTTCTTTGACTTTTTTTTTACCTGATAAGTTTCTCTACAGTTTACACCATTCAAACACATTCATTTTACTTCTTGTTGTATCTATTTGTTGACGCTCGAAAACGAAAGTAAGTCGGTTAAAATTCTTATTTGCTGTTTTATATCTGTCCTTATTTAAGTCCATCGCGGCTCTCAAATTTCATACGTTTTGCAATTCTTTCATGAACACAGGATTTAAGTTTTTATACATCGTTTATTTATATTTTACACCGTCAGCTGATTCGCATAGGTTATCCGCCATTTTGAATATTTGTCATCGAACCTTGTAACTACGTAACCGCATGACGTAATGCTTAAGAGGTATTGTCAACTACCAAATGGGGAAGTCAGGTAATAAAAATAATAATGAAAATCAATAAAAAAAAATCATTTATGCAAAACTCGCTCAATGAGGGGTGTTAGAAAAGAAATAAATTATTCCGAACCGTGCTCAAATGCCCCAGATAAAGCACAGTTGAGTTTGGGTTGTATCCATTTGAGCACTCGCTCGCTACGCTCGCTCGTGCTCAAATGGGTACAACCCAAACTCAACTGTGCTTTATCTTAGGCATTTGAGCACGGTTTGGAATAATTTATTTCTTAATTAAAACCTTTTGTTTTTGTGTTTTTATGAAAGAAAAAATATTTATTACTAAAATGAATTTAAAGGTGCTACCTATATCGGTACATCCAAATCAACATCACATGCTTCATAGGTGGGTTGGCCAGATTGAAATGAATTTGATTTCAGACCACGCTTGACTTCTAATCCACTGCATGAATTGGGATATAACATTCAAGTCAACAATATTTCAATAGTTTAGAGACATTGCCTCCAAATTTGTGGGACTTTTACCGACCCGATCACATGAATTCGGGTCCTGCTTAGTTATTAGCAGTTCTGCCATGTAGGCTTTAGGCAGCTCATCTATTTTGCAGGCCTTGATGGGCGGGGGCCATGCTTCCGAATACCGAAAACTAGTGTATACCAATGACAGGTACAATGACAACGTTCGCTTACCTGTGTCAAAGTTTTTTAAGATTATCACGTTATCTTAAAATATACATCAAAGTGTACCTTATGCACAAAAGGAATCATGCTTAACCTGTAAATAGATGGAGAACGGATAGAAATAAAGTTCGAAGTGAGACAAAATTCAAAATGGCGGGGATCGCAAATTTTGTAGGCTGACGTCATAAGTCTCGTGATTCAACCCTTTGCAATTGGAATACTTGGCATTATTGGCTGTTTCGTTGCTCGTGTCAATAGTCTCTGCCAAATCATGGAACGCTTATTGTTTTTCAAGATAAGCACCGAACCACCCAAGCGTTTGTTGGACCATCACGTTTTTGGTCACACACATCACTGGTCACATCGGTAGTCTATAGTAGTACGTCTGCATGCCGAACTGCTCTGCGGCTTGGGGAACTGCGACTGTTGAATGCACTTATTATAATATGTCTTCATCTTCAAAATACTGAATCAAATGCCCCACCAGCCATACAATAGGGCAAATTGTTTTTGTTCCCAATTCTGTTAGTGTTTCTTATGAGCATGATATTTCTTGAATCTGTTCTGGGAAAATTGATCAAACTTGCAGGGATACCTCATTTTTAAGGTTTTTAAAAGGACAAATATTGTCAAATGTATAACAAATTTACTAGGTGGATGGAAATATGTTTTTCCCCTCTTGGAAACATGTCTAGTTTTAATATCGATTGACATTAGAGTAGTAATTGTTTGTATATTTTTTTTTAGAAAATAGGGTTTGACATTTCTTGCAGATTTTTAGTTCACCTGAGCAAAAGCTCAACAATTAGTTTGTTAACTCTAGAGTCACAGTTTTGACCCAATCTTGATGAAACTTGCCCAGAATGTTTGCCCCTATGAAATCTAGGTCAGGTTTGATACTGGTTAACTTGGGGTCAAAAACTAGGTCACCAGATCAAATCAACGGAAAAACTTGTTAACACTCTAGAGGTCACATTTTTGAAGCAATCATCATGATTTTTGCTCAAAATGTTTGCCTTGATGATTTCTAGATCAAGTTCGAAACTGGGTCACGTGGGGTCAAAAACTAGATCACCTGGCCAAATCAAAGGAAAACCTTGTTAACACTCTAGCGGTCACATTTTTGAAGCAGTCACCATGAATCTTGCTCAAAGCATTTGTCTTGTTGAGTTCTAGGTCAAGTTCGAAACTGGGTCACCTGGGGTCAAAAACTAGGTCACCAGCAGAAAACCTTGTTAACACTCTAGCAGTCACATTTTTGAAGCAGTCATCATGAATTTTGCTCAAAATGTTTGTCTCGATGATTTCTAGTCTAGGTTAAGTTTGAAACTGGGTCACATGGGGTCAAAAACTAGGTCAACTGGCCAAATCAGCAGAAAAACTTGTTAACACTCTAGCAGTCACATTTTCAAGCAATCATCATGAATCTTGCTCAAAATGTTTGTCTTGATGATTTCTAGGTCAAATTTGAAACTGGGTCACTTGGAGTCAAAGACTTGGTCACCAGGCCAAATCAAAGGAAAATCTTGTTAACACTCTAGCGATCACATTTTTGAAGCAATCATCATGAATCTTGCTCAAAGTGTTTTTCTTGATGATTTCTAGGTCAAGTTCGCAACTGGGTCACGTGGGGTCAAAAACTAGCTCACCTGGCCACAGCAGTGTAAAACATTGTTAACACTCTAGCAGTCATATTTCTGAAGCAATCATCATGAATCTTTCTCAAAATGTTTGTCTTGATGATTTCTAGGTTGAAACTTGGTCACTTGGAGACAAAAACTAGGTCACCAGGCCAAATCAAAGGAAGACCTTGTTGATGCTCTAGAGGTCACATTTTTGAAGCAATCATCATGAACCTTGCCCAAAATGTTTGTCTCAATGATTTCTAAGTCAAGTTTGAAACTGGGTCATGTGGGGACAAAAACTAGGTCACCAGGCCAAATCAGAGGAAAACCTTGTTAATACTCCAGAGGTCACATTTTTTAAATAATCATCATAATTATTGCTCAAAATGTTCATCTTGATGATTTCTAGGTCTAGTTTAAAACTGGGTCACTTGATGTCAGAAACTAGGTCACCAGGCCAAATCAAAGGAAAACCTTGTTGACACTCTAGAGGTCACATTTTTGAAGTGATCATCATGAATCTTGCTCAAAATGTTTGTCTTGATGATTTCTAGGTGATGTATATTTCACTGTCCAGTGAATTTCTTAAGTTTTTATGTTTAGGTCAGTTTCTCAGTATTTATTGGTCCTACAGAGTGATATTTGGTACTTGTGAAGTGTTTGTGTTAGGTCAGTTTCTCAGTAACTATTGCTCCTACAGCCAGTGATACTTAGTACATGCATACATCTTAGCATGGCCTCTTAAGTGCAGTCATCCATATTTGACCTAGATGTCTATTTCACATTAGATCTCTATTAGTCCATTAGACATGCTACATTGTCTTACTTGTTAATATAATCATTATGAATTTTGGTCAGAATGTTTGCCTTGATCAGTTCTAGGTCAGGTTCTCAAAGTGCTATGATACTCAGGTGAGCATTACAGGGCCATCATGGCCCTCTTGTTGTTTTTGTAGACAGTTTTGTCAAAAAAAAAAATAGACTCTATTTTCTTGGAAAAAAATATCTACCATTTGCTGTTTTCTAAGTTCACCTAGGCAGTGTGAGAGATTAAATGAATGTGTACCCTTTGTTTGGACAGATAGACCTGAGCAAACCATGTAGCCCAGATCAGATTCCACAGCATCAAGGTCTGCATGGCTTGCTATCAACCACCACTTTTTTTGACCTAACACCAGGTAGTCAGATGAAATTGTTCAAATTATAGGAGAGGTGTGGTTAGTAGTTCAGGGCCCAGTTGTTCAAAGCTAACGACATCGTTAGTTAATGATTCGTTAAAATTTACATCCAGTGATACGCAAATATGCTGAAATTTTTTGCTGAAAAAATGTGAATAGCTTTTGCATCAAAAGCTACTCACATTTTTTCAGCAAAAAATATCAGAATATTGTGTATTGAATCTGCTAAAACAGTTAACAAAATGACCCTTAACGAGCTTGTTAAGCTAACAATGCTTTGAACAACTGGGCCCAGGTACATAGCTCCTGATAAGAGAGAATATTATGTAAATATTTTTCTTATTTCTCCACAAAAGCAAACATTGTGGTACATTAGAAGCACCTCAGTCAGGCACTTCTAATGAGTATCCACAACATAGGTTTTCATGGAGAAATAACAAAAATATAAATTACAGTTGACTCTCGTTATCTCGAAGTCCAAGGGACCCTCTGAAATACTTTGAGATACCCTTACCTCGACATATCAGATTTGCAGAACTGAGGAAAAAATAAATTGAACAAGCACATTTCACAAATGAATATGTATTTTGACTCCTGAAGATAGAGATACATTGAAAATATTGAGGAAAAGGGGAGAAATTGTTCTTCTCTTTTCCATACTATTTTGTTACCTGTTCATAGATTTTCATGTTTAAACAGGAACCAGAATTTCACTTTGAGATAAAACGGTTTTTCGAGATAAGTGAAGTTGAGATAACGAGAGTCAGCTGTAGCTGTTATTTAAAAAAAAAAGTGCCTTATCTGGAGCTATGTAAAATGTGTAAATATTTTGGGTAAATAGGGTATTATATGAGAATATGTTAATAATTCATTCTTTATGCCATTCTTTTCAGAAACTGATGGAATTCAACCCACATAAAAGAATAAGTGCCAAAGAAGCATTAAATCATGCCTATTTTAGAGATGATTTAGAGAGCAGTCGGACATCTAGTTCTCCTTCAATGAGCTCTCCATCAATGTCAGAAACTGAGTCTACCGATGGAAGATCAGATACACCAGTCAGCAAGTGACCTTGAAAGGTCATAGCAAACATTTACTAGATCTGAGTTCAAAGCCCTGGTACATGATGCACAAGAAAAATGAAGGAATAATACATTTATCAGAGCAGTATGTGAAAACGATTTTGTGCCTATAGGAAACCTGATGGTCAAGACGTTTGGTTGAATTAAGTATTCATACTATACTTCTGTAGGAAACAAAAAAGGAGCAGACAACATTATACATGTTGTTTTTAACACATCACCAGATAAGTTAATTAACCCTTAAAATGCCAAGAACACCTGCATCTGAAAATGTCATCTATATCGTCTGCTGCATCTTCTTGCAAACTTTTCAAACATACTTTTTGCATATAGGCAAACAGTGTGGACCGAGATCAGACTGCTCCTAGAGGAGCAGTCTGATCTGGTCCACACTGTTTGCAACAATGACTTTTAAAGTATTCGGCAGAAGACAAAGCAGACGACAATTGTTGTGTTTGATGTCTTAAGGGTTAAAGAAGGGATAATTTAGGATAATTCTGTGTTTTTGTTGTAGGTACTCAGTCGAGACACATCTTTAAGGCAATAAAGCAGAGTACTTACAAGATATTTTATGTATCCATTGCGTACCCACAATATAGGCTTTTTATGGAGAATTGGAGATAATTTTCCCAGAAATACCAAACACTCCTCTAAATAAGTACCCTGGTAAAATTGCCTTACTGAAGCTATTTCTAATGAGTATCTAGAAAGTATTCTGATGCAAGAATAATCCTAAATTATCACAAACATTGGCTATCTGGAGATAGTTAATGTATTGCATTCTGGGTAAAAATTTCAGTAGAAAAATTTTAAAATATTTTTCTTATTATTCAAGAGAATAGGGTTTGACATTTCATGCAAATTGTCTCTTTCTTGGAAATTTAGAAAAAGCATTATCAGTTTGTCATCTGCTGAATTTACCCAGAGAGCATAGCTCCAGGTAAGAGGTGGTAGCGACAAAATATTTTTTTCTTATTTCTTCATATAAACATATATTGTAGGAACTAATTAGAAGTGCCTCATTGAGGCACTTCTAATGAGTTCCCACAATGTATGGGTACTCATTAGAAGTGACATAGTGAGGTGCTTCTAATGAGTATCCACAATGTATGTTTTCATTGAGAAATAAGAAAAAAACACTTTTTGATTGAAAAAAAGAAAAGCTCTTTATCTGGATCTATGAGAGGTATGAACAATTTACAGTGATATTTGCCTATTTGTCTCAGCTTGTGATTACTAGCTCATTGCAGGCTTATTACTTGCCTTATGTGATATATTTCTTGTCTCTAGGAACAAGATTGGTATGCCTTTTTGCAACATTTTGTATTTGTGTGATTTTGTACAGAACTTTATCGCAAACCAATGAATTTCTTCAAGATTTAATTTCAGTTTGTACAACCTCATCCTTATACACATTGTGTATACTTGCATAATCTGATAAGGTGTTTTTTTGTTTTTTTTGTTTTTGTTTTTTTTTTTTAACCTAAAAGTGTTAATATTTTTCTTATTTCTGCATGAAAACATATTATGTTGTGGCTGGGTACTCATTAGAAGTGCCTTACTGAGGAGCTTTCAATTAGTAACCACAACATATAGTTTTGTGGAGAAATAAGAAAAATATTAATCAGCCCCTTTTATCTAGAGCTGTCAGTAGGTTACACTGCAATAGAAAAGCCCTTATGGCATTTAGAGGCATTGATAGTTCAGATCAGCATGTGCATTTGCTACGTCTGATCAGACTCTTCGATGTTTGCAACAGAATCAATGTATATTGTCAAAGTATTTCATACAGACAGCAGAGGTGTGAACCCTTGTCATGCTGAATAAATATAAGATGCCACACCCACTTCTAATTGTCAACCAATCACATTAGTTTATGCGGCCTCAGTGGCTCAGTTGGATGCGCCGTCCGACTGGAGACCAGGAGGTCGCGGGTTCAACCCCCGCCGAGGTCGGCAACATTCTTTTGTGGAGATTGATCATGAAATATTTTCAACGGTCATTCTCTCCCTTCCGCTGATTCAAGAAGGGCAGTTGTCAGTTTCTGGCAAAAGAATGGCACAATACTGGTTAACCGCTTAGAGGACTAAGCCTGCCCAGTAAACATGTGGTTAGGTAAACTGACCGCGCTCGACATGACCCCATTGGGTTGACTGGGCTGTAAAACCTCAACACAAACACAAACAAACACATTAGTTGATCCAGGTTTTTGATACAAATTCACCTACTGAATGACAAACGGTGTGGATCCAGATCAGTTGGCTTCTGAAGAAGCCAACTGATCTGGATCTACACTGTTTGCAAAAGTGGGGCATATACAGGTTCAGCAGGACAAGAGTTAAGAAATATTTGTAATAATTTTGGGATATTTTATCCTTATTTCTCCATAAAAGTGTATGTTGTGGGTGCACATTAGAAAGACCTCAACCAGGCAATTCTAATGAGTACTCACTACATGTGCTTTTGTTGAGGGTTGGAGAAAATTATTTGAGAATTATCATCAAGTACTTTTTTGTTCTCAGTTCAGAGAAGGCCATGATCAGATTGTGAAGATGTACAGTTAGATCTGGGCCTTCACTGTTTGCGTATGGAATAAGGGTTCTTTTCCGATATGCTTCATATATTTTGTGAATAATATACCAATATTGAAGCTGCAGCAGACAGACAGGGGCCTTCAGATACACGCAAATAACAAAGGTTCAGATCAGCCTGTTTCTTGAGTACTAATAGGTTCTGTATTATTCTGGGCCCAGTTGTTCAAAGAATTGTTAGCTTAACAAACTCTTTAATGATTAACTCGTTAACTGTAAATGTCACCACTAGAAAAGGTAAAGTCTCCCATTTGTACTACATTATACAAATATTTGAATGTCATAACAAAGCAACTAGAGCCCCCCTTTTGCATGACTTACCTGCCTTCAACTTGAAAGAAAACTTGTATCCCTCTGCTCCCCCCCCCTCCCCCCCCACCTCCACCCCACCTCCACCCCGACCCCTCCCCCACTGTGCTCACTCTTTTGTATGACTGCCAACCTTTTGTTTGAATGTCAAAAATAGGCAATAGGAAAGGATAGGAAAGATAACTTACTCACTCCTCTTTTATTAGCTCATCTGGGTAAAAAGTGCTCCTGTTGAGCTGTTGTGATCGGTCAGTGTGCATTGTGGGGCGTCAGCAATTTACTTGAAATGAATCTCCTCTTACATCCGTAGGCAGATTGACTTGTAACGGTACAAAGTATCAGGGTGATCTGTAGGTCAAAAAAGCTACAATCATTCCTATTGGGAGTCCAAGATGACTGCCAACATTCTTGTTTGGAGATTGATCATGAAATACTTCTATGGTCATTCTCTTCCTTGTGCTGATTCAAAAAGGGCAGAATGTGCACAAGTACTGGTTAAAGGCTTAGAGAACTACTGTAAGCCTGCCCAGGAAAAAGTGTGTTTAGGTAAACTAACTGTGCTTGACATGACCCTAATGGGTTGACTGGGCCATAAAACCTCAACACAAAGAAATCTCCTGAACTGAAAGGCCAATTGACTGGAAACTTGGTAGAAAGTATCTGGGCGACTTGTAGATAAAAAATAGCCAAAATTGTTCCGATCAAAAATCCAAGATGGCCACCATGGCATACATCTTGAAATTCTTCTTTTTATATGCTTAGTCAGCCCTTCATTGAATGTCATGAAAAGTAAATGTTACTTAACATAACTTGACATATTCTACCGTCTACCGGAATGTGATTACAAGATAAAGGACCTTAACCCTTAAAGCGCCAAGCAAAATTTGTAGCAGACAACATTCAAATTTTTTTTTTTTTTTTTTTTATTTTTCAGAGAAAACAAGTCTTGACATTTCATGTGAATCATCTGCTTGGCAGACGATTCACATGAAATGTCAAGACTTGTTTTCTCTGAAAAATAAAAAAAAATATAAAAAAAATGCCGTCTGCTGCAGTTGTGATTGGCGCTTTAAGGGTTAAGCATAGGCTGTTCTGGGCCTTCATTGGTCACATATGAAGTAGGGCTCATTTTTCTGTGACGCAGCTTGAACAGGGATTTTTGACAGTAGTAGCTCTAGACAAGATACAGTTTGTCGTCCAAAAGTATTGACATTTTCCTTATTTCTTCATGAAAACATATGTTGTGGGTACTCATTAGAAACATTTGAAAACATTCAGTGAGATGCTTCTAATGAGTACCCACAACATATGTTTTCATGGAGAAATAAGAAAAATATTAATTTGGCTACTGCTCTTGGCTCTCGTATGTGTTAAAATGATTTTGTCCTTGATGTGACTTTTGTCTTATCTTTTTTTTTTTTTTTATTTTAAAGCAGACGTGATACTACACCCGTGTGATATTGATGTGATATAGTTTTTATCCAACAATAGTAATACCTCATCTGACATCAGTAACTTAGGGCTGTTTTGTGATATTTGGATTTATGAGTGAATGACAAGGATTGTGGTACACCAGTAACCACAAAGGACAGAGCTCTAGACAAGGCAATGTTTTAACCTAAAAGTATAAATATTTTATTATTTCTCTGCAGAAATATATCGAGGGTTGAGCGCAAGACTATAGTAACTCAAACATATTTTTGAAACCCTTGTTTAGGGGCAACTTGGACCCCTTTGTAAACAATGCAAATTTAGGTGCCATTGCTCATACGAGCAATGGCACCTAAATTTTCATTGTTTACAGAAAGAAATGTTGTAATCTTCATAAAGCCTTCATGGTGAGGAGATTAGGTTTGGGGAAAAACAACCATCTGACTTACGCCAGTCTTGCGCTCAACCCTCGATATGTTGTGGGTTTTCGTAAGCTTGGCATGGCATGTTACCTTTCAGATCTGGAGCTTTGTAAGGTAGTGGCTAGTTACATAGCAATGGGCCACTGCTAAGCATACTAAGCTTCAATAAAGGTACAGTCAAACATCTTTGGGACCATAAAGATTTGTTCAAGATATGGGTAGTTTGAGCCATTAAGGGTTAATCATAATGCCAGGTCAGGAAGCAAATAGCAATAATTTAGGGGATATTTTTTTTATCTTCTAGACAATAATGATATGTTGGGTGTACTCATAAGAATCATCTTGACATGGCAATTCTAATGAGTACACACAATATACAATTTCATGATAAATAAGAAAAAATTCTTAAATATTTGTTTTCTTAAGGTGTTGGAAAAAATTCATTAGGATTCAAAAATGAGTTTGAATTAGCCATGGTAAATGAACCATGGGTGTTCAAGCTATTGAGGTTCAACTGTATAATATTAAAGTGCTTTTTTTATACCCGCCACACAGTAGTGGCAGGGTATTATGGTATCACGTTGGCTGTCTGTGTCCGTCCGTCCGTCTGTCATTAGGCCGTCCATCTGTATATTCATTTCAGGACGATAACTTGATTAAATTTCAATGGATTTTCACCAAACTCTGTGTGTGCATTGATATTGTAGAGATCTGGTTTGGGATTGTTAATGGGCAAATTTCATCAATTTTTGACAGAGTTATTTGCCCACGACAGCTCCATATTTTCATTTCTGGATGATAACTTTAATAAATATCAGTGGATTTTCACCAAACTTGGTGTTAGCATTGATATTTTGGAGATCTGATTTGGGATTGCTGATAGGCAAATTTCGTCAATTTTTGACTGTTATCTGCCCGGGACATGTTCGTATTTTCATTTCTGGATGATAACTTTACTAAATATTAATGGATTTTCACCAAACTCTGTGTGTGCATTGATATTGTGGACATCTGCTTTGGGATCACTAATGGTAGAATTGTATCTATTTTTGACAGAGTTATCTGCCCGCAACACATCCGTATTTTACTTTCAGGACAATAACTTGAGTAAATCTTAATGGATTTTCACCAAATTTGATGTGTGCATGGATATTGTTGAGGTCTGCTTTGGGATTGCTCATTGGCAAACTTCATCAATTTTTGACAGTGTTATCTGCCCATGACATGATAATGATGGGGTATTATCGTTTCACGTTTTATTAGCAATGAGAAGGTGCTGAGCAAGAGGGTAGTTTTAAATTGCCTAGCAAATTGATAATGATCCACTACATAGCAACTGGTTCTGTGCCAAACAGATATTCAATATATCTTGCCTACTAAGGTGGCTGTGTCCCAGTGCCCAACAATGGACAGTTGTCTGTAAGATGACTATGGCCCAGTGACTGGGACAGCAGTCATGCAGTTCTAGTAGTTGACAGTGGTCTAGTGCTAAGCAAGATGACTGAATTCTGATGTGCAGCAGAATAGCCATGGACAAGCATGTAATGGGATAATAGCAATCAAGTTACTGGCAGGGAGAAGTGGTTTAGAGCCAAGTATCCTTGTAGCATCAAGATGGCCAGGTCACAGTGCCTAGCAGGATAGCAGTTGTATGTCAACTGCTCATTGCATGGCATGATGACAGTATTTTAACCCTAGTCCTGCTGAACTCGGATATGTCCAGTCTTTGCAAACAGTGTAGATCCAGATCAATTGGCTTCTGAAGAAGCCAACTGATCTGGATCTGCACTATTTGCCATTAAAAATATGAATTTATATCAACAATCTGGATCAAGTTATTTGATTGCCTAAATACTAGAAATGGGCATGGCATCTTAATTTATTCAGCAGGACAAGGGTTCAAGCCAAGCAAGATGGTCATGACTCGTTGCTTAGTAAATGGCTGTTTTATGAACCTATATGAAACAGGCAGCATAGGAACACAAGAACAAATATGAATTGAGAGAGATTGGTGAGAGCATCAGAGCTTGTATATATTTGTGTAAATGCTTGAGGTATATAACAGTTAAACACATGTATTCATGATGATGTGTTAGGAGTAATATTTAAAGGTGAGGCAAGTCTCAAATTTGTTTTTTTTTTGCCTTCCTTCTGAAAAGGGGTCTACACTAAAAGAATTTGCTTCCTATGGGAGCAAATTCTTTCCTTTTAGACACATTTTAAGAAGGGGCTTAGTGTGCTGGAAAGGGACATGAAGTTGTATCCCTTGTAAAATATAGCAAATATATGCCTCCTAACAAAACATATAAAACATGTATTTTGCTACAAATCATGCATATGCTTTAAAACCTGTAAAACCATTGAAAGCCTGTATTATCATCAAAACCTATTTAATTTTTGTCTTGACAGGTTTTTCTGGAAAACAGATGATAAGAATTAATTGTATATATTCCTTGTTTGAGCTTTCCAGATCACCATTGATGGCTACAGGTATTGATCATTTGCTCCTGCCTGACACCTACCCTTCTTGAAATAGTGGGAGGGGAGAATGACTGTAGGAATTATTTCATAATCACTCTCCAAGTTGTGGTGGGGCTGGGATTACAGCTTGCAACCTCTGGATCTGCTACTGACTGCTCTATGAAGCAGGCTACTCTCAGAGGAAAGAATTTGCTCCCAAATGTCCTAAAATTTCAAATTTATTCCATACTTTTATTGCCAAATTTCACTTTTTATGCAGTTTTTCTCTTAAAACACCAAGTGGAATGGCTATCAGTGTAGACCCTGATCAGATAGCAGCTTCAGGAGCAGTCTAGGTCTCAGTCTAGGTCAGCACTGTTTGCAGATGCCATTTTGTCAGAAACTTTGGTGTGCAAAATTTTGGACAGTTACCATATGTAGTGTTCTTTTGAATATTGATATTGGCACAGCAGGACCAGTTTGTAATATTTTGATATATTGTATATATTTTTGTTGTTTTGGACATACTTTTGATACATGTATTTTTGATGTATTTCTTTCACACTGCCTGTTGTTTGTTTCATCATTTATTGTTGAAATTACATGTCACACAAATATTCATTCATTTGTTCATTCATTCATTCATTCACTCACTCATTCATTCATTTATTCATGCATCTATCATTCCGTTGGCTTCCATTTTTCATGTATTTAGTCATTCATCCAGCTATACATTCATTCATCCATCCATCAGCTAGCCCAAACCATTCATTCATTCATTCATGTTCATACACATACTTCTGACAGTATAATTCTGGGCCCGGTTGTTCAAAGCGTCGTTAGCTTAATGAGCTCGTTAAGGGTCATTTCGTTAACTGTTTTAGCAGATTCAATATACACTATTCTGATATTTTTTGCTGAAAAAATGTGAGTAGCTTTTGCACTGCAAAAGCTACTCACATTTTTTCAGCAAAAAATTTCAGCATATTTGCGTATCACTCGATTAAAATTTTAACGAATCGTTAACTAACGACATCGTTAGTTTTGAACAACTGGGCCCTGGAATATTTTTTCTTATTTCTCAATAAAAACATTTTATTTCTTATTTTTCAATAAAAACTTTTTTTCTCAATAAAAACATACATTATTTCTTTTCCCTCATTTTCAAATAAACAATAAAACATGTATGTTGTGGGTCTTCATTAGAAGTGCCACATTGAGGTACTTCTAATGAGTACCTGCAACATGTTTGTTTTGTTTTTTTTATAGAGAATGGGAGAAAGTTATCTTAAAATTATCATCAAGTACTCCCCCGTAACCCATTTCAGTCTGGAGACCCTAAAAGGGTAATTGGCCATCAGTGCAGACCCAGATCAGATGCATCTGATCAGGGTCTTCACTTTTTGTAAATAGTTTAGCCATTTTTCTCTAGGGAATCTAAATCACATACATAGCCTGATATACCTAAACTTGAAATTTGATTTTTCCAATATATAGTGTGGGGAGAGTCTATTTAGTCTAAAATGGGTTAACAACCAGGGCCCAGTTGTTCAAAACTAACGATGTCGTTTGTTAACGAAGCATTAAAAATTTGATCATCAAATATGGCTTATACCATAATATTTTTGCTGAAAAAATGTGAGTAGCTTTTGCATTTGCAAAAGCTACTCACATTTTTTCAGCAAAAATACCTGTGTATTAGATATTGTACTTACTAGAACAGTTAACATTTTGACCACTAACAAGCTTGTTAAGCTAATGATGCTTTGAGCAACTAGGCCCTGGTTGGTCTTATTCAGTGACATACTAACACACTCATTCACCATGTTAAGAGCTACTATATATACTCTATATATTCGGACAGACATGCTGAACAAACGGTGTGGACATACATCAAACTGCCCCTAAAGGATTCATTGATCTGAGTCTGCATTGTTTGTCAATAAGCAGGATTTGTTTGACATATATGAAAGTAGGCAAACATAGGTCCAGATAGGGCACTTTTTTCTACCAAAAAGTACAGGGCCCAATTGTTCAAAGCATTGTTAGCTTAACGAGCTTGTTAGTGGTCAAAATGTTAACTGTTCTGGTAAGTACAATACCAAATTCACAGGTATTTTTGCTGAAAAAAATGTGAGTAGCTTTTGCATTTTTTCAGCAAAAATATTAGCATATATGCCATATTTAATGATCAAAGTTTTAATGATATCGTTAACGACATCATTAGTTTTGAACAACTGGGCCCTGGTATTTTTCTTATTTCTCCATGAAATTGCCTCAGCAAGGCACTTCTAATGAGTAGCACAACAGATGTTTTCATGAAGAAATAAATACATGTATGCCCTCTCTTATCTAGAGCTATGGTCTGGTTGATGTATTTTTTTAATCTTCCACGTCTTACCTTATGGTATATCTTATGATATCTTAATACCATATTTACCTTAAGTATTGTGACAGACAGGCCTGAGCAAACAGTGTAGACCCAGACTAGATACATCAGAATGTAGCCTCTGATCAGGGTGTAAACTCTTTGCTGTCCATCAAGCAGTTTTTAGACACATCAGAAAGTAGTAAAATGGACTTTCTCAAATTTTAGGATAAAGTATTGTGTCCCAATGTTTAGGGTAAATAAGGTAAGTATATCATACAAACGCTAAGTATTGTGACGATAGGCCTTTGTAAACAGTGTAGACCCAGATCATATGCCGCAAAATGCGGCATCTGATCAGGGTCTACACTGTTTGCCCTACATACAGTAATATTTTAGACACATCAAGAGGTAGTAGCATGGACTATTTTAAAATTTCAGACGACAAGTATAGTAAGTAAATAATGTGTCCCAATATTTAAGGTTAATATGGTATGATAAACAGCAGCACTGTCAGAATATTTATGTCAGTTTAACCCTTGTCCTACTAAACCCGGATATACCCTACCTTTGCAAACAATGGAGATCCAGATCAGTTGGCTTCTTCATTTGCTATTAAGTATGTGAATTTATAGCAAAAATCTGGATCTAGTAATCTGATTGGCTGAAAGTTAGAAGTGGGCGTGGCATGTTAATTTATTCAGCAGGACAAGGGTTAAATATGGTACTGTATTTGCCCTAAATATGGGGACACTTAAACTCTTCAACACACTTGTCCTTAAATTTGAAAAAAAGTCCATATTTACTACTTGTTAATCTGTTTAAAACTGATGGATGAGTGGCAAACAGTGTAGACCCTGATCAGATGCCACATGCTGTGGCATCTTATCAGGGTCTGCATTGTTGCTCAGGCCTTTATGTCCCATTACTTAAGGTTAACTTATTACGGTAATATTGTTTACAAAATTGTGGGGAAAAAGCATTCAAATATATATCTTTATTTTTCACAGAAAATAGGATTTGATATTCATGCAAATTGTCTCTTAAGGAGACAATATACATGAATGTTAAACCCTATTTTTTCTGGAAGAAATAAAAAAAAAATACAATCTACACCGCAACCTCTTTATAACACTGTTGTTGGGGTCCATAGCATAAACAGTGTTAGTTAAACAACCATGTTATATCCAAACAAAAATGTATAGATTATATTGAAAAATGACCATAGATGGTCATTTTTCAATATAATCTATACATTTTTGGGATCCATCTTTGAATCGTGTTATATCCAAAACCATGTTATAAGGAACCGTGATATAAAGAGGTTGAAGTGTATTTTTCATCTGCTGAATATACCCAAGCGCATTAAAGGATAAATTGTTTTTTTTTAGGAACAACACTATACTGCCTGCTCATGTAAAAAAGTTTCAAGTTAAAAGTCTATGATGCGACCTAGATGATGGGATATCATTTTTACTGAGAAAAAGCATTTATTTGGGACCATAAAGTGTTACTTATTTTGATTGATTTTATTTCAAGTAAATGTGGGACCAACTGCTCTAGGTATGGCATTTTCTTCAAGAAAAATATATTATTATTTTTTTTTTAGCTCACCTGAGCAGAAGGCTCAGGATGACCTATTGTGATCACTTGCCATCCGTCGTCAGTCCATCCGTCATCTGCCCGTCCTTCCGTTGTCCACACCTTTGAACATCTTGGGCCAATTTTCTTCAAACTTCATGTGGTGCCTTCTGTTAAAAGGGGATTGAAAATTTATACAAATGGTCACGGTCTATTAATCAAGCTGGCCACCATGCCCATATATGGTATAAACTTTTTAAAATCTTCTTCTCCAGAACCATGAAAGCTTAAGGGTAGAATCTTGGTATATAGCATCATGGACTCAAGGTCTAACAAGTTTGTTCAAATCATGACCAAATGTTGACCTTATACCTTTTTACAGCAAGGTCAAATTTGCGTCCCCATACATTTGGGGAAAATATTGAAGTCATTTTCTCAATATGTATTAAAGACTTATGGCTGAAACTTACAATGAGTGATTAAAGTAGTAAAACATTTTAGTTATAATCAAAATTTTGTCCCCTTGGGGTTATCTGCCCTTGCCCCTGGGCTATATACATGTATAAAATTGTGTAATTTTTAAATGTCTTCTCTGAGACCACTAGAGCAATTTTCACCAGATTTCACATGGGGCCTTCTATTGAAAGGATATTGCCAATTTGTTCAAATGGTTCTGTGCTATTGAACAAGATGGCCACCATGCCCATATATGGTAAAAACACTTAAAAATCTTCTTCTCCAGAACCAAGAAAGCTTTGGGGCAGAATCTTGGTATATAGCAAGGACTCCAGATCTACCAAGTTTGTTCAAATGATGACTAAGTTGACCTTCGACCTTTTTACAGCAAGGTAAAATTTGCGTCCCCATGCATTTGTATGGGGAAAATGTTGAAGTCATTTTCTCAAAATGTATTAAGGACTAATGAACAAGATGGCCGCTATGTCCATATATGGTAAAAACTCTGTAAAAATATTCTTCTCTAGAACCAAGACAGCTTTGTGGCTGAATCTTGGTGTATAGCATTGCTGTCTCAAGTTCATCAAATTTGTTCAAATGATGAATGTAGGTTGACCTTTGACCTTTTTATGGCTAGGTCAAATTTGCGCCTCTGGAAAAAGTTTAAAAATCTTTTTTTTTTTAAATATGTATTTAAGACTAATGGCTGAAACTTACAATGTATGATTGAAGTAGTAAAACTTTTTAGTTAGGATCAAAATTTTATCCCTTCAGGGGTTATCTGCCCTTGCCTCTGGGCTGTATCAGATATAAAATCATGAAATCTTTAAATGTCCTCTTCACTGAAACTGTTAGACCAATTTTCACCAGATTTCACATGGGGCCTTCTGTCAAACAGATGTTGACAATATTTGTTCAAATGGTTCCGCACCACTGAACAATGTGGCTGCCATGCCCATATATGGTAAAAAATACTTAAAACCCTTCTTCTTCAGTACTAAGAAAGCTTTGAGGCTGAATCTTGGTATACAGCATCGGGGACTCAAAGTCTACCAAGTTGTTCAAATGATGAGATAAGGATGACCTTTGACCTTTTTATGGTATGTTCAAATTTGTGTCCCAGTTGCTGTTGCAATAAATACTTGAAGAATGTTGCATGGCATTTACAAATATGCAATAGCTGTTTTTATCAGGTGAGTGAATTGTGGCTCATGGGCCTCTTGTTTTTTTGGGTTTTTTTTTTTCTTGATTTCTCTGTGTATGCATGTTGTGGGTACTCATTAGAAACACCTTGGTAAGGTGCTTCTGAGTACCCATAACATATGCTTTAATGGAGAAAAGAAAAATATATATTTTGATAGCCTTCTTGAGTTATGATAGCTTGTATGAATATATTTCTTGCTGCTTTATTGGTATTTTTATTTGTGTTTTGTAAAATAAATTTTAAGCATGTCATGACACACTTGTCTTCGAGCATGTGTGAACTGCACACACTCAGACTGGATTATGCACATGCACAGTCTACTCAGAGCGGGCACAGTTCATTTTGTTTAAGGAGACTAGATATGCTTGGCAGATTTTCTGCCATTTTTTACAAGGGGGACAATTTTTATGCTTCCTGTTTTGCATTCCTGCATTTAAAGTCTTTTCTGAAAAGGGGTCTACTCTAAAAGGAAAGAATTTGCTCCCAAGGGGAGCAAATTCTTTCCTTTTTGAGTAGATCCCTTTTCAGAAGGGAGGCTAAAATAATTTGACAAAGTTCCCCCTTGAAAGTGTATCATTCCTCTTTAAAACTCTGTAAGATCTAGATTTTGGGTGGATAAGCTGTCATTATGGTAACTTGTCCGTAAAAGGTACTCAACGTTTCCCGTATTTTATATGATAATTAAACCAAAGAACTGTGGGTGCCTCCTGTATGGGTGTATCGTCATCATCGGATTTTTGATTTATGTGCAGGTACAGGGGCAAATCCACATCAGTGGGCCCCCTTCCAGGTAGCTGGCTTGCTGCACACATGGCAGATCTCTCACCAGTGTAATATAGTAAAAAAACGAAAATGCAGGTGCCTTCTTTGTAGGTATGAAATCATTCTTTCAGGTACTTTTCATATGGAAAATATACTTTGTAGTCAGAATTACTAATTGGGCCTTTGGGCGTATGCAGACAGTGAAGGCCCAGATCACACAGTCTGATCAGAGCCTTCACTATCTGCTACCAGGATCAATGGACACCATAGAATATCAATGGATAGCAAATGCCCGGATGAGACTTTGTGCTTGCAGAGGATGAATCTGAATCTGTGCATTTTACCATTTTTGCACCATTTTACACCTTTTTGCTTGGAGCAGTCCAATTTAGGGCTTATGATAAGGATCGCACAACGAGTGTAGATGACGTAATGTCGCAAAACTTATTGACATAATTTGAAAGAGCATAAAACAGACTTCGAAGAAAAAAAACAACACTTTTATTATATGTAATATATAAGTTAATACTCACTGAGTTTAAAATGTATGAAATATATTTCCCTGGAGACTTGCAAATCTTATAAACAAACTCATTCTATGCACTTGCTTGTTATCGGATTTGCAAATCCCCCGTGAAATATTTCCCGCATTTTTAACTCACGGTGCATTACCCTCTATCTGCATACTTGTAGCTCCAGATAAGGCTAAGAGAGTTAAACGTACCACAAAAAGAATTTACATAAGAATGCATTTTCACATTTTGTTGCTTTGTTTTAGTATACAGGCATAAAAGTAAAAAAGCTGATGAATACAATTTTTGATAAACATTTTTTGTTTTGTTCTTTTTCTTGATGCCATCAGTTGCTCAATTATTCCCTTGCTCTGAAGGTGATATACTGGTTCATGCCTCCCATTCCAGCCAGTTAGTAGTGCATACTTGTACATACATTTGACGTCATCTCAATGTTAACCTTTAAAGCGCCAGTCACAACAATTGTCGTCTGCTTTGTCTTCTGCTTGTGATTTTAAAAGTCATTTCTGCAAACAGTGTGGACCCAGATCAGACTGCTTCTTTTAGGAGCAGTCTGATCTGGGTCCACACTGTTTGCCGGTATGCAAAAAATAGCTTTGAGAAGTTTGCAAGAATATTCAGCAGAAGACATAAACAGACGACATTTTCAGTTTTTCTTGGCGCTTTAAGGGTTAACAAAACTGGTAATTTTATTTGAAATTTCCAAAAATATCACAGATATTTCACTTTTTTTTTTTCCACTGAAAAGTACTGATATTTTTCTTTATTTCTTCACAATCGCTGTGTTGTGGGTACTCGGCAAGGCACTTCTAATGAGTACTCACAACATATGTTTATATCACAGATGTAACAATTGAACCATATCATATGATCATACAAAACCTTTAATGTAAAATTTAAAGGGATAAAAGAAATTATGTACATATTCCAGATAAGGTTTTTCCACTGAAAAGTAATGATATTGTTCTCTATTTCTCTACGAAAACAAATGTTCTGGGTACTCATTAGAAGTGCCTCGCAAGGTACTTCTAATGAGTACCCACAACATACATTTTCATGGAGAAATAAGAAAAATATGTGGATACCCCTCTTATTTGGAGCTTTGTACATAAATGAAAGTCTTAGGAAAGGCCACAATCATGAGGCAGTCTTTCCAAGGTCCACAATATGTATGTATCTAGATTTTTAACGCTACCAGGCAACTGAGTCACATAGAGGCAGCGCCATAGAGACAGAACAGAACAGGTAGCTTTTATAGTCATCTGTATGGAAAATCTATTTATCTTGGCCCAGTTGTTGAAAGCGTTGTCAGCTTAACGAGCTTGTTAAGGGTCATTTTGTTAACTGTTTTAGCAGATTCAATATACACTATTCTGACATTCTTTGCTGAAAAAATGTCACATTTTTTCAGCAAAAATTTTCAGCATATTTGCATATCACTCGATGTAAATTTTAACGAATTGTTAACTAACGACACCATTAGTTTTGAACAACTGGGCCCAGATAATCCTTAACAAGACTTTCCCTTTTTGTGTTGACAGTATAAAGCTGCCATTTAAACTGGCCATTTTCTGCTTGTCCGTTTCAGTCTGTCACAAAAGTAAAAATAGCCATCAGAAGAGATGGCAGATCCCCCGACCGCACCGCAAATGGCCATCTTTTTTCAATCTAGGGCATCAGAGATGTAATTTAGCAAGGGATACACATGTTTAACCCTGCAGTGGGTGATAACTCCACAACTGTGAATCAGACATAGAACTCTAAAACCGTAAGTCTTGGAACTGGCTTTTTTGTTTGCTAGTAAGTGATTTGTTTGCTAGTAAGTGATTTTCAACAAGAATCCGAAAATAATGAGAAAAATAAGGCCTGTTGCCTGCAAAGATTATAACTCTCAAACTGTAAGTCGTAGAAACTGGATTTTGTGTTTGCTAGTAAGTGATTTTCAACAAAGAATCCAAAAATAATGAGAAATATAAGGCCCTTTGCCTGCAAGGCCTGTAACTCTTCAACCATTAGTCTGAGAAACTCAATTTTGTGTTCACTAGTAAGTGATTTTCAACAAAGAATCCAAAAATAATGAGAAAATAAAGCCTGCTGGATGTATTGCTGATAAATCTGCATCCGCAGTATAAGTAAGGGAGATAACTCCAACACTCCGTAGGTCAGAGTTGGCCTTACATATTGTGACACACCTAGTTTATGTTCTTAGCATCTCTACAAACTATCATTAAAATGTCTCCACTGGTTAAAGAGTTATGGCTTGCACAAGATTTTACCACTAAGGGAGATAATTGAAAATAAATGGAGTAACGAGTAACCCATAGTTACAATTTTTAAATGCAACACTCCTTCTTAATGTTCTAAGCATTCCTATTAATTATCACCAAACAATCTCAACTGGTAGAGAAGTTATGACCATCAGCAAATTTAACAACTATGGGAGATAGCTCAAAAATGGAGTCAGACTTGTCTTTTGTGTACATGACATGCCTACTCAATGTCCTCTACAACTTGATGAAGTATCATAAAAATATCTCAAAGGGTTTAAGAGTTATGGCCTGCACAAGATTTAATAACTATGGGAGGTAGCTCCAGAACTGAGTCAGAGTTGTTGTTCTTGTATGTGACACACCTTCTCAATGTCCTCTACAACTTGATCAAGTATGAGAATATCTCAAAGGGTTATTGAGTTATGGCCTGCACAAGATTTCATAAGTATGGGCGATAACTCCAGATCGCAGTCAGAGTTGTCATTCTTGTATGTGACACGCCTACTCAATGTCCTCTACCTATTGGTGAAGTATCATGAAAATAACTTATAGGGTTTTAGAGTTACGGGCCGCACATTTAACAACTATGGGAGATAACTCCCAAAACGGAGTCAGCTAGAGTTGTTGTTCTTGTATGTGACACACCTACTCAATGTCCTCTACAACTTGATCAAGTATCATGAAAATATCTCAAAGTTTATTGAGTTATGGCCTGCATAAGATTTTATAACTATGGGAGATAACTGAAGAATGCAGTCAGTTGGAGTTGTCTTTCTTGTACGCAACACGCCTACTCAATGTTCTCTACCTAATGGTGAAGTATCATGAAAATACCTTAAAGGGTTTTAGTTATGGGCCGCACAAGATTTAACAACTATGGGAGATAACTCCAAAAGGGAGTCAGCTAGAGTTGTCTTTTTTGTACACGACAAGCCCACTCAATGTCCTCTACATATTGGTGAAGTATCATGAAAATATCTTAAAGGGTTTCAGAGTTCTGGTCCACACAAAATTTTACAATTTTGGGTGACTATGGGAGATAACTCCTGAACCAAGTTGATTAGAGTTGTCATTCTTGCACACGCCACTCCTACCCAATGCCCTCAACAACCTGACAAAGTTTCATGAAAATAGCTCAAAGGGTATAGGAGTTATGGGCCTCACAAGGTTTCGTCTACAGATGGATGGACAGACGGATGCTAGGGCGATCGCTATATCCCCCGAACCTTTTGGTCGGGGGACAAAAATGGGGACACCCAAGTAAGGCCACAATCACAGAACTCCAAAGGTACCAAAAGACGAGAAGGGTTTTGAGACAAAGTGACAACACAAACTTTTTCCTGAAATACAATGAACAAATGACAAGGAACTGCAAGAGAAGCACCATCTTGAAATCGGCAACATGGTTTGAACCTGTTTTTTTTTTTTGAGTGGTCATCCCTCATGCTTAATCCCTGATACAAATCCATCTTCACATATTGCTTTGGTCAAGTAAAGATCCCCATACTCACCAGTGAGCCGAGGTCGGCAACATTCTTTCGTAGAGATTGATCATGAAATATTTTCTACAGTCAGTCTCTCCCTTCCGCTGATTCAAGAAGGGCAGTTATCAGTTTCTGGCGAAAGAATGTGCACAATACTGGTTAACCGCTTAGAGGACTAAGCCTGCCCAGTAACATGTGGTTAGGTAAACTGACCGCGCTTGACATGACCCCATTGGGTTGACTGGACCGTAAAACCTCAACAGAAACAAACTCACCAGTGAAATAACACAGAATTATCACATAGTAGCAAAAATTCTCAACATTCAAGATGGAATATCTCAGGATGTGGTTGGCTTGCATGCATGAAAATCTGATAAAACAGTTTTACCATAGTTCTGTGCATGCACATGATATAATGCACTCACTTATGCTCGTGCATTATCACAAGTACATGCGCACAAACCATGGTAAAACTAAGACAAATACAACACACAAACTAACATCAAATTATAAACTGTGATGAAAGAAACTTGAGGGCTTGACTATAAATTGTCAGAGAAAATAAATAGGTTGTTATTTATGGTATTTGTTTGGAGAAGAGTATAGGGGCCCATCAAGCAAAAGAGAGCTTCAAGCATGCTTGAAGCTCTTTCGCTTGATGGGCCCCTATATTTTTATGTGTATGACCCTGATTAGACTGCGCAGATGTGCAGACTGATCTGGGCCTTCCCTGTCCACATATGCTCAAAGGCGCTACATGTATCACAAGGAGTGGCCAATATATCTTTGCATAGTATATTTTTTTTTTCTATACTTTCAATAATATTGTTACAATGTGTACCCAATATATGCTTTAATAACAACTGTTTCAAGGATTGGTCATCAGCACTTGCCAATATGTACCAAGCCATCCTATTTAAACCCAAATTAGAGCAGGTTGAAATGGAAATATAAGAAAAGACAGAAAACATAATAAATAAAAGATTTTATTTCTGTCATTTCAGTTTTATTGAGCAAACTATATCAAACAAGTGTAAAAAAAAATATTCGAAAGTACATAAACAGACTTGCTAAAACTGACTGTAAAAATGTAGGTTTTACACACCCTCAATGTGTTTAAGTAGCTTAGGGTGAACGTATACACATTACCCTTTAAAGTACAATGCAAAATTGTAGCAGACGATATGCTCAAATATCTCTTTTTATTCTGAGAAAGTAAGTATTGACATGTGAACTGTCTGCTAAGTGGACGATTCATACAAAATGTCAAGCCTCATTTTCTCAGAAAAAATAAATAAATAAAAAATTCAGAATGTTGTCTGCTGAAGCTAAGATTGTCTCTTTAATGCTTAGAACTCTGAGTAAAATTTTCAGCAGTCTACGTATTGAAATATTTTTCTAAGAAAACAGGATTTGACATTCCATGCAAACTGTCTCCAATGGAGACAATTTGCATAGAATATTAAATCCTGTTTCCTGAGAAAAGTAAGAAAAAATATTACCAATTTGTCATCTGCTTAATTAGCCCAGAGAGTGGTAAAAGGATCAACAGCACACTAAATTGATTTTTTTTTTTGCTCCCATTTTTAAAGGGTAACTACTCCAGCAGAAGTAGGTTTGCTTACCTGCTACAAAAATCCCTTCTGAAAAAAAGCTATTCTTAAAGAAAAGAATATGCTTCCAGATTTGCCCATCTGTCTGCTGTTTCTATCAACATAGGGACAGTTACAAAGAGCTCGGTGGTAAAATATGAAAGGGAAAAAAGGCACATAAACAACAGGAATGTTTTTTTGACAAAAAATAAAGATGTAATTTTATGTTGCAAACATTTTAACTAGTACAGACAAAAGATGGAAATAAATTATTAAAAAGTAAATAAATAAATATAGACCTACAACAATAGTGTTACAAACAATGTTGATTTTAAAAGGTATGAACAGTAAAAATCAAGAATGGACAGGTTTACAGAGTACTATATGTTTAATTTTTAACATGCTTTTGGTGATATTAGCAGATGACAATAGTATTGTCTGCTGGTATTTAAAGTCAGCATTCTAAAGCTCAAAAGGCATACAGGCAATTATAATTATTATACAGCGTTCCTCAATAATAAGAAAAAAAGAAAACAGACAAAATGAGTATTTAAGTAGTTAATTCTTTGCATGCAGAGCAGAATTTAGCAGACATTAAGTAATATTATTCATATCCTTTTTTTTTTTCCACAAAATTTGGGTTTTACATTTCATACAAACTGTCTTAACACTGAAGAAAATAGGACTTGAGAGTTCAGGCAAATTTTCTCCTGAGGAAACATTTTGAATGAACCAAGTCATTATTTTCTGAACAAAATATGAAAACTATTTAGTATGTAAATAGTTATAAAAAAAAAAAAAACTAAACTTTCAAGGCATATTTACACTCACACTTTCAAGATTCATTTAGACATTTTAGTAAGTCATACTATTAATCCTTAAAGCGCCAAACACAACAATTGTCGTCTGCTTTGTCATCTGCTTGCATGTGATTTTAAAAGTCATTTTTGCAAACAGTGTGGACCCAGATCAGACTGCTCCTCTAGGAGCAATCTGATCTGGGTCCACACTGTTTGCCAGTATGCAAAAATAGGTTTGAAAAGTTTACAAGAATATTCAGCAGACGACATAAACAGACGACATTTTCAGATGCAGTTTTTCTTGGCGCTTTAAGGGTTTAAGAAATTCAGTATAAAGTGGATGTTTTCTTGGAGACTAGTTAGGACCCATTTCATACTCTGCATTCCTTCAGTCTGATCAGACTGGTTTGTGCTGTTTCATGCTGACTTTAACCCTCAAAGCGCCAATCACAACTGCAGCAGAAGACACTTTTAAATATGTTTTTTTTTTTTTTTTTTTTTCTTAGAAAGTAAGTCTTGACATTTCATGTGAATCATCTGCCAAGCAGATGATTCACATGAAATTTCAAGGCTTATTTTCTCTGAAAAATATTTTTTTTTTTAGAATGTTTTCTGCTACAAATTTTGCTAGGCGCTTTAAGGTTAACACTGCATGCTGGATGACACTTGCAGCAGATGACATTTTAGAGCAAATAAAATATCTTAGAACTTATCATTTGCTGAATTCACTGTCAGTTTGCAAAGTGTTCAAACACCAGTCATAACAGTCTCAGGTGACATTCTAAAATACCATATTTACCATAAGTATTGGAACACCTCGTCTACTTACCAAATTTGTCCTAAAAATTGAAATAGTACCTTCTACTACATGCTGATGTGTCTATAATATTACTATATGTATGGCAAACAGTGTAGACCCTGTTCTGATGCCATATTTGCAGCATCAGATGTAGGTTTACACTGTTTGCAAAGGCCTATATGTCCTAATATTAGGGTTATTATGGTATATATTTCTTTTAATTTTCAGAGTAAGTAAGGCTTTACATTTCAAGTGAATCATCCATCACACCTTACTTTCTCTGAAAATTCAAAAAACAAAATTAGAAAGTTGGCCGCTATGATTTTTAAAATGGCGCATTTAAGGATGATAACTTAAAATTAAATATTACTACATGCTGATGTATTTTTAGTGTAATTTGGCTTTTTAGGAATTTTTTTTTCTTCGCATAAAAAGCCTACACAAAAACTATATGTAGTCCCATATGAGTCTGTGTATCTACAGACTGCTCAGGGCCTTCTCACTGTGCTAGTACAGATCAAAATGTCTAGGTTTTTCCAGGTGAACAGCACTGCTCAAATTCCATGGAGTGACCAGACTGTGGACTTGAGTTTCTCAGCATAGGCCAATGTCTTTTTTTTAGCCTAGGCCAGTCACCAATCAACCAATCATGTTGTTGTTTTTTTTAGCCTAGGCCAGTCACCAATCAACCAATCATGTTGTTGTTTTTTTTAGCCTAGGCCAATCACCAATCAACCAATCATGTTGTTTTTTTTTTAGCCTAGGCCAATCACCAATCAACCAATCATGTTGCTTTTTTTTAGCCTAGGCCAATCACCAATTAACCAATCATGTTGCTTTTTTTTAGCCTAGGCCAATCACCAATCAACTAATCATGTTGCTTTTTTTTAGCCTAGGCCAATCAACCAATCATAATGCTTGTTTCTTGTTTTTTAGTTCATTTTTCTATTCACATGTACACATTTCCTCAAGCATACTCGTGCATGAGAAGCATCAACTGAAGAAACACCTTATTGCAACATTTTAAGCTGTAGACTCTATAGGCTACAAGCTGAGTCATCAGGTGAAAATCAGGGATGTTTTTCTTATTTTTCACAGAAAAAGACGTTTCATTCAAACTGTCTGAAATGTCGTCTTACTGTCTGTGAAAAAGAAGAACAATTATTTTTTAAACATTGGTTTTATTTATAACCAGCAGGTTATAGGTTCAGCCCCATTCAATGGGTAGTTTAATGAATAAATAAAAAACTATTTCTGTAGCAGTGCATGATGCACCACTGAGAAATATTTTTCACTGTAACATAGATTTTACTGGTGCAGTTTAATCCTGCATGAAGTATTTTCTTCACTTTCTGCCTCTCAGATTTCATAGCCACACAAATTTATAAAATCAGAAAAGTGTAAAACTACAGAGAAATGAAATAAAATTCAATATGAAGTGTAATAGTATAATATACAAAAGCTATTGCATTGGAGCATTGTTTTTGAATGCCATTTGAGCAGCATTGGGGAAAGGGTACATGATAAAAAATGATATAAAATTCACATGGGAAAGTATTCAATATTTTTCATACGAAATCCTCCATACAGAAATCAACATATGCAACCAGCACATACCCAGATCAGCCTGCACATCTGTGAAGGCTGATCAGGGTCTATGTTGTTTACTAATATAATCTTTAAAGTCTACAGATTATGTTAGTATCAAGTGTAGACCGATCAGTCTGCATGGATGCACAGGCTTATCTGAGTCTACACTGGTCACATCATAAGATGGCTCAAATGCAAACAGCTAAGATCCAGAACTCTTGCACCTGTGCATGCTGGCCAGGGTCTTCACTATAGATTCAGAAAGGTCCAAGTATAACATGAGCTAAATCAAAGCCCTAATTTGACCAAGCATGACTCCAGATAAAGGGAGATAATTTTTAATTTTACACCAAAACATATCTTTGGGAACTCACCAGAAACATCTTGGCAAGGCAATACCAGTGAGTACCCACAATATATCGAGGGTTGAGCGCAAGACTGGCGTAAGTCAGATGGTTGTTTTTCCCCAAACCTAATCTCCTCACCATGAAGGCGTTATGAAGATTACAACATTTCTTTCTGTAAACAATGAAAATTTAGGTGCCATTGCTCGTATGAGCAATGGCACCTAAATTTGCATTGTTTACAAAGGGGTCCAATTTGCCCATAAACAAGGGTTTCAAAAATATGTTTGAGTTACTATAGTCTTGCGCTCAACCCTCGATATGTGTTGGTGCAAAAATAACAAATATTACCCCAAATAAACTTCTAAATTATCACCTCATCTAGACCAAGGGTCTAGAGATTGCGATACTCATCCTTGTCTTCACTGTCAAATACTGGAAAAAGTCTATTTTACAGGTCATAAGTTAGTTAATGTGAGAAAAAGAACACAATGTCATAATTGTCATAAGCCACATGAATTGTAAACTGTCATATGCCATATGATTTGCAACATACGAAAAGAGCTCTTATGTAATTTGCAGACAACGCAGGCCCTGATCAGCCTGCACGAATGTGCAGGCTGATCTGGGCCATCATTGTCCACTTACAGAATCAGTGGATACTGTAGTATAGTTCGACAAACAGAGAATGCCTAGATCAGGCTGCATGGATGCGCACGTTGATCTGTACCTACGTTGCCCGTAAACTGCATAAGGGCCCTTTTTGTGCATTACACATCAAATGATTTTTATATTGTCAGATGCCATATGATTTACCACACACAAAATAGAAACTGCAAAAAGTCTGTTCAGCCAGCAGAAAGCACAGCCTGAGTTTCTGCAACATATATTTTCCTACATACACTTCAACCTCCTTATAACATGGTTCATTATAATACGATTTTGGATATAACACGGTTCAATGATGGATCCCAAAAATGTATAGATTATATTGAAAAATGACCATAAATGGTCATTTTTCAATATAATCTATACATTTTTGTTTGGATATAACACAATTGTTAAACTAACACGGTTTATGCTATGGACCCCAACAATAGTGTTATAAAGAGGTTGTGGTGTATGCTACAATGAAAAAAAAAAGACATGGTAAACGGATGCATGTCTGGTCAGATTGCATGGTGTGGCTGAGATTATGTTTATATTTAATGCTCTAAAATGAAGCTCTCATTTAAAATACTAGGATCAATACATTAAAAAAAGCAAATAAGAAAGTATTTATTGACAAAAAATAAAAACTCTGTTTTAAACATGTTTTCTTTAAGGAGCCTTGATACACTTGATAGATTTTCTTTCATTTTTTTTTTTTAACAATGGCGACAACTTTTTTGAGTCGCTATTTACTTTCTCATATGACACGTCCCTTTTGAAAAGGAATGTACTAAATGGAAAGAATTTTCTCCTATGGGGAGCAAATTCCTTCCTTTAGAGTAGATGCCTTATCAGAAGAGAGCCAAAAAATTTTTGAAATAGTTGCCTCCCTTGGAAGTGTATCCATTCCCCTTATGTATTTTTTTTTTTTTTTTTTTTTTTTTTTTTTTTACCAAAACATCTTGTACATATTATGAACTGTCCCCCTGAGGAAATTCTAATTCTGAGGATTTGTTAAGAAGTATTCAGTGATAATACTGGGATAATTTTTCTTAATTCTTGATAAAAATATATGTTGTAGGTACTCATTAGAAGTGCCTCGGTGAGGCGCTTCTAATGAGTACCCGCAACATATGTTTTTAAAGAAAACTGGCAAAAATTATCCCAGAATTATTAAGGTCCTCCGGAGTACCACCCTAGCTGGTACATGATATGGTTTGCTGTAAAAATAACAAAAATATCTTCTGAATACTTTCTTTATCTTAATATAATGTCTAAATAGTAGTATACCAGCTCCTACTCCTTGATGTACTCCCTGGACGGTAAAGCAAAAGTACCCGGTAGTTTAGACAGATAGTACTGAAATTTGGAGGCTGCAAAATCTTCACCTTTTTTCTCATTTCTTGTAAAGCAGAATATCACAACCATTCAGACAGGATTAACTAAAGAAACTAATGATTTGAAACTGGACTACAGAAAAAAGAAATGCACTTAGTGGAAAATCACTCATACCATGTTGAGAAACAACAAAGAACCAATACAGCATCTAAATCTACCCAGGGCCCAGTTGTTCAAAACTAACAATGTCCTTAGTTAACATATCGTTAAAATTTACATCAAGTGATACGCAAATATGCTGATATTTTTTGCTGAAAAAATGTGAGTAGCTTTTGCAGTGCAAAAGCTACTCACATTTTTTCAGCAAAAAATATCCGAATATTGTATATTGAATCTGCTAGAACAGTTAACGAAATGACCCTTAACGAGCTCGTTAAGCTAACGATGCTTTGAACAACTGGGTCCTGGTTGGCAGACTGATCTGAACCTTTGCTGGTTTGACATGAAATATTGGTGATTCCCGCATAAGAGTGCCTCTACCCTACCAATAAATGAGCCGCAATATCAGAAACATACCTTCGGCCATGTGCGCCAAGCGAAGATTCAGATCACTCTGCACATTCATGCAGTCTGATCAGAATCTTCACTTGTTGCATTCTGGATAGCCAAGGATGCAAAGTTTCTTCATGTAGACCACAAATACTTTGATCAGACTGTAGAGATGCACAGGCTGATTTGAGTCTTTGATGGGCCACATCAGAAGGTACAATTTCTCACATTGCGGCTAAGAGAAAGATACAATAAAGCTTTATAACCTTTTACCTGCTCTGATAACAATTAGGAAACAACACAGACACTTTTCCTTTTATTTTCAGAAAATAAGGTTTAGTATTTTATTGAAACTGGATTGCAAACTGATTCAAATAAACTGACCAGAGACATTTTCTGGGAAATATGAGTACTGGTAGCATTATTTTAAGAGGAAAATAACATACCAGTAAAATTTTCACAGTCCTATTTTCCAGGAAATACAATTAACTCTATTTTTGGGAAAAGATATCAAAATGATGTCTGCTAATTTACATCAGCTGCAGATTAAAGGTTAAAGCTAACAAATTTGAGGACAAACAGCTTGCTAAAAACATAGAGAAGCAAACAGATTACCTTTTGCCCAACCAATTTTAAATATTTGCAGACTACATGAAAAAATATATATATAGATTTGTTTTTTTGAAAATGAAGTTTGTCAATTTTCCAGATGATCTGATTGGATTGACAAGCTTTATTCTCAGAAAAATTAGACTATTTTTATATGGTAGTAATATTTAAAATTTATCAGGTGAAAGGTTAAAACAAAGAAGGTTATGAAATGTGTTATGTAATATTGCACTTTATATTTTCTAGAAAAATAATGATTTCACCTCCAGTAAGGCAAGATGAAACAATATATGTTATGTGAAATGAAGTTAGGGCTAGATGAAATGAAAAGATGAGCTGTAAGCATTCAAGAAAGGTTTTACTTCCAATATGGCAAGTGATTTTTGCCTGCAAGTGCAGTATTCCATTTAAGAAGCTGATCTAGATTTTTTTAATATATACTTTAACAAGTTTACATTTTTATTTCTTTGAAAAGTATTGCTTGCCAATATAATATACATGTATAGATACATGGTTTGACTAATATGGTAATGATTCTGTAATCAGATTTCCATTTGTATCACTCTTATTCATTTTTTTTTTATAATAAACACAGGCTTTAATTTGAGTCTGAACATTATGAAAACAAAACAAAAAAAAAAAAATTACAAAAGGAAAAATGTTAACAAAAAATAGCCCTAAGAATATTACAATTTGAATTTAAGCATAATAATGTTAGTGTTCTAAATTTTAATAGGTAAGGAAATTAGCCTGCATAAAAACTACACAAATGCAAAATCATTACGAAAACACACCTATTCAAATATAGAGAAAATTTCACCTCCAAAAACTGAAAATTTTCAGATAAAAATACTCTGATATTTTTCATATTTCTGCTCAAAACATAGATTGTGGGTACTCATTAGAAACGCCCCAGAGAGGGAGGCAGTTCTAATGAGTACCCACAATCTGTGTTTTAAGCAGAAATAATAAAAATAATGTATACCCTGTAAACCTCAGTTTTACTATATAAAAGTGGGGTTTAAAGGGGTCAAAATTATATAGGTATGTTTTCGTGATGTGAACAAAAATAAGAGCCATTTAGGAACTGACCTTCCAAAAGCTTCCCATCTCAGATCTTTATGGTAACGAAATGTATCAACTTATATACAAATTATCACAGCCTTGCTTTGACAAGTCTGACACCCAGAATTGGGGTAAAATTTAAATTTTGGCAGTGTTCCAACAGTGCATCACCCTACACTATATCTAAACCTGCCAAGTATATATTCTCTTCTCCATTGCTACTGAAAATGAAAGCAGGGGAAAAAAGACTGACTGACATTGTCTGCCACATATAAGTTCATATGCAGTTCTAACCAAAAATAAAAAGCAAACATAACTCTCAAAAATTGCCAAAAGAACTAATTGAAGAGATTAAAACTTCTTTTTATTTTTTCATACAAAAAAAAAAGAAAAATCCAAAAATAAATCTAGAAGGCATTTTTTTCCAAAAATTTGAACCAGACCTGTACTCTTTCTAATTCTACATCCCACTCTGAAAATTAAAAGAAACAGTTTTTAAGGAAATATCTTTAGCTGTTCTGAATAGTATACAAACTTGGCCTTAAAAGATCCAAAAGATAAAACAAAATACATAAGTATAGGCACTATTGCACACATATTTGTTGTGTTTTTTTTTGTTTTGTTTTTTTGATAGATAAATCATCCAAGAAAGTCCTAATAATGCTCTTTGCATAGGAAAGAGAATATATACTGGCTTCACCAGAACTATACACTACAATGAACCCTTTTCTCTGTACAAACCGTTTTAACCACATTCTTTTCATATATTTTCGCCTTAAGTCAAAAGAGTGTACTAAACTTTAATGTGCTTTTAGTTATCTTTTATTGCAGTTGTATCATAAAATTTAATAAAAACTCACTTCCAATAAAAACTGAAAGGAATTATAAATTAAAAAGTCTATGCAAAATATTAGTTGCACAAACTTTATTTTACCTTTAGCAGCCATTATGCAAAAACAGCAGACAAAGTGATTATGCATTTCTTATTTTTCTCATAAAATAGGGTTTGAAATTTCATGTGAACATCTCATTGAGTGTCAAACCCTATTTTCTAAGGAAAATAAAAATATAACCTGTCATCTGCTGCTATTTACAGCAGGTTGAAGGTTAAGCCAAAAAAGCCCTTTGCATTTCACATAAGATTAAAAAATCTGGCAATATAAATTTTCCTACCAATAATAATAAAATTAAATGAACTGAGTTCCTATACAAATATTTTCAATTTATATTTTACTCAAATCATAACTTAAAGTGCATTTTGTAAACACATTTCAAAAATTCATAACAACAAAATGTGGATAAAACAGCAGACACACTACATTAGCACTAATTTCTGTGTAATAATTTCTCACTACAAAAAAGCAAACTATATGTTAATAGAAAACTCACTGCAAACTATGTTATTTCAAATGTCAAATTAATTCTACAATATTCTACAAATTTTGCTCAAGAAAATTTTATAATCTTTTATTTTAAAGCATATGTTGATAAAAACAGTAGATTGATTTTAAAATAAATAAAAAACAAAACATTTGCTTCATTTTTGTCACAGATTCTAATTATTATTAAATCAGAACACTGATCATGCCAGGTCAAAGTTGGCTGCTGGTACCCAGCTAGTGCTTGGCTACATTTAGCCTCTAATTAGCAGTAGCTGACTTTTCCCACTGGATATATTATTATTTGTAGCAGAAAACAAAACAAAATTTGTAGAAAATAAATATCAAACTAAAGAAAAAACGTGAGGTTATGAATATGGGGAAAAGACTAGGCTGATGATTAAATAAACAAAACTGACAATGACAGAGTGAAAAATATGCAATGACAATAAAAGGGAGGGTGATTTATGAATCACAATAAGTAACGTGGTACCATACTGCTTATGGGAAATGTGTAGAGCCTAGAAACAAATTCTTTTTCTTTCTTTCAGAAGTTACAGAAGTTGTCTCCCTTCCAAAAAATGGAAGAAAATGTACCAAGCCTATTACATCTATGCCCTTTAATAATATCCCTAAGGTACCATTTTACTTATCTAATTCATATAAATATAGGGCTAACAAGACATCACAATACTGTATTTCAAGGGATTGATGCTGTATACATAACTAAAATAAATCTAGGCATTATTTTTACAAATGCAGGAACACTTTGCATGTTGGGTAAAAATTTCAGAAAACATTTTGAAATATTTTTTCTTATTTTGTCAGAAAATATGGAACTGCATACAACTGTATGTAGGGCAAGAAATGTCAAACACTATTTTTATCCTCTGCTGATTGTGTTCAAAAAGTGTGCCCTTGATGTTTTAAACACTTACATTTAGGAGACATTGAGACAACAAAAAGGTTTTCATTAAATGCTATCAGTATTTTTTTTTTATTTTCCCAGAAAATTGTGCTTGACATTTCATGTGAAACATCTCCTAAGGAGATTATTCACATCAAATGCCAAGCCCAAGTAATCACATGAAATATCAAGACCCTTTTTTCTACTGAAAATAAGAAAAGTGTTTTAAAAAATGTAGCCTGCTAATATTCAAATTCCAGATTCTACGTGTTACAACAGCTCTCCCATGAAATCCAATGTTCAATTACAATGACAAAAAAAAACAAAACATCAAATTTCCTATCAGGACAAAACACTAAGCATATACATTACTGTGCATATTTTTAGTTTCTAAGAAAAGAAGCAACAGCCTTAGAATATAAAATGTGTAATGTTCTTAAGCTGAAACTTTTTCTTGCTGTTTTTCAGAAAAGGCAGCTTGTAATGTAGACAAGTTTTGGCTTTGAGAAAATGAAGACACAAAAAACTAAAGATATGCACACATCTTCTTATTTGTGAACTTAGCCAGTTACACAAATCATATCACAGTCACTCTTTATCACAGAATGGGCCTCTGAGCTGAAATTCATCACATAATGGATGATTTCCAAAATGGTAGAACTAGTTCTAATAAGAAAATGAAGAATCAGGTACTATATATGGAAAAATCTAAATTGTTAAATGCTTAGCACTCTGGGTAAGAAGTTCAGCAGACAATATTTTGAAATATTTTTCTTATTTTCCCCACAAAAATATTTCATGCAAACTGTCTCCAATGGAGCCAATTTGCATGAAAAGTCAAATCCTTTTTTCTGAGGTTTTGACATTTAAAGCAAATTGTCTCCAATGGAGACAATTTGTATGAAATGTCAAATCCTGTTTTCAAAAATAAGAAAAAATGTCATCAATTTGTCATCTGCTGAATTAGACCAGAGTGTGGTAAAGGTTAATAGAAGACATGTCTCCAGATAAAAGGCTTATATATATTTTCCATTTCTCCATGAACATGTATGAAGCATGCCATTGTTTCTTTGTGTCTTTGGGGCTATACAAATAATAAACTCCACATCAGTTCACAAAGCCATATACACAGTCTGATCTAGTGAGATATATGCAGTTATATTCTACCATACCAAATAATTCAGGAAACAGATATGCAGGCTGATCTGGGTCTTTGCTGTGTACATTTACCTCAAAGACATATATTCCCACAGCATGGCTCATATTTTGGATGAAAAAAAAGCCTCCTATCTGAAGTATAGGAGAAGCTTATACAAAAGGGGAATGGATACACTTTCAATAGAGACAACGCTGTCTAAACTGATTTTATCTCCCTTCTGAAAGGTGTCTAACCTATAAGGAAAACAATTGCTCCTCTTGGGACTGTCCTTTTAGAGTAGACCTTTTTTTTAAAAGTGGCTTGCAGTACTGGAAAACAACCAGGCAGTCACAAAGTTTTTTCCTTTGTAAAAAATGGCAAAAAAAAAAAAACCAACAAAAAAAACAACAACAAACTATCAAATGTATCCATTCCCTTTAAAACTCAAAATAAAGATGGACAATAGAGACAATATAAAGCATGGTTAAAAATGATTTTTTTGTACTTTACAAGAAATGATCAATGGTACCTTGTTTCATTCCATGACCCATGTCTAGGCCATCTAAATAGTATTTCTCAAATAAAACGTGGTATAATTGTAGCTGTCACTTTGCAATGAGGAACAACTTTGCACAGAAGATTTCTTTCAACTATCTGAAAATCTTTCAATAAAAACCCAGCATGCACATAATAATCATAAACAGAGGATCTGAATAAAAACTATCAGCTTGAAGAGCGGTACACCAGAGGACATGATGAGGAGAAGTATTTGGTGATAATTCTAGGATAATTTTTCTTTTTTCTCTATAAAAAAAAATGTTGTGGGTACCCATCAGAAGCGCTTTGGCAAGGCACTTCTAAAGAGTACCTATATGTTTTTTTTTATGGAGAACTGGAGTAAATTACCCCAGAATTATCACCAAATATTCCTATCTAACAAGTCCTCTGATACACTAAGAATTCAAATGAATAGTGTAAGCTGAAAGAGCTTATTTCTTCCTTTAATTTTAAAACAATCTGTGTTTCTGAAAAAAAACAAAACAAAAAAAAAACATATAGATAAACAACCCCACAAAAAAGCAAAGAAACACACACATCTTTTAAACATTTTTTTAATATGAGAGCTTCATTTTAGTTAGTATTTGAAAGCAGCATAGCACACAGTTAATGCTGAACGTTAATACTTGTTTATCAGTCAAATACTTTGTTTGATACATAAACTGTTTAATGGGGATTGGCTACACTTTCAGGGGAGGTAACTATGTCATTCTTTTTGCCTTCCTTTCAAAAAGAGGTCTACTCTAAAAGGAAAGTATTTGTTCCCATTGGGAGCAAGTTTTTTTCACTTTAGAGAAGACATCCATTTACAGAAGTGGCCTTGTGTGCAGGAAGGCAAACAGGAAATCACAAAATTGTCTCCCTTTTAAAAAATGGCAGAAATCTACCAAGTGTATTCAATCCCTGTAAGAAATTAGAAATTGTGCATTATATCATTTGTATAAATAAATGTGAGTCAAATTTATAATAAATAAGTAACAAGAATGGACGGAATGGAATTGTATATAGAAAATATTCTACAAAACACAGCAAAACACAAATATATACTGGTTGAGATATACCAAGTTTCAACAATGATTGATAAATATCATCTATTAACAATATTTACATACCAAAACACATTTTATAACATGAAACTGTTTTACAAGTAAAGACATATAGATATCAAAACTGTTCTTGGTCATGGGGGATTTAAGGGCTCAAAATCTCTAACATATTAATTCATGGGGATAAAAGGAAGAGAAATTCAAATCGGTCAAAATCTCTAACATACTTGTATAGATACACCACAAAAAAGTTATGGAATGTCATAAGTTTTGTTGCAATGCATTGCACAACTGGACATTGTTTTATTATGCATAATTACTTTAATATTCAGGAGAAACAAATACACCCAGAATATTTTCCACTATTTTTATCTATGAAGACAACTTAATTGACTTCCCATTGCATCTGCATACTTAGTCCATTCTGAAAAGGGTCAATTCTAAAAGGAAAGAATTTGCTTCCAGAGGAAGCAAATTCTCTCCTTATAGAGTTGGCCCCTTTTCAGAAGGCAGCAAAAATAATTTAGGAAAAGTTGTCTCCCTTGAAAATGTATCAATTCCCCTTAAATGGCAATTGAATTTGTTCTCCCTAAAATTGAATTTGTTCTCCAGTGATTTACAATAGTAGCAGCTTTTTAACACCAACATAATATTATGTTAACACATCTATGTAAAATGTTTACTTGTCGCCATGACTCTAGAAAAGCCATTTTTACTAAAAAAAAATTCCTTATTTCTCCACAAAAACATGTTGTGAGCACTCATTAGAAGCTCCTTATGTTTTTGTGGAGAGATAAGAAACAACATTTATCTTGATACCCCCTTTTTTCTGGAGCTTTGTAAGCCATGGTATTTTTACTACATAATATTGGAAAGGAGCAAGATTTTGGTTACATAGCATATTACCCCTTGTCATGCTTGGTAAATTAGGATGCCACACCCACTTCTAATTGTTACCCAATCAGATTACTTGATCCAGATTGTTGATACAAATTCACATAACACATAATGATAAACAGTGCAAATCCAGATCAGTTGGCTTCTGAAGAAGCCAACTGATCTGGATCTACACTGTTTGCAAAGGCAGGGCATATCCGGGCTCAGCAGGACAAGGGTTAAGATAGATTTATGTAGTGAAAACAGCTGCTAGAAGTAAACAAAACAAACTGAGCAGCTTGTTTAAAAACAGCAAAATCCTACTAATAATGCAGACTCTAACACACCCCTGTTTTCATACATATTATATGGAAACATGGGAGTATACATTCCATAGACTTGTTAACATAATGGTGAAAATCTTTCAGTTTTGTTTTTCTTTAGGCCAAAAATCTAGTTGAACTTTAAAGGAGGATGCAGGTGCTAGATTTCTGTGATTTGGGCTTAGATTTGCGTGGAGTCGGTACTGGTTTAACTGGGTTTTCCTTCTCCTTCTTCTTGCCACTATCACTGTCATCAGATGAACTACTGCTACTACTACTACTATGTGAGCTTCGAGATCCATCTCGTTTCCCAGAACCTGCTTTTCGTTCCTTTTTCCTGTGTCTTTTCTTTTCCTTGTTTTCCTTCTCTCCACCTGATCCAGCTACTAAGAGAACTTTTTCTCCATCTTCTCCCTTTTTACCTCCTTTGTCTTTCTCTCCCTTTTCACCTCCTTTGTCTTTCTCTCCCTTTTCACCTCCTATGTCTTTCTCTCCCTTTTGACCCCCTTTGGTTTTGTTGTCTGCTGGTTGTGGTGATACAACACCAATTGGAACACCACCACCTCCACCTTTACTATCATCTTCATCATCGGTATCTGTAGAGGCAAAAATGACACCCATTACCTTTACCACTGTGCAAATGGTAAATATGAAGACCAGGGCCCAGTTGTTCAAAGCTAATGATGTTGTTAGTTAACGATTTGTTAAAATTTACATCGAGTGATATGCAAATATGCAGAAATTTTTTGCTGAAAAAATGTGAGTAGCTTTTGCAGTGCAAAAGCTATTCATATTTTTTCAGCAAAAAATATCAGGATATTGTATAGTGAATCTGCTAAAGCAGTTAACGAAATGACCCTAAATGAGCTCGTTAAGCTAACGATGCTTTGAACAACTGGGCCTAGATGTAACATAATGGCATCTACCATATTTGCCATATATATTGGGCCACCTTAACTCCTTATTTATACAGGTCTATTGTACTCCCGCCGGACGTGTCTTAAAACTGCTGTATGAATAGCAAACAGTGTAGACCCTGATCAGATACCGCATTCAGTGACATCTTATCTGGGTCTACACTGTTTGCTCAGGCCTGTCTGTCCCAATACATATGACTATCACAGTAATCAGAAAATTACTCATCCAGCAACTTTTTAGACACATTAAAAAGTAGTCAAATGGACATATTCAAATTTTATGCTATGTATGGTAAGAAGATAAGAAGTCTAAATATTTAGGGTCAATATATGATTACTGTTTATTTAGGGTAAATATGTGACTGACAACTGGCAGATCATTTTCTCGGCCATATACATAAGTCTGAAGGTATCTTCTTCCCTGTTGTGTCCTTTCAAGTGAAGAATAAAAATTAATGTCATTTAGAACTAAAATATCGTAAAGTCTGACGGTAAAGGTCATTTAGAACAGAAGTATTGTGAAGTTTGTTGGTAAATGTCACTTTGATTTATATTATATAGTCTGAGGGTAAATGTCACTTAGAAATAAAATATTGTAAACTGTGAGGGTAAATGTCATTTAGAACTAAAATACAGTCGAACTTCAATAGCTCGAACACCTTTCGGACCATGGAAAATTGTTCGAGTCATGGGTAGTTCGAGCCAGTGAAGGTTAATCATGGTGCCAGGTCAGGAAGCAAATATCGCTAATTCTTGGAAATCTGTCGATCTTCTACACAATAATTGTATGTTGAGTGTACTCATTAGAATTGCGAAGAGGCAATTCTAATGAGTACACATAACATACAATTTCATAATGAAATAAGAAAGCTTCCTTAAATATTTGTTTTCTTGATCTATTGGATAAATTTCGTAGGGACTCAAAAACGAGTTCGAATTAGCCATGGTGAACGAGCCATTGGTGTTCGAGCTATCAAGATTCGACTGTATTGTAAAGTAAATATCATTTAAATATATAAATATTGTAAACTCTAACAGTGAATGTCATTTAGAACAAAATGCTAACTTTGATGGCAAGTAAAATATTATTAAGCCTGAGCTAATGTCATTTTGAACAAATATTTTAGGGTCTGGGGTGACTGTCATTTAAAACTGAAATATTGTTAAATCTGAGAGTAATGTCTGAGGGTAATGTTATTTAGAACTAATGTCTGAGGATAATGTCATCTGGAATTGTAGAATATAAGGGTAATGTCATTTAGAACTAAAATAGTGTAGTCCGAGAGGGTGAATGTTGTTTAGAACTGAATTAATGTAAAGTCTGAACAAATATATCATTTAGAATTCAAATAATTTTAAAGTCTGGGGGTAACTGTCAATTAAGAACTTAACTAATCTTTAGTTTGAAGGTAAATGTCAAAATATAGTAAAATCTGAGAGCAAATGTCAAAACTAAAATCGTAAAATCAGAGGGTAAATGTCATATAAAACTAAAATATTGTGGAGTCTGAAGGTAAATGTCATTTAGAACCAAAATTGTAAAGTAAGAGGGCAAATGTCATTTTAAACTAAATATAGTGAAGTCAGAGGGTAAATGTCATATAAAACTAAAACACTGTGAAGCCTGAAGGTAAACGTCATTAGAACTAAAATACTGTGGCCAGAGGGTAAATGTCATTTAAAACTAAAATAATGTGATGACTTCTTACCAGCAGTCATCAAACTCTAAATAACATGCAAGGTACTGAATACTGTAAATGTTACATTACCACAGATTAAAATTTGCAAAAAAGGTCTTGATCCCTTTGCAAAGTGGAAGCAAACTCTTCCAGGTGTATCACCATATTGTATCAGCAAAACAGTAAGACCCATTCTGTGTAGCCTGATCTTGGCATCTGCTGTTTGTCAATAGATACTATGTAATGCCTCACAGCTGAAAACGGATTGCCGGGTGGTCTTGATCTAGTACCCAGGAAACAGCAATGGGACTAATCATGTAAGTGCTGATATTTAATTGCTGGATTATTATATCGTACTGTATAAATGAATTGTAAGATGTATTAGTGGAATGGCCCTCCCCGACCAGCTACGCATCAAATTGACAGGGAGACTAAAGTATTTTTGAAAAAAAAAAAAAATAAAAAATAACAAATACCACTAAAAAAAAGATACTATGTAATGTGTATCCCAAAATTCTGTTGTCAAACAGCAAGGACACAGATAAAAATTTGCTAACAAACAAGCCAATCAGGACCTTTGCTGTTTCCATGTGTACTATCACTGTCAATGTGTAAGTATTGTACAAGATAATACATCTGTGTTATATGCAATTTGCCTTAAACCCCATATCTGGATATCTTTGAGCAATAAATAATTTCTATTCTATTCTATTCCTAGTAATCCAGGTTTCATATCAGGAATTAAACCGTTACAACACTCTGGTACCCTGCATGTTACTATAAATGGTATGACACCTACCACTTGTTCCTACCTTTCTCCAGGGGGATCAAGGCGATACATTTCTCGGCCTTATCATTCGTTGGAGCATGGTAGATGTCTTTGATCAACTTTGTTGAAACTTTTCGTTTCTGGTGTTCTTCAGCTACATCTATCATTTTTCTCATGTGTTGCTGAAATGCACAAAAATATATCAATCATTATAATGCTCAGCATGCTGGGAAAAAACTTCACCAGACATTTTGAAAAATTTTATTTTTATTTTTTTTTTTTTCCAGAAAATTGTCTTTTAGATTTCAAGCAAATTTTCTCCCTAGGAGAGAATTTGCATGAAAGGTCAAAGCCTATTTTCTGAAAAAAAAAAAGAAGAATAATATTATCAATTTGTCATCCTAGAGATGTAAAGGTTAACAGGACTCAAGTCAATGCTCTTGGGCCTTTAAGCCAGTGCTTCTAACAAGAGGGGTATACATATGTATAGTTCTCTCCCTTCTCCCTAAAAATATATGTTGTGGGTACTCATTAGAAGTGCCTCAGTCTGACAATTCTACTGGGTGTTACAATGTATCATTTTGTGGAGAAATAAGACAGATATACTTTTTGGATGAAAAAAAAAGCATCTTATCTTGGGCTCTGTTTAACAAGGCTAAATTTAACATGTGATGTGAATGACAGAAAGGACTGACTGTGGCAAAACAGTAATGTAGCCCTACCGAAGTATTGGCTATAATTATACTATAAGTGCAAACACACACACACACACACACACACACACACACACACACACACACACACACACACACACACACACACACACACACATACAGCCAGCATGTCAATTTTTCTCGACCAGACTAACTAGTTTTGGCTCTGATAACTAGAAAAGAATTTTTTGTTGTTTAACCAAAAAGGTATTGGTATCTTTCTTACTACTATGACATTCTAATAAGTACCCACGCCATATGTTTTATGAAGAAATAAGAACAAGAGACATACTAATTCCATAAAAATACAGTTTTCTTTTTTTTTTAAGAGGTACATTATTTGTCATTCATCCAGCATTTTAGACACATCATCAGGTAGTCAAATGCACTTGATCAATATTTTACTATGTATGCTATGGAATTATGGCCTCCTTATATACTACTCAAAGTTTGCTAAGGATCACTTTTTTGACGTCAGATATTTTGTTCATATTATCACCATATATGATCAAATTGCTACTAAAGGTAAATCGATGTTCGGGCCTCATAAACGTGTAATGCAGTTATTGATCTGACATGTACATTTTGCACGAGAAGCATGGGAAGAGGCCTACCCATGAAAATCATTGATTTATGGCTATTTGCCTTCATGTACATGTGTACCTGAAACAAGGTTTTGCTTGTGTTATCGTCAAAGTTTGATCGAATTTAACGTAAGGTATGGCAGACCGACAAGTTAGGCATCGTCTAAGCGAAAGAAGAGATGAATAGGGGCATTGGAATGCTTGAGGCTGGGTTGTCACTGAGGGAGGTTGCTCGTGTTCTTGGGGTGTCCCAGAGGGTTGTCTCAAGAATGTGGACTCGATTCCATTTAACTGGAAACATAATGCATCAGCACGCCGGAGGTCGTGAACGCTCAACAACTTGAGCTCAAGACCGATTTATCGCTCTACAAGCCCGACGTCACCGGTTCAACAACGCAACAGCGTTACGTAGCGAATTGCAGAACGCTACCGGTGTTCGTTTAAGTACGCAGACCATTAGAAATCGGTTGCATGAAGCTGGCTTGAGGTCACAACGACCTGCAATACGCATCCCACTGACACGACACCATGTTCAGGAGCATTTAGAATGGGCACAAGATCATGTTACGTGGGCCCTTAATGACTGGGCCCCCATTCTTTTCACTGATGAGTCCAGGTTTTGTGTGGACTTCACTGACAGGCGGGCTAGGGTCTGGAGGATGCAAAATGAAAGATTTGCTGGTTTGTATTGCAGAGCATATTCGCTATGGCGGGGGTTCAGTTATGGTGTGGGCGGGAATTAGCGCTCAGGGGAAAACGGACCTGCACATCATCGATAACGGCACACTGACGGCAGAGAGGTACGTCAATGAAATTTTGGATGTTCATGTTCGCCCATATGCAAGTGCTATAGGTCCTGATTTCATTCTGATGGATGATAATGCCCGTGCACATAGGGCCCGCATCACCAACTGGTACCTTGAGCAAGCTGCAATTGTGCAATTGGATTGGCCAGCGAGATCCCCTGATTTAAATCCCATAGAACATGCATGGGATATGCTGCAGAAAGCCATTTCTTCTCGCCAGGTCCAACCAGCAACTGTCCAGGAGCTCAGAGAGGCTCTCATTGAGGAGTGGGCCCAGCTTCCTCAGCATAAGCTCCATAGACTTATCGGTAGCATGCGACGGTGCTGTCAGGCCATAATCAATGCCCACAGGCACCATACATGCTATTAACTAAGCTAAAACTCACAGACTAGTGATTTTCCTGATTTTCAGATTTCCGCCAGCAATCCTAAAAATGTTGATTTTCGACCCTTACGTTCCATCCGCCATATTCACGCATCAAAGAACACTTACTTGGCCATTACTTTGGTAAAAATGAATTCTTAAATGAATAACGCTTCCAAAAATGATCTAATTTCTCCAGTCGTTTCAATCTATTAAAAGTAGTAGACATTATAAAATGTGATCCTTAGCAAACTTTGAGTAGTATATTTAGGGGTCCTTATTTTGCTACAACCAAAATTAGCAGATGCCAAATGAGTGACATTTCCATTTTTTTTTAATCTTCCCCCAGGCTGGGCCCTCCAAAAGAGAAATTTTAAATGAAATGCCAAAAACAAATTCCATTAAAAACAATAAAAATCATTTATTTATTTTCAGCCATTCTTGGGATGTCAGCTGTTAAAGGTCAACATCAGGTAATCCTTACCAGTTTCTGTTCCATCTTTTCTTGTCTCTTCGTCAAGGTGGCAACTTGCATCATGTATTTTACTTTCTCAGGGTCAAATTTCTGAAAATTAAAACACATACCAATGAGTAGTTTCCACTGGCCTAAAGCTCTTTACTGATAATTCACACTAGTATTATTAGCTTTCACAAAAAGCTGTGTAGACCAAGCTTTTTGTGAAAATTAATCATTACGAAAACAAGCCTATTCAAATATACTGAAAATTTTACTAACAAAAAATGAAAATTTTCCGATAAAAAATCTGATATTTTTCATATTTCTGCTCAAAACATAGATTGTGGGTACTCGTTAGAACTGCCTCGATGAGGCAGTTATAACGAGTATTCACAATCTAAGTTTTTGAGCATAAATAATAAAAATAATGTCTACCCCTGTAAACCCCAGTTTTACTGTATAAAAGTGGGGTTTAAGGGGGTCAACATTATATAGGCATGTTTTCATGATGTGCTTTATTATAATAATCTTGAGCAGCCCATGGAAAATAGCATTGAACCAGTCCATAACCTTTCATAAAGTGCTTCCTGAGCAATGGAAAACTCTAAGATTGTCTACACCCATGGGCGTAGACAATTATTATTATATGATGTATTTTCTGTAATCAAAATCTTTTGACTTCCTTATCATGTAAGGAGACATTCTCTAGTGTTACTCAAGCAAAAATTTAAAAAGGTTGAATTTTTATGAATACACAGAGCCACAATGTCAGAAAAGAAAATGTAACTTTGGACATGTGTACCCAGCAAAGATTCAGATTAGCCTGAATATTCATGCAATCTGATCAGAATCAGCAATGGATGCATTTTGGAGAGCAGTGGATGCAAGGTTTCTTCAAAAGGACAATAAAGACTCAGATCAGGCCCCGAGGTTATAAAACTTTTTTTCACGCTCAACTCAGCTGAACACGAAATTTTCTTTGATAATAAATATGAAAATGCCAACAACAGTTGGCATTTTCATATTTATTAGCAGATAAATTTGCAAAGTAAAGGATGTATACCATATTTATTCTAATACAAGCCCCTTCTCTATTAAATGTCCCTTCATACTTTTCTAGCATAAAAGCATTACTAAACACATGCAAAATTGAGTTAAGGCCATCAAAATATCTTATTTTTGGGCCAAATTTGGACTCAATACTGTCATTTTAACAGCATGAATTGCAATGCCCCAGGGGTGTATATTTGAATAAATATGGTAAATAAAGTCTCTCCCTTGTAAAAATGTTGCAAAATCTGGCAAAAGCATTCAGTCCCTTTATACATTTTACCCATATTTCTACTATATGAGCCACTATATCAGGAAACATTCCTTTGGATATGTGCACCCAGCTAAAATTCAGATCAGGCTGCACATTTGCACAGTCTAATGAAAATCTTCACTAGGTGCCATTTGGATAGCCAAGGGTAGTAACCCAGCGGGTACATGACGTAAATATAACGTCGCCTCAATGTCGATGCAACGTCATGACGTTGCATCGACGTTGAGGCGACGTTATATTTACGTCATGTGCCTGCTGGGAAGTTTCTTTATGTGGACAACAAGGACTCTGATCAGACTGCACGGAAGCACACGTTGATTTTAGTCTTTAATTATGAAAGCACGCCTATTCAAATATATTGAAAATTTCACTATCAAAATCTGAAAGTTTTCAGATAAAAATTCTGATATTTTTCATATTTCTGCTCAAAACATAGATTGTAGATATGCATTAGAACAACTTTGCTGAGGCAGTTCAAACAAGTATCCACAATCTATGTTTTGAAGCAGAAATAAGAAAAATAATGTAACCTCCAGTTTTACTATATAAAAGTGGGGTTTAAGGGGGTCAAAATAATATAGGTATATTTTCATGATGATTGGGTGCACATGTCAGAAGGTACATTTCTCACGTTGCAGGTTGTATTAGCTTTGTATAACATTTACCGTGACATTAGTGTTGACAGTATGAAGAGCAACGTTCATTCCAGACTGCTTCTTTAACACTCCCTTGGGTTTTTGGTCCTTCTGTTTGCCCCAGAGCTGAACGATGAAGCCCTGCTCTTTCAGGAAAGCCACAGACTGTTGATAAAAAGAAAAAACAAATAATGTAATTGTCCCAAGTTTGTACATAGACTTTTCCAACAAAATGCTATATATAAACACTGCAGACCCAGATCAGACTGCTCCTGAAGTAGCAATCTGATCAGGTGCTACTCTGTTTACCATTCCACAAAAGTACACCAACTTTTCTAAGAAAATGTTTTATACAAACAGTGCAGACCCAGATCAGACAAACAGAGCAGTCTGATCAGGGTCTACACTGTTTGTCATTCCACAGAGTATTTTGAGGGAAAAAAAAGGCACAAAAAAAATAGGGGGAAAAAGATAGGCTGAATTTTAGAGCAATTATCATATTTGTTGTCCAATGTACTGTCAAGGAGAAGTCATTTCATGATGACAATTCTAGGATAATTTTCTCCACTGCTCCATAAAAAATCTATGTTTTGGATATTAATCAGAAGCAGCTCTGATACGTTTTTTATGGAGATGTAAGAAAACATATCCAAGAATTATTATCAAATTCTCATTCTTGACAAGTACTTTGTTATAACTTTCTCAAAAATTTACATCTCCTTTAAGAAACTATCAGTCGAGTTTTTATTTCTCTGAATTTATTATGCGGTTTTCCATTGGAAATTGAATTTACACTTGTCATAAGCATACATCAGTCCTCAAATTAATAACTTCTTGTATCATGCATGTATCAGTCCAAAATTAAGTTGTTTTTAACATGCTTTCTTTAAATATGCATGTTTTTGTCCTTAAATTAAAAAAAAAAACTTTTAAATATGCATGTATCAGTCCTAAAATTAAATATTTCTTTTAACATGCATGTATCAGTCCTAAAACTGAATATTTCTTTTAACATACATTTATCAGTCCTAAAATTAATTACTTCTTCTAACATGCCTGTATCAGTCCTAAATTAATCGTTCCTTTTAACATGCATAAATAAGTCTTAAAATTAAATATTTCTTTTAATATGCATGTATCAGTTCTAAAATTAAATACCAGTATTTCTTTTAATATGCATGTAGGAGTCCTAAAATTAAATCTTTCTTTTAATATACATGTATCAGTCCTAAAATTAAATATTTCTTTTAACATGCATGTATCAGTCCTAAAATTAATTGTCTCTTTTAACATGCACGTATCAGTCCTAAATTTAATTGCCTCTTTTAACATACATGTATCCGTCCTAAATTAATTGCTTTTTATAACACGCATGTATCAGTCCTGAAATTAATTATTTCTTTTAACATACATGTATTAGTCCTGAAATTAATTATTTCTTTTAACATGCACATGTCAGTTTCATCAGTTTCTAATTAATTACTTCTTTTAACATTCATAAATAAGTCCTAAAACTGATTATGTCTTTTAACATGCATGTATCAGTCCTTTTATCAAAATTACTTTATTTGTCAAGGAACAAGACATTACTGCCATCAAGTCGCCTTTCTCAAGAAGACCAGTTCTATTTGATATCAACATTTGAAATAAAGTACCTAACTACATTTTAAAATTACTTTAAAGGTTAGATTTCTTAAAACATTTCTGTTTTTTACTGATTAATCTTGTTGATAGTTACCAAACAATATGACATGACATCACGACGTCATCAGATTTCCCACCATAACGTTATTATGCCACTGTCACACTAATTCTACTGATGTAAAACAACTTCAAACAATTGAGCCAGAGGTCAGTATTTCCTACAAATTGCTTGCACACAAAGTAAATATTCAGATCAGCCTGTGCATCTGCACAGTCTGATCAACCCTAACTGTGTGCTGTTTATAGTCACAGCATGGATAAGCATGCTGATCGGAGGAACTGGACTTGCATATGATTTTGTTGGAATTACTGCACTCCAGCTCAGTCATGTAAATTAATTAATTCAGATAAATTACTTTATAATTAAATTAAAATTTTTATATTAAAACATACAACATGAAAATTTCAGCATGTGTTGGGCCTAAAATTAATTGTTTCTTTTAACATGCAGGTATATGTCCTAAAATTAAATAGTTCTTTTAATATGCATGTATCAGTCCTAAAATTATTTTTGTTTCTTTTAACATGCTGTATCAGTCCTAGAATTAAATATGTTTTTAAATATGCATGTATCAGTCCTAAAATTAATTATTTTTTTTTTAGCATACATGTACCAGTCTTGTTATTAATTAATTCATTTAACATGCATGTATGAGTCCTAAAATTCTTTCTTCTAACATTCATGTATCATTTTACCAGGCATGCATCAGTTCTAAAATTAATTAATTCTTTTAACATTGATGTATCAATCCTAAAATTAATTATTTCTTTTAGTATGCAAACATCAGTTCTAAAATTAATTATTTCTTTTAACATGCATGCATCAGTCCTAAAATTAATTATTTCTTTTAACATTCATGTATCAATCCTAAAATTAATTAATTCCGTTAATATGCAAAGATCAGTCCTAAAATTAATTGTTTCCTTTAGTATGCATGTATCAGTCCGAAAATTAATTACTTCTTTTAGCATGCATGCATGCCTCAGTCCTAAATTTGTTTGTTTGTTTGTGTTGAGGTTTTACAGCCCAGTGAACCCAATGGGGTCATGTCCAGCATGGTCAGTTTACCTAACCACATTTTTACTGGGCAGGTTTAGTCCTCTAAGCCGTTAACCAGTATTGTGCACATTCTTTCGCCAGAAACTGACAACTGCCTTTCTTGAATCAGCGGAAGTAATTATTTACTTATTTAAATTAACACACATCTATCGGTCCAAAATCAATTATTTCTTTTAACATGCATGTATCAATCCTAAAATTATATGCCTATCTGTCAAACAAACCTTATTCCTTATAATTATTTGGACAACATAACCTTAACTTTTTCCTAAAATTTGAACAAACCATTTTACTACTTGTTGACATGTCAAAAAAAAAAAAAACAAAAAAAAAACTGCTGGATGAGTGGTAAATTATGTAGACTCTGATCAGATGTCACATTCTGTGACATCTGATCAGAGTCTACATTGTTTGCTCAGGCCTGTCTATTCAAACAATAATATGAGCCACAACATCAGAAAACGTACCTTCAGACACACTACTAGCTAAGATTCAGCTCAGCCCATTATGAAAACATGCCTTTTCAAATATATTGAAAATTTCACCTCCAAAACTGAAAATTTTCAGATAAAAAACTGATATTTTTCATATTTCTGCTCAAAATATAGATTGTGGGTACTTGTTAGAACTGCCTCGGTGAGGCAGTTCAAACGAGTACCCACAATCTATGTTTTTGAGCAGAAATAAGAAAAATAATTCATACCCCTGTAAACCCCAGTTTTACTATATAATAATGGGGTTTAAGGGGGTCAAAATTATATGCATGTTTTTGTGATGCTGCCTGTTCATACAGTCTGTTCAGAATCTACACTGAGTTCATTTACAAAAGTCAATGATGCAAAGTTTCTTCATGTTGATAACAAAGACTGTACAGATGTACAGGCTAATTTGAGTCTTTATAGGCGCTCATGTCAGTTGATACATTTTTTCATGTAGCAGCTCATATGTAAAGTAGGTTGAACCTTTTTCTGCCCATTGTAAATGAGGACTTTACCTCTGGTGTTCCGTTTATGGAAACAACTCTCTCATGTTTAAATTCAGGGTTACTTGTGTTAGCAATAGGCTTTGTCTGTGTAAACTTGTCTTCCAAATAAACCAGGTACTTGCAGTACACATCCTGAAGAGAAATAAATATATGCAACCTCTCTACAACAATCATCCTTTAACCCTTAAAGCGCCAGTCACAACTATTGTCATCTGCTTTGTCTTCTGCCGGTTACTTTACAAGTTATTTCTGCAAACAGTGTGGACCCAGATCAGACTGCTCCTTTAGGAGCAGTCTGATCTGGGTCCACACTGTTTGCCTGTATGCAAAAATAGGTTTGAAAAAGTTTGCAAGAATATTCAGCAGACGACAAAAACAGACAACATTTTCAGATGCAGATTTTCTTGGCGTTTTAAGGGTTAACAGTTAACCCTTGTCCAGCTGAATCCGGATATACCCTGCCTTTGCAAACAGTGTAGATCCAGATCAGTTGGCTTCTGAAGAAGCCAACTGATCTGGATCTGCACTGTTTGCCATACAGTATGTGAATCTATATCAACAATCTTGATCAAGTAACCTGATTGGCTGAAAATAAGAAATGGGTATGGCTTCTTAATTTATTCAGCAGGACAAGGGTTAAAAGATCCTCATTATTAAAGACAGTTGGCTGTTATAGAGACACAGCTGAATCACAGATCCAAATAAGGTGCTTTTTATCGAACCTCCTGTGAGTCCAGATAAGGCACTTTTTTCCAACTGAAAAGTACTGAAATTTTTCTTATTTCTATACAAAAAAATGTAATTTGTGGTATTCATTAGAAGTACCTCAGTGATCTATGTTTTCATACAGAAATAAGAAAAAATCTGTGTGGCTACCCTGCTCTTATCTAGAGTTATGGCTTTACATAAGGCACTTTTTATAGCAAAAAGAGCTGATAGATCCCAACCTCATTATAGCACAGCATAGCTCCAGATAAGAGGGGGTAGCCACATATTTTTTCTTATTTCTCCATGAAATCATACATTGTGTGGGTACTCATTAGAAGCACCTTTGTTAGGCAGTGCTAATGAGTACCAGCAACATATTTTTTGTGGAGAAACATGAAAAAAAAGGGAGTCTTGATTATTTTCTATTAATGGTATTAATTGTGCCTCTCTTATTTGTTGACAGATTAGCAAGTTGTTATCACATAATGTGCAAATCAAGAACAAGGAAAAGAAAGGAGCCAGCCCATGACAAAGCCAAAAAAATGGCATGTGCGCCCAGCGAAGACTCAGATCAGCCTGCACATCCACCCAGTCGAATCAGTCTTCGCTGTCTGCATGAAGAAAGCTTGGGTACTTAGCTATCCATTGGGTGCACAGCAAAGACTGATCAGACTGGGTGGATGCCCAGGCTGATCTGAGTCTTTGCTGGGCGCACATTCTATTTTGTTGGTTTGTCATGCGCTGGCTGGAAGCATTTCTGCAAGACTATTATCTCATGACAAAATTCCACAGGATTTCAGGAAACATATTTATAGACTGACTGGTTCTTGCATTTCACTCGGTGTGTTAGCATGAGAGGAAGAAGAAGACTTCAAAAGAAAATGAAATGAAATATTGTCCACTGTACATGCCACAACTAGCCAACATGTACCCAATGTAATCTATGTAAAAGATAAAGTTATGATGATGCTGTCCCAGATCTTTAATTACCAAACATGAGCAGTCCCACATATTAACAAACCTTATGACCAAGGCCCAGTTGTTCAAAGCATCGTTAGCTTAACGAGCTTGTTAAGGGTCATTTCGTTAACTGTTTAGCGGATTCAATATACAATATCCTGATATTTTTTTGCTGAAAAAATGTGAGTAGCTTTTGCACTGCAAAAGCTACTCACATTTTTTCAGCAAAAAATTTCAGCATATTTGCGTATCACTCGATGCAAATTTTAACGAATCGTTAACTAACGACATCGTTAGCTTTGAGCAACTGGGCCCAGGTCATAGATTATGATGCACATCTCTGATCAAGGCTTTTACACACCACTCTTACCTTTTTGAGGATACTGCTTTTTTATTGTTCTATGAAAATGGTACAGATAAATTCTCAAAAGTTTGAAAAGAAAATTAGACACTAGACACTTCCATTCTTCCATTAGTATTCGTCCACTTCCATTGCTCTGTTAGCATAGCTCTTGATAAGATGTTTTTTTCAATCCAAAAGTATTGATATTTTTCTTATTTCTTCACGAAAACATATGTTGTGGGTACTCATTCTAATATGTTTTTGTGGAGAAATAAGAAAAATATTTACCTGATACCCACCCTTAAATAGACCTATGCTGTTAGCCTTAGATCACGATGAAAGATAATAACACAACTGAAGGTGCTGATCAGTAATGTCAAACCCTATTTTCTGGAAAGTTTAAATTAAAAAAAACTTCAAAATGTCTTCTGCTGAAAATTTGACCATTATTAAGCAATAAATATGGCTAGCTACAACCAATGCTGATGTTTTAAGATGGTATTTCAGGCAGAACCCAACCCTGGGTTCACTGAAACTCCCTCTGGTTAGTTTGTTTGTGCTGAGGTTTTACGGCCCAGTCAAACCCAATGGGGTCATGTCGAGCGTGGTCAGTTTACCTAACCACACGTTTACTGGGCAGGCTTAGTCCTCTAAGCGGTTAACCAGTATTGTGCACATTCTTTCGCCAGAAACTGACAACTGCCCTGCTTGAATCAGCGGAAGGGAGAGAATGACCGTAGAAAATATTTCGTGATCAATCTCCATGAAAGAATGTTGCCGACCTCGGCAGGGGTTGAACCCCCGACCTCCTGGTCTCCAGTCAGACGGCGCATCCAACTGAGCCACCGAGGCCGTAGACCGTAGTTAAGTTTTACAGTCCCCAAGTTTATTTAAGCAACTGAAGTTCTATCATATTTGAGAACAAGTTAACCCTTCTTGCTAAACATGACATGCCCTGTCTTAGCAAACAGCGTAGATCCAGATGTTGGCTTCTGAAGAAGCCAACTGATCTGGATCTGCACTGTCATTAAATATGTGAATTTCTATCGAAAACCCAGATCAAGTAATCTGATTGGCTGGGAATTAGAAGTGGGTGTGGCATCTTAATTTATTCAATAGGGCAAGGGTTAAAGAAACAGAAAAGACAAATGACCCACAACGTCAGAAAATGTACCTTTGGACATGCGTGACGATTCAGACCAGCTAGCACATTCATGCAGTCTGATAAGAATCTTCACTGGGCATATTTTGGATAGCCATGGATGCAATGTTCCTTCATGTGGACTACAAATACTCTGACCAAACTATGGGATAGGCAGGCTTATTTGAGTCTTCTGTGAGTGCACATGTCAGACGGTACGATTTCTCAAGTTGTGGCTCAAATGATTTCTGATAGGATAGAAAGTATTGATGTCAATCACAAATGAAATTGTTCATTTTAATAAAATACCAAACAAAAATATCTTTTCAAGTAATGAAAAAAAAAAAACAATAGCTTATAACTTACTGTGAATCTGCTTGGTAAGCCACGAGCATTAATAATTTTCACTTTAAAGTCAATATTTCTGCCAACCAGATCATCAGGATTCTCCACAAATTTATCGTCTGCTTCGGTGTATTCTTTGCCTTTAGGGTCACATGGTACAATCATCACCTAAATAATGAATAAAACAATGATGACAAGTGATGCACAAATACTTGAGCCACACCATGTTAACCGTTAACCGTTAAAAAGCCAATCAGAACTGCAGCAGATAAAATTTTAAAATTTATCTTTTTTTTTTTTATTTTTCAGAGAGAAAATAAGTCTTGACATTTCATGTGAATTGTCTGCCCAAGCAGACAATTCCTATGAAATGACAATTCACATGCAATATCAAGACATTTTCTCTGAAAAAAAAATGTTGCTGTTACGACCCAGAGCAGACTGCAGTTCAAGCTAAGTTTAATACCTACTAGAGGTAGGGTCCATTTTCTACAGTCCGACCATTTGTTATTAATAGTTAGTAATAGTAGCGTGATATAAAAGTTATGCCACTTTAATAAGGTTAAACTGGTTGCAAAAAACAAAATGCTAGAAAAACGCTAAATATTTGCAAAATCCCGCACATATCGTGCAATTGATGCGTGGCAAGAGTATAGCCTTACTATATATAAACTCACTGATACAGTCCAATTTGAAGGTCAATTAGACAACGCAAAAGATCCGTTAGTATGATAATTGGACAGTTAGGTGAGTTGTAAATTTATATTAATATTCTTTTATTGTTTGTAGGTTTTTCTGTTCAAATTTCAAAAGCAGGAAAATGTCCGTGTCTAAATAGTAAACCTATAAACTGTATATTGCAGTGCACGCTAGTCTGATTCTGCATATGTTACCTGGGTTATTTCAGGAATGTCGAGCAGGCTGCGCTAGGTTGTGCAGTCTGGTCAGAATTTCTCAGGTTGCGTAAATTGTAACTGCTATCGGGGACACTGAGCAGGCCGCACTGGCATGTGTGGACTGACCAGTTTTTTTTTGAAGCAGCAGGCGCAAGGTGTGATTTAGTTTATACACATAAAAACAGTGCAAGATCGAAATAACCAATGTAAAGTGTTAATATGATCATAAAATGTGGCATCTGACAGCCTGTAAAATTTCAGCTAGTGTCTCGTTTTTGAACTGGATCAAAAATGAAATGATTTTTTTTTATCATATTTCTGAATTAATGTTGGCAACATTAATTCAGAGATAGGATAAAAAATAATTTCATTTCAAGAACGAGGGACTAAATGAAATTTTACAGGCTGTCAGGTGCCACATTTTATGATCGTATTAATACCATACACCTTTCTTGGATAATAAAATGTCTATTTTTGAGGAATATGGAGCCTTTAAGAATACTAAAATGCTTGATTGTGGGCTTATAGGAGCATGTGTGGTAATTTTAAGTTGAATACGGTATCAATCTTTAACATTCTCAGGGTAAATTCAGCAGCATATCTCCAGCTGAGGTTTGTTTTCAACAAAATAGTATTGATATGTTACTTTTTGCCCCATGAAAACATGTGGGTACTCAATAGAAGAGCCAGAGGCTCTTCTAATGACTACCCACAACATATGTTTTCATGAAGAAATAAGAAAAGTATTTCTAGGATATCTCCTCTTATCTAGAGCTAGGCAGCAGTGACAATATGTGAATTTTTTCCCCCTAGAAATTTTCACATTTCATGAGAACTACCTCCTAGGGTTACAATATGCATGTAATGCAAAACCCTACAATATGCATGTAATGCCAAACTTATTTTCTGGGTAAAATGAGAAAAATATTTCAAAATTATGTATTCTAAAATTTTTACCCAGTATGCTAGGCATTAACTTACATTCATTTTGCCCACTGGGGATCCCTTGAAATCAGTGATGTCCAAATTCTCACTTGAATCAATCTGAAAAGACAAGAAAGATGGAATGATAAAAAAGTGGAACAATAATACCACGCCACTATCATGTGATAGGCAGATAACTCTGTAAAAAAATTGACAAAATTTGCCCATTAGCAATCCAAAAGCAGATCTCCATACTATCAAAGCACATACCAAGTTTGGTGAAAATCAATCTACATTTATTCAAGTTATCATCCAGAAACAAAAATACGGATGTGTGGCAGGCAGATAACTGTCCAAAATTGATAAAATTTGCCCATTAGCAATCCCAAACCAGATCTTCACAATATCAATGCATATACCAAGTTTGGTGAAAATCCATTGATGTTTACTCAAATTAACTGTCAAAAAATGACTAAATTTGCCCATTAACAATCCCAAACCACCCACCCCTGATATACATGTGAACGCACAATTTGAATAAAATCTATCAAAAACTATTCAAGTTTGAAAGTGGAAACCAAGCACTGATGGACAGACAGACAGTCACTGGCAGGGGAAAACATAATACCACACCACTATCATGTGACAGGGCATAAAAATTAACCCTTTCATCCCTGCCAACCAAGACAGGTGCTTTTGTAAAAAGTGCAGATCCAGATGAGACAGCCCGTAATGCATGGTCTCAACAGGATCTACACTGTTTCAAGTCCTGTTATTGATTTGTGATTGAAGCCCCTATTTGCACACATGGATATGTCCAAATTCAGAGATGGAAGAGTCAGTTGCAGAAACTCAGGATGAAAGGGTTAAACAAGCAAACAAGCAGTCTCAAAGGAAAAGGGTACTATAACCAGAGCATCTGGAAAGGTACTGGGAAACCTAAATGGGAGATGATACATTAACAAGGGAGACAAATCTTTCAAAATTGTTTAGCTTCCCTTCTGAAATGAAAGGAAAGAATTTGCTCCCAGAGTAGACCCCTTTTCAGAAGGGGACTGATGTACATGAACACAAACAGAAAGTAACAATAGTTGTCCCCCTTATAGAAAATGGTAGAGAATCTACTAAAACTATAGAGTCCCCTTAACTCCTAACCATACTTCCCCTAAAATTTAACATTAAGAAAACACGCCTTTTCAGTGTTGACCCCCTTAAACCCCACTTTTATATAGTAAAACTGGGGTTTACAGGGGTATACATTATTGTTCTTATTTCTGCTCAAAAACATAGGTTGCGGTTATACATCAGAACTGCTCTGCCGAGGCAGTTCTAATGAGTACCCACAACCTATGTTTTTGAGCAGAAATATGAAAAATATCGAATTTTTATCTGAAAATTTTCATTTTTTGGTGGTAAAATTTTCAGTATATTTGAATAGGCTTGTTTTCTCATAATGACAAGTCCATTTTACTTCCTGTGCTGCTGGACAAGTGACAGACAGTGTAGTATCTGATCTGATGGCATTTGGTGTCAAAGTTTTGTAGATGTGTATATTGCATTTTGTAAGTCTATGTAATTAATAGCTCTAAAGACTACTGTCCTTTCACCACCACTTGGAAAGATGTTCTTTGCTTGGCATTTTATTTTAAAAGAAATTATTTTGTTCTGATTGACCATCTCTTATCAGAAACAATTTGTCTTTTCTGTTCCTGTGTTTTGTTCTCAAATATGTACCCTAAAATTAAATTTATGGCCAAAGATTGGCATGACACAAGCAATTGCTACAATAAAGTGATTTCTTTTTAAATTTTTGTCTGAAAAACTATTTTTTACTTTTTATGACCCCATCATTTGAAGAAAGGTGGAAAGGGCTTATAGTGTTACCCCTGTCTGTCCATCCATCCGTCTCCGACTGCATCTGGGGTTAGCAATTTGCGTTTAAGTTTTTCAGGCGGGGGCATCCATGTCCCTTGGATGCATTTCTAGTCTTTGCTGAATTTGAATTATTGATGTTTCACAACAGTATTGTGAAAATTTCTGAACAATTAGATCAGTGGAACTTGTTGAGAATCTGCCTCCACGTTACCTGTCCGACAGATTTCTGCATAATTTGCATCATTTTTACTATGGGGAAAAAGTGGAAATATCTGATTTTTTTCAAAACCAATGGCTAAAATAAAACATTTTGTTCATAGGTAGTTACAACAAATGGTTTGCATTAAATCATGACAATAGTTTGCAAATTTACCCCTTCTGTGTAAGCGCCAAGCAAAAAGCAACTTTCTGAAAGATATTGAAAGCACAGTAGGTATCATGTAAATATTTTTAACCCTTGTCCTGCTGAACCCGGAGATACCCTGCATTTGCAAACAGTGCAGATCCAGAGTTGGCTTCTGAAGAAGTCAACTGATCTGGATCTGCACTGTTTGCCATTAAGTATGTGAATTTATAGCAACAATCTGGATTAAGTGATCTGATTTGCTAAAAATTAGAAGTCGGTGTGGCATCTTAATTTATTCAGCAGGACAAGGGTTACTTCTTTATGAAAATGTATGTTGTGGGTACTAAGCAGAAGCATCTCAGCAAGGAGTTACAAATGAGTATCCATAACATAAGGTTTCATGGAAAAATAAGAAAAACCTAAAAACTTTTTAGTTAAAAATTGGCCTTATCTGGAGCTACAGCAGTTATATTCAGAAGAAATACCAAGCCTTTGTCATAAAAACATACCTATATAATTTTGACCCCCCTTAAACCCCACTTTTATATAGTAAAACTGGGGTTTACAGGGGTATACATTATTTTTCTTCTTTCTGCTCAAAAACCATAGATTGTGGGTACTCATTAGAACTGCCACAGTGAGGCGGTTCTAACAAGTATCCACTATGTTTTGAGCAGAAATATGAATAATATCATAATTTTTATCTGAAAACTTTCAATTTTTGGTGGTGAAATTTTCAATATATTTGAATCTATTATAGGCGTGTTTTCGTAATGGTTTTCTCTAAGGAAAAAATGAGAATATTATCTGTAACATTTTAAATGTCACTTTAACACTTGCCATGCTGAATACATTAAAATGCTAGGCCCACTTCTAATTTCCAGCCAATCAGATTACTTGATCCATGTTGTTGATACAAATTCACATACTTAATGACAAACAGTGCAGATCCAGATCAGTTGGCTTCTTCAGAAGCCAACTGATTTGGATCTACACTATTTGCAAAGGCAGTGCATATCCGGGTTCAGCAGGTTTTGATTGTGTTGGGGTTTAACGACACGTCAACCCTTGTGGGTCATTTTGTGTCGTCTCCCAGAGAAAGGGAGAAAAGAGATAGAAGAGATAGTAGAAGAGATGAAAGAGAGGAACAGGGAAGAAAGAGGAACAGGAATGAAAGGGAAGAAACAGAAGAAATAAAAACATTCCCCCTCTACCTTTACCTACTTCAACGATAGCAGGCCTTGCCCAACTGTAAGCCAGTATCAGTTGGACGCCCCGGTGACACAAGATACATGACACCTTCGCACCACCCGACCACCCCCCGGGTTCAGCAGGACTTGGGTAACACATTTTAGTCTGGAAACCCCTAAAAAGTTAATTGGCAAGCAGTGCAGACCCAGATCAGATGACCCAGACAGATTTTTTAGCCATTTTTGTCTAGGCTTATCTAAATCACATATCCTAACACACCTTAAACTGACATTCGACACTTCCAATGTATAGTGTGGGGGAGTTAACTCAGCCTAAAATGGGTTAAAAATTAAACTTCAACTCACCATGTAAGAGACAGACTGGAGCCAGACTTTGACACTGCCAATGTGGTAATCTGCATTAGGGATGTCCCAGAATGGGTCCTTGTCCTGAAACGATAAGAATAATATTGTATTAATCCTAATTATTGAAAAACTTTAACTCCTTACCATACCTGCCCTAAGTTTTGAACAAATCCATTTGACTAACTACTGATGTATCTTTAACCCATTGTAGTTGGGAGACCCATAAAAGGGTAATCAGCAAACAGTGCAAACCCAGATCTGATGCCGCAGAACGTGGCATCTGATCAAGGTCTCCACTATTTGCAAATAGTTTAGCCATTTTTATCTAGGAATATGTAAATCTCATAGCCGAACATACCTAAAATTGAAATTGGACTCATCCAATATATTGTGTGGGAGAGTCTATTCAGTGTACAATGGGATAAACTGCTGAAATAAGTGGCAAACAGTGAAGACCTTGATCAGACACTGCAGAAGGTCTGATCTAGGTCTACATTGTTTGCTCAGGCCTGTCTGTCCCAATACTAAGGGTTATTATGGTATAAGTCATGACAAGCAAAACTCTACTTTCTCAAATCATATATACGGTAAATGACCTAAAATGTCGAACATTTTATGCCATACATTTTGGCCTATTTTGCTTTTTATGCAGTTGTTTCTTAAAATACTTTGTGGAATAGCAAACAGTCTAGAACAAGACCAGACTGCTCCTGCTGGAGCTATGTAATTACAGTACAATTACACAATCTCTGCCAAGATCAGCCTGCATATTTAAATGTCTGATCTGGGGTCCTAGTCAATACAGTAAACTAGAGCTGGTGTTTGTAAAACACTATACCCCCAACTGCCTGTCTCTAACACTGCTTGACTCCAACACTGCTTGCCCATGACAGTAACAACAGTACAAATATACGAGATTTCAATGTTATTTTATTAAAAGGGAAATAACTCTAAAATGGGAGATAATCTGGATAGGAAAAACAAAATATGGGTCGCCTTCTTTTTCATGAGGAATCCATATATGAAATTTCAAACTAGCATACACAATTCAAAACTTATGCTATGCATCAAAAAGTGTGCAATGTAAAAATGCCCAAAATGACAAAGGGCCATAACTCAAGAAGTACTTTTCAGAATTTGTTCAAAAGTTAATCAGGTCATCTACTCATCGCTACCAATCTATTTCATCCATATTTCTTCAAAAGGCCATAAGTCAGGAAAGGGGCATAATCCTGATGGGGAAAAAAATATGTGTCAGCTATTTTTTCATGAGAAATCCATACATGAAATTTCAAAACCCTAGCATACACAGTTCAAAACCTATGCTAAGCATCAAAAAGTGTGCAATGTAAAAATGCCTAAACTGACAAAGGGCCATAACTCAAGAAGTACTTTTCAGATTTTATTCAAAGTTAATCAGGTCATCTACTCATCACTACCAATGTATTCCTTAAATTTCAAGGCTCTAGCCTCAATAGTTTTTAAGATATTTTGCTGACAAGACTTCATCCATATTTTTTTCAAAGGGCCGTAACTCAGGTACGGGGCATAATCCTAATAAGAAAAAAAAAATATGTGTCAGCTATTTTTTCATGAGAAATCTAAATATGAAATTTCAAAACCCTAGCAAGCACAGTCAAAAACTTATGCTATGCATAAAAAAGTGTGCAATGTAAAAATACCCAAAATGACAAGGGGCCATAACTCAAGAAGTACCTTTCAGAATCAGGTCATCTACTCATCGCTACCAACCTATTCCTCAAATTTCAAGGCTCTAGCTTCAATAGTTTTTGAGATAACTTGCTGGAAAGATTCCATCCATATTTTTTCAAAGGGCCATAACTCAGGAAAGGGGCATAATCCTTATCAGAAAAAAATATGTTGCAGCTATTTTTTCATGAGGAATCCATATATGAAATTTCAAAACCCTAGCATGCACAGTTCAAAACTTATGCTCTGCATCATAACGTGTGCAACGTAAAAGTGCCCGAAGTTATAAAGGGCCATAACTCAAGAAGTACTTTTCAGAATTTATTCAAAAGTTAATCAGGTCATCTACTCATCAATATCAATCTATTCACCAGGTTTCAAGGCTCTAGCTTCAATAGCTTTTGAGATATTTTCCTGACAAGAATTCATCCATATTTTTCAAAGGGCCATAACTCAGGAAAGGGGCATAATCCTGATAAGAAAAAAAATACATGTCAGCTATTTTTTCATGAGGAATCCATATATGAAATTTCAAAACCCTAGCATGCACAGTTCAAAACTTATGCTATGCATCAAAAAGTGTGCAATTGTAAAAATGCCCAAAGTTATAAAGGGCCATAACTCATGAAGTAATTTTCAGAATTTATTCAAAAGTTAATCAGGTCATCTACTCATCAATACCAATCTATTCACCAGGTTTCAAGGCTCTAGCTTCAATAGCTTTTGAGATATTTTGCTGACAAGATTTCATCTAAATTTTTTCAAAGGGCCATAACTCAGGAAAGGGGCATAATCCTGATGGGAAAAAAATATGGGTCAGCTATTTTTTCATGAAGAATCCATATATGAAATTTCAAAACCCTAGTATGCATGGTTCAGAAGTTATGCTATGCATCAAAAAGTGTAATGGACGGATGCACGGACGGACGGACGCACGCATGCACAAACGTCCCAGAAGCAATATGCCCCTCCAACTTCTTTGAAGTTGGGGGCATAACAAAGGTCTTTGATTCTGTATGCAGACAGTACAGGTCCTGATCAGGCTGTGATCTGCAGATTGATCTGGGCCCTTGCTGGCGGCATATGGCATGAGGGCCCCTTTTCCTTATTGTGCTTCATACGGTGAACAGTAAGGATACAGACTAGAATGCAAGCATGCATACATGTTGCTGTTCACACATGTCCTTAGGATGATGGCTACATCTTCGTGGGAAATAACTCTTATACCAAAGAAAATATTTATCTTCTTTCCTATTGGGGGCTATTCTTAAAGGAAAGAATTTGCTTCAGTTATGAGTAAATTCTTTCCTTTAAAAGTAGCCCCCATTTAGAAAGACTTCAGGCACAAGGTAACTGAAATTTTAATTTAAAAGTTGCTTCACTTGAAAAATGGCAGCAAAATCACCAGGGCCCAGTTGTTCAAAACTAACAATGTTGTTAGTTAATGTATCCTTTAAACTTGGCTCATTAAATATGTGATATATGCTAATATTTTTGCTGAAAAAAATGTGAGTAGCTTTTGCATTTGAACAGTTTATATTTTGACCACTAATGAGCTCATTAAGCTAACAATGCTTTGAGCAACCAGGCCCAGGTGTATCCATTCATTTCAACCTTTAAAGTGCTATTAAAGCAAATTTGTATTAGATGATGTACTAAAATTGATTTTGTTATTTTTCAGAGAAAATAAAACTTTACATTTCATGTGAATCGTCTGCAAGGTAGATAATTCAGATGAAATGTTAAGCCTTATTTTCTCTGCAAAATGAAATAAATAAATTAAATGTGTCATCTGTTGTAGTTTTGATAAGCTCTTTAAGGGTTAAGAAACTTTTCTTGGTTCCCAGCCCAACTATAAATACAAAAATTTAACCCTTACAGACCAATACAGATACCTTTGCAAACAGTGCAGATCCAGATAAGATGGCTCATATTGTTATGTTGAGGTTTTACGGCCCAATCAACCCAATGGGGTCATGTCGAGCGCGGTCAGTTTACCTAACCACACGTTTACTGGGCAGGCTTAGTCCTCCAAGCGGTTAACCAGTATTGTGCACATTCTTTCGCCAGAAACTGACAACTGCCCTTCTTGAATCAGCGGAAGGGAGAGAATGACCGTAGAAAATATTTCATGATCAATCTCCACGAAAGAATGTTGCCGACCTCGGCGGGGGTCGAACCCGCGACCTCCTGGTCTCCAGTCGGACGCGCATCCAACTGCGCCACCGAGGCCGGCTCAAGATGGCTCATAATATGGCATTAGTAATGATTACTCTCATAATATTAATTTGATTTTTTTTTTTCAAAAGTTAACAAGGTGATCTACTCCGCAGTCCCATTAAGTCTGCAAACTATTAACACTTTGCATGCTGGGTAAAAATTCTGGCAGACAACATTTGGAAATAGTTTTCTTATTTTTCCTAAAAAGTAGGATGTGACACTCATGAAGTGTCAGATTCTATTTTCTAGGAAAAATAAGAAAAATATCATCAGCTGATCACCTGCTGAATCTGCCCAAAGCGTGGTAAGTATCAAATACTTTCTGAAATATCTTGTACATAAGGTCAGTGTGAAGAATGGAATAACTATCAAACAGATGGACAAAGCAAAAAAACAATATGCCCCTTAACTATTTTCAAAGTTAGAGACATAATAAACAGCAATCAGGTATTACATGATGATCCAAGAAGGCTCCGGTCAAGTTTTCTGATCAATCAAATGAACTCACCTGAGGAAGATCCCATTTATCTCCATCTTCATAGTTATCATACATCTCTGCCATGATACATTTTCTGTCCAAAAATTTATTGCGTGACCACATCCACTCGTGTTTTGTATCAACCTGAGTCATTTTGACCATGACTTCCGTACGACCAGACATTTCACCCCGAGCTTCAGGAGACACAATGACCATGTCAAATCGTTTCTTTTTACCGAGAGCTTCTGAAATACTATTGGCCTCTTCAACTGCTGGCAGAACTTCAATAAGGTCCCCTTGCAGAACAACATCATCTGCAAAAACAAGATATCATCAGATAAGAGGGGTATCCACATATTATTTTTCTTATTTCTGCACGAAAACATATGTTGTGGCTACTCATTAGAAGCGCCTCGGCAAGGGGCTTCTAATGAGTATCCACAACATATGTTTTTGTGTAGAAATAAGAAAAATATTGGTACTTTTGGATGATATCTGGAGCTATGTAAGATATATGGGCTGCAATGTTTGAAAATAAGCAGCAATGTGAAGAAGTATACCTCCCCAAATAAAACAACAAAAAAAATCTTAAATCAGGCTGCACATCCGTGCAGTCTGATTAGTCTTCACTGTCTGCTCAAAGAAACTTTGCATTCTTGCCTATCCGAAATGCACCCAGTAAAGATTCTTATCTGACTGCATGAATGTGCAGGCTGATCAGATCTTTACCGGGCACACGTCTGAAGGTACGTTTTCTAATGCTTCGGCTGATCTAAAATATAGAAATTTCCTAGCTTAACCCCTGTCCCGCTGAACTCAGATATACCCTGCTTTTGCAAACTGTGTAGATCCAGATCAGTTGGCTTCTGAAGAAGCCAAATGATCTGGATCTGCACTGTTTGCCATTAAGTATGTGAATTTATAGCAACAATCCAGATCAAGTAATCTGATTGGCTGAAAATTTGAAGCAGGTGTGACATCTTAATTTATTCAGCAGGACATGGGTTAATTACAAAAACACTGCTTTTAAGACTATACAAACAGTGATGGCCACAGAACCTGGCCATCCATCTGTCTGATAATGATGGTTTGGTGTTTTATGGCCCTTTCAACATTATTTGTCATACTGAGATGATGGAAGGGTGATAATAAATGGTTCTATGCAAAGAAGTGCGATAAGCTAAATTTTGCCTCAGTGGGCCATGTAGTCTGATAATCTTTCACTGTTCACTTATAATAAAAACAAAATAAAAAAGTTGGTAAACAGCTAGGTGCTTTTTACCCATTTATGCCAAGTGGACTCTTCTACGTCAACTCTTTAGACAGGTTCATTTCTTATATAGGGGTGTCCAGTTAGTTTTTATTGTTGCCATGTTTTGTAGGAATTTCTGAACATAATGCAAACAGTGTAGACCCTGATCAGATGCCACATTCTGCAACATCTGATCTGGGCCTATGCTGTTTGCCAATGTCCCTTTTATGGGACGTTAGGCTTAAATGGGTTAATGAGTATCCACAAAATATGTTTTTGTCCAGAAATAAGAAAAATATTACGTGGATACCCCCTCTTATCTGTAACTTATATTACCTCTAGATTTGTTTGCCCCTGACATGTCAAATCCTCCTGATTTGCATGCAATCTCAGCCTGGGCCATTTCGAAGTCAGGCACTTTATTTTTGGCTCCTTCCTTGTCCAGAGGATTACAAAATACGTAGAACTGAGTGGTTCCTGAAAACAAGATGAATATATAAACCAATGGTCCTGTAGCTCACCTGAGACTATTTGTTCCGAGCAAGTTTATGGTAACATTTGTAAAGAATGAAACATATGGGTATGGTACTGGTAGAGTTTGAAAAACCTTTGGACTCTGTATCCTACAGTGTCTTGGTATGGAATTTGGCTTTAATTAATTTGGTGAAACAGAAATTTCAAATAAAATATGGCTTTGATAAAGTGACATACCAAATATCAAAGACCTTTGTCTTCTAGTTTCACATAAGAAAATTTTTAGAGTTTTTCCCCATATGAGTCCATGTAAAACAAGTGACCCCTGGGGTGGGGTGGGGTAGCCATTTTTGACCCTGGGCTATAATGTGAACATTCCCGGAAAAAAGGTCTACAAAATAAAATTAAGTACCAAATGTCAAAGACCTAGGCCTGCTAGTTTTACACAAGAGGATTTCCCCCATAAGAGTCTATGTAAGACAGGTGACTTGGATGAAGCCATTTTCACCCCATGGCCATAATTTGAACAATCTTGGTAAAGGCCCTCCAGCTGAAGGTAGATATCAAATATTAAATGTCTGGGCCTTCAAGTTTTCAGACAAGATTTTTAAAGCTTTTTTCCTTAAATGAGACTATGTAAACCAAGTGACCCCTAGGGAGGGGCCATTTTTGAACCCAGTTATAATTTGAATAAACTTGGTAGAGGTCACTATATGAAGCTAACTTACCAAATATCAAAGGCCTGGACCTTCTAATTTCAGACTGGACGATTTTGAAAGATTTCCCCTCTATGTATCTATGTAAAGCAAGTGACCCCTGGGACGGGGCCATTTTTTACCCCAGAGATCTTCTAGATAAAGCCACAGACCAAATATCAAAGTCCTGGGCCTTCTAGTTTCAGAGAAGAATATTTTCTAAATTGTTTCCCTATATGGGTCTATGTAAAACAAGTGACCCCTGGGCAGTGTAATTTTTAACCCCAGGGCAATAATTTGAACAATCTGTGTAGAGGCCTGCAAGATAAAGCTACATACCAAATATCAAAATCCTGGGATTTCTTGTTTCAGACAAGAATATTTTTAAAACTTTTGCCTGTAGGAGCCTATGTAAAAACATCTGACCTTTCTGTAACAACCCAAGGTGATCATTTTTTTCAAACTTTATTAGACCTATGTTCCCAATGCTGCATACCAAGCCCCAGGGTCATTGGCCCTTTGGTTCTGAAGAAGATTTTTAAGGGGTTTTTACCATATATGGCATGGGGGCCTTCTTGGTCATCTGACCCTGATGTGGTGAACAAACTTTCATTCTCCCTACTCATTAAGGCTCAATATGAAGTTTGGCTTTGATTGGCCTAGTGGTTTCTGAGAGAAGACGTTTGAAGAGTGTGGACAATGGAGGGACGACTTCGGACAGACAATCAGGCCTGCCTATACTATAAGCTCACCTATCAGCCTAAAGGCTCAGGTAAGCTAACAATGTAATTTACCCTAAGTGTTTGGTCACCCTACTTTCTTAAAAATCTAAACAATTCCATTAAACTATTTGTTCTTGCATGAAAACAATTCTTGAATTAGGGGTAAATGTAGACCCTGCTCAGATGCCACATTCTGCAGAATCTGACCTGGGTCTACACTGTTTGCTCAGGTCTGTCTGTCTAAACACTTAGGGTATACATGGTAAACTATCAAAAATTACTAAATATGGATACACCAAACTTCAGAAAGATTTTACTGCCACATTGCAAAGAAAGACGACTTTTGCAGACATAAAATTGAATTGAATATTTGAAACCTTTCACAGCTGGGCACTACTGTTGAAGAAAGAATTTGCCCCCAGATCAGACTGGTCAAACTGGACCTTTTGTGTTTGCATTTGAGAGTGGTAAACAAAGGTCTGTAGTCTACTACAGTAACCAGTATAGTGGTAAGCAGTTCAAGTCTGGTGACCTTAGGAAAACATGCCTATATAATTTTGACCCCCTTAAACCTCACTTTTATACAGTAAAACTAGGGTTTACGGGGATATACATTATTTTTCTTATTTCTGCTAAAAAACATAGATTGTGGGTACTCATTAGACTGCCTTGCTGAGGCGGTTCTAATGAGTACCCACAATCTAAGTTTTGACCTGAAATATGAAAATATCAGAAATTTTTATCTGAAAGTTTTCATTTTTTGGTGGTGAAATTTTCAATATATTTGAATAGGCGTGTTTTTGAAAGACATCATGAAATCATGGTCACAAGCTGGTGATGGTTCCTGATGAGAACTGAAACTGTCGCAGTAATTGAAAATTCATATTTGAATAAGCCGAAAAGAAATTATGGATTAATGTGACATTCTATTCTGATGAACCCATTCAGTGAGTTGACTAGACATAATGTACACTTGTGTATGGGAAGATGGACTTTTCAATCGTAAATCACATTTTTCCATGCTAAATTATTATTGTTGTAATACTTTTGTTTATTTTATAAAACTTACCAAAGAGAAGTCTGTCATTATTCTTCAGTGTTTTGGTTTGGTCAGTAACAGCTTTACCATTGCGTAGAGTTCTAGCATTAGGAAAGGTCTGTAGGGTATATACACCATTCTCTTCAACGATAACACAGTGCCTGTCCTCAATACTGGAATACAAAAAATCAGACTGAGTTCAAATTAAGCCATTTATGTTGATTTGTTTGTTTGTGTTGAGGTTTTATGGCCCAATCAATGGGGTCATGTTGAGCGCGGTCCGTTTACCTAACCACATGTTTACTGGGCAGGCTTAGTCCTCTAAGCAGTTAACCAGTATTGTGCACATTCTTTCGCCAGAAACTGACAACTGCCCGTCTTGAATCAGCGGAAGGGAGAGAATGAACACAGAAAATATTTCACGATCAATCTCCATGAAAGAATGTTGCCGACCTGGGTGGGGACTGAACCCGTGACCTCCTGGTCTCCAGTCGGACGGCGCATCCAACTGAGCCACCAAGGCCGGCCCATTTATGTTGAGGGGACTCCTCTACCACAACTCTTTCAACAGGTCTACTTCCAATATCAGGGTGTCTGGTTACTTTATTACTTCTACATGTATAATGTGTATAAGAAATGCCTGTACATAATGCTGTGTAGATCCTGATCAGATGCCGTGAAACATATGCATTAAACAATAAATTTAGGTAAAAACAAAATGGTAAAGGGTTAAAGTGTTTAGGACAGTAACCATAAAGAAAAAAACAAAAAAAAAAACGAAACAACTTGTTAACCTTCCTCCTCTTATTGCCAGATCTGTTTCCTTATCCTTCCCATTTCCGATGACTGTATGTTTATCACAATCTATGAACCAGATGATATGCCCTGTCAATTGTGGATCCATATTCAGATTGTATAAATGAGGCAATCTCTTTTTCTTCTCATTTATTTCAGCAATATCCTTGTAACCACCACCCTGCAATAAACATTACCATGTTTACAGTAATTATTCTGATACAAAATGCCTTACCATATTGCTCTTAAAATTTGAAATGGTCAATTTCACTACCCATTGATGTGCCTTAAAAGCTACTGAATACAGTGTTTACCCTTAGTATTGGACACCATATCTACTTACCATACTTGACCTAAAATCTGAAAAGATCAGTTTCACTACCCATTGAAGTGCCTTTTAAAACTACTGAATACTGTGTTTACCCTAAGTATTGGACACCTTATCTACTTACCATACTTGACCTAAAATTTGAAACAGTCCATTCTACTACTCACTGATGTGGCATTCTGCATCATCTATTTTGGATTTACACTGTTTACAAAGGCCTATCAGTCCCAACACTTAGGGTTATTACAGTAAGTGGCAAACAGTGCAGACCCTGATCAGTGCCAAAAATCAGATGACACATTCTGCAGCATCTGATCTTGGTCAGCATGGTTTGCTTAGGCTTCTCTGTTTGTTAGGTAAATAGGTCATATAGTAAAATTAGTAATTATCATACTTATACTATTTCAAGAAATCTACCTTGTTAACCCTAGTCCTGCTGAACCCAGATATATCCTGCATTTGCAAACAGTGTAGATCCAGATCAGTTGGCTTCTTAAGAAGCCAAATGATCTGGATCTGCACTGTTTGCCATTAAGTATATGAATTTATATCAATAATCTGAATCAAGTAATCTGATTGACTGAAAATTAGAAATGGGTGTGGCACCTTAATTTATGCAGCATGGCAAGGGTTAAAAGAGTTTCATTCATGGAATATTCTCTAATACTTAGCATGCTGGGAAGAAATCAGCAGATGATATGTTGATATTTTCTCTTATTTTTCCCATTGATATAGGGTTTGCCATTTCATGCAAGTTGTCTCAAAAGGAGACAATTTGCATGAAATTGCAAACCATATTTTAAACACAAGTTTTAAATGAAGCAGCAAACCTTATTCTAAGTTTTAAATGAAGCTGCAAACCTTATTCTAAGGAGATATTTTGCATTAAATATCAAACCCTATTTGATGGGAAAAAAAGAAACAAATCACCAATCTATCATCAGCTGTATTGGCCCAGGGAGTGGTAAAGGTTGGGCATTACCTAATTACTTTTCAAGAATCTTGCATTTCCTTTGGTTTGATTTGGAGTTCTACAGCCCAGTCAATACTGTTAAGGTCACATTGAGCTAGTCAGTTAGCCTACTCACACTTTTCCTGGGCAGGCTTTGTCCTCTAAGCAGTTTACCAGTACTTGTGCATAGGATTTCTGTTTAACCCTTGTCCTGCTGAACTCGGATATACTCTGTCTTTGCAAACAGTGTAGATCGAGATCAGTTGGCTTCTGAAGAAGCCAACTGATCGGGATCTGCACTGTTTGCCATTCAGTATATGAATTTATGTCAACAATCTTGATCAAGTAATCTAATTGGCTGAAATTTAGAAGTGGGCAGGGCATCTTAGTTTATTCAGCAGGACAAGGGTTAATACCTTGTACAACCCACCTCAGTCTGAACATCAGCTGATTTCTGGTTCTTGACAACACATCTGAGCCTTAGCCTTAATTAAGTTTTATTCAAACACCTTGCACAACCCACCTATGCATTGGCATCAGCTAGTTTCTGGTCAAACACATTAAACAACTCACTTGAGCCTGTGTTTTAGCTGATTTCTGCTCAAGCACTTTGCACAATTCCCCTGAATCTTAACTCTTGTCCTGCTGAACCTGGATATACCCTGCCTTTGCAAACAGTGTAGATCCAGATCTGGATCTGCACTGTTTGCCATTCAGTTTATGAATTTATGTCAATAATCTCTATCAAGGCTTCTGATTGGCTGACATTTAGAAGTGGGAGTGGCATCTTAATTTAATCAGCATTACAAGGGTTAGGCTCATCTTATAACTGTTCAAACACCTTGCATAATCCATCCTAGCCTGAGCTTCTCTTGAAATACTTTGTACAACCCACAAGAGCTTATGTTTATTCAACACCTTGCACAACCCATCTGAGCCTTAGCGGAAGCTAATTTCTGTTCAAATATTTTGCACAACCCACCTAAGCCTGGGCCTCAGCTAATTTCTGTTCAAATATTTTGCACAACCCACCTGAGCCTGGGCCTCAGCTAATTTCTGTTCAAACGTCTTCTGCATGTCTTCCATCTCTTTTTGATTCTTCTCCAACATACTCTTATATTCATCTTCTAATCCAGCCTTCTCTAAAATCATATATTTATACGGTACTGTATTTATCATAAATATTGGGACATCTTTACTACTTACCATAGTTGTCCGAAAAATTGAAGGTCCATTCTACTATCAACCCTAGTCCTGCTGAACCCCGATATGCCTTGCCTTTGCAAACAGTGTAAAAACAGACTAGCTGGCTTCTGAAGAAGCCAACTGATCAGGAGCTGCACTGTCTGTCATTAAGTATGTGAATTTATATCAACAATCTGGATCAAGTAATAAGATTGGCTGACAATTAGAAGTGGGCTAGGCATCTTACTTTATTCAGCATGACAAGGGTTAATGGGCCCAAATTTTTTAGATGAGTGGCAAAAAGGGTAGATCTGGATCTGATATTTTTGTACATGCAGCTAATTTACAGTGATATTTTGTACATGAAGCTAACTTACAGTGATATATTTTTGTACATGCAACTAATTTACATTGATATATTTTGTACATGTAGTTGATTCAGTGGTATGTTTTGTATATGCAGCTGAATTACAGTGATACAGTTTTTGCATGCATATGTCACTGATTTACATTGATACATTTTAACATGCAAATGATTCTCAGTAATGTGGTTTACCATGTAGCTAATTTACAGTGATTAATATTGTAAATGCAGTTGATTCAGCTATATATTTTGCACATGCAGCTGATTTACAGTGAAATATATTTGTACATGTAACTGATTCACAGATATATATTTGGTACATGTAACTGATACATGGTGATATACGAGGGTGAGTCAATAAGTAACCAGCCTAACTTATTTCCGGTTGAGATCCACCTCTTCTTTTTCGATGTAATTGCCCTCTAGTGTGATGCACTTAGACCAACGGTGTTCAAGTGCCATCAGCCCAGAACTGAAAAAGTCAGGGTCCTTTCCATTGACCCACTCCTCAACTGCCGTCACGACTTCTTCATCAGACCGGAAATGAAGTCCAGGGATATCCTTTTTCAAGTTTGGGAATAAGAAGAAGTCGCTAGGAGCTAGGTCAGGTGAATAGGCAGGATGTGGTATTAATTTATACCCGTTTCGCTCTACAGCATCCATTGCAACTTTGCAAGTGTGGACTCTCGCATTGTCCTTTTGCAGCAAAACACTTTTAGAGAGTTTACCTCGGCGTTTTTCACAGATGGTGGTTCTCAGCTGGTCTAACAAGTTTGCATAGTACACTCCAGTTATTGTACTTCTCTTGGGTAAAAAGTCAAACATAATAACGCCTTTTGCGTCCCAAAATACTATGGCCATCACTTTGCCAGCAGATGGTTGCGTCTTGAACTTCTTTGGCTTCAGGGACCCAGGCCCTACCCACTGACGACTGAGCTATATTCTCTGGCTCATAATAATGAACTCAAGTCTCATCTACAGTCACCAGACGCAAAAGAAAATCATCTTTTGACCTAAAACGCTTCAACAAGGTGCTGCATACTGATGTTCTGGTTGCCATTTGCTCATCGCAAAGGGATTTGGGGACCCAATGGGCTGTTAGCTTGCGCATACCTAAACGATCATGTAAGATTGTTGAAACGCTACCATGTGAAATGCCTAATGCCTGTGCTATTTCTTCCACCTGAATTCGCCTATCAGAGTATACCAGATCCCGAACTTTCTTACACATTTTTTCTTTGGTGGCATCCAGTGGGCGTCCAGACCTGGCTTCATCTTCTAAAGACGTTCTACTGCGTTTGAATTCCCCTACCCAGAATTTAACCTGAGCATAAGATGGTGCAGAAGGCCCATAAACATCGGCTGTGTATTTCCTTGCCTGTTTTACCTTTTAAATACAAGTACCGAATTACAGCACGGTACTCAACTTTAGATGAAAAGCATGCCTTTGCATCACTAGCCATGTTTGAAATTCAATATCTTATTAAAGAATGACTCGATATGTGTGCAATTTTGTACCCATGTATAAAACATATATTGAAACAAAGCATGAAAATACATGTAATAGATTCACATTAACATCTTGTTTTTACATGTAATTGATTCACATTGGTATATTTTGTGCCTATAAATGATTCACAGATATATTTTATCCATATAATTGATCTAAGAAGATATATTTGGTACATGTGATTAGTTCAATGTTATATGATGGTACAAGTAATTAATTCATTGGGATATCTTTTGAACATGTAACTGATTCACAGAGATAAATCTTATGCATGTAATTGAATCATAGTGATATCTTCTGTGCAAATAATTGATTCAAAGTGATATTATATACATGTAATAGAGTTGCAGTCATATCTTCTGTGCAAATAATTGATTCAAAGTGATATTTTATATATGTAATTCATTCACATTGACGTCTTTTGTAAATGCAATTGATCTGCAGTGATATATTTTGTACATGCATATGGTTCAAATGGATATATTATGTACATGTCACTAATTCAAAGGTATATATTTTATACATGTTACAGATTCTCAGAGACATATTTAATGACTTAATTGATTCAGGTGATATTATTTGTATATGTAACTGATTCACAGAAATAGCTTTGAACATGTAATTGATTCAAAATGATATATTTTGTACATATATTTTGTACATGTAATTAATTCACAGACATATTTTGTACATGTTATTAATTTACAGTGTCATATTTTATATATGTAGCTAATACACAGTGATATATTTTGTTCATGTAATTTATTCACAGTGATATTTTATGTAAATGTAATTGATACATAGTGTTGTATTTTGTACATGCAACTGATTCACAGTGGTATCTTTTGTACATGTAATCGAATCAAAGTGATATATTTTGTATAGGTTATACATTTTGTACATGTAATTGATTCACATCAATATCTTTTTTTGATTCACAGTGATATATTTTGTACATGTAATTGATACACAATGATATATTTTATACATGTAATTGATACACAGTGATATATTTTATACATGTAATTCATTCACAGTGATATATTTCATACATATAATTTATTCACAGTGATATGTTTTTTACATGTAATTCATTAACAGGGATATACCTTATATATGTAATTCATTCACAGTATTTTATACCTGTAATTGATTCACAGTGATATATTTCATACATGTAATTCATTCATAGTAATATATTTTATATACATGTAATTGATTAACAGTGATATATTTAATACATGTAATTAATTTATGGTGATATATTTTATACATGTAATTAATTCATAGTGATATCCTTTGTAATTGGTTTACAGCCTTTTATTTTGATCAAGCAATTTCAATGTGTGACTACATATGAATGAACTGTATGATGATAAGTCAACTGTTCATAAATCCAGTAAATGCCTTAAAACACTTAATTCCATACTGGTTTTTTTTTTTTTTTTTTTTGTCCAAACTATTGTTTTTTATGTGTTGTTTTGTTTTGCAACTAGTGTAGACCTTGAGCAGACTGAAGTCTGATCCAAGTCTGCAATGTTCGCATATGCCATTTGCCAGGAAACTTGGTGCACAAATTTTTGGGCAATCACCATAAAGCCTCGAATACACACATACACTCTCACCACACACATGCCACATCAATCTAAATATTCAGATGGACATGCCTGAGCAAGCAGTCCTCTGAGACCATCTGTTTGCTAATGGCTAACGGTCCCAATAATACTTGGGGTAAATACCATAAGCAAACAGTCTTAAGAATGCGCAATGAAAACAACGAAGACCCTGCACAATATTACCATATTTACCCAAAGTACTGGGACAGACAGGCCTCAGCAAACAGTGTAGGCCCAGACCATATGCTGCAGAATGCAGCATCTGGTCTGGGCCTACACAGTTAGCCCTCATTTAACATTTTCTGGACTAATTCCCAGGTATTCAAACAAACTCTTATCTGAAGCTATGTTCATGTCTTGGACATGTGCTACATGTGACAAGAGTATTCATCACTTTAACCTCATAATCATGTCCAAAATAGCCCTCAAACACCTTGATGTTGGCCTGAACAGACACACAGACAGTCAGACAACCAATATGATACAATAATACCCCACCACTATTGTATGGCAAGGTAAAAAAATGGTTTCTTCTGTTTTTAATGATTGATTGAGTTGCGGTTTTACGGCCCTGACAACCCATTAGGGTCATGTGGAGTGCAGTCAGTTTACCTAACCACACTTTACCTGGACAGGCTTAGTCCTCTAAGCGGGTAACCAGTACTTGTGTACATTCCTTGCCAGAAACTGACAACTGCCTTTCTTGAATCAGTGGAAGGGAGAGAATGACTGTAGAAAATATTTCATGATCAATCTCTAGGAAAGAATGTTGCCAGACCCAACTGGGATTGAATGCGCAATTACCAGTCAGATGGGCATTTGACTGAGTCACCAAAACTGGCTTGCTTTTTAATGAAGTCCTTATGCATTTTTCACAGCATAATTCTAAAGTCAAGGATTATTTCTATATATTCATTGACATTACCATTATAAATGTCAATGGAGATCTTGGTTTTTAAAATTTTACATTCAACTTCAATGATACCCAAATAATCATATTATAGGGAATAGATATACTTTAAGGGGAGACAACTCTTTCAAACTTTTTACCTCCCTTCTGAAAAGGAGTCTATTATAAAAGGAAAGACTTTGGTCCTCTTGAAAGCAAATTCTTTCCTTTTACAGAAGACACCTATTTTAGAAATGGCTGGATGTGTAATTAAGTTATCTCCCTTGTACAAAATGGCAGAAAACCTTTTGGAGTCCCCTTAACTTGCCTATTGCCTATTACAAGTTGCAGTCATCGCATTTTAGTTTTAAAAAGTGAGGAATAATAATATCTCAGGACTGTAGTCCCCTTTCCCCAAGTACCTCCACTTAAACTGAAACTTTGATTTTAATTCTTTCCAAGGGCAACCTTAACCCTTAAAGCGCCAAGGAAAATTTGAAGCAGACGATGTTCTAAATTTTATATTTTTTAATTTTTCAGTAAAAACAAGTCTTGAATTTTCATGTGAATCGTCTGCCTAGCAGACGATTCACATGAAAAGTCAAGACTTGTTTTCTCTGAAAAATAAGAAAAAATCAAAATGTCGTCTGCTACAATTGTGATTGGCCCTTTACGGGTTAAAGATTTTATTTACCTTCAGCTGTCATATCATCTTCTTCTCCCTCTGCTAGCAGAGCTGATGTGTCAATGTTCTTCCCTGCCAACATAGCCTTTAATTTGTCATTCTCTTCCTGTAGCTCTCGGATCAGCTTTTCCGTTGGATCTTCATTGATCTTGGCTGAAGTTTTGATCTGTTTGGCTCGGTCAGCATATCGTAAAGTTGACAATGTCTCATCATAGTTGATATCTGCTGGACTTAAGGCAGCAATCTGAAGAGATTTAAGGGGAATTTAACAAGGGAGAAAACTTCTGTAACTTTCTGCTTGCATTCCTACATACAAATTTGGCTTATTTGAGTTTAACTGCCCAGTCAACACTATTAAAGTCATGCTGAGCCCATTTCTACATGCAGAACCCCTTCTGAAAAAAATGGGGTCTACTCTAAAAGGAAAGAATTTGCAAATTCTTTCCCTTTTGAGCAGACTCCTCTTCAGAAGGGAATCACAACAATTTTGACAGTTGCCTCCCCCACCCCCACCCCCACCCCCAATGAAAGTATCCATTCCCCTTAAGATCAATGAATAGACCTGAACGGTGTTGTGGCCCGTTTACAAAAGGAGCGAAGGTTTGCAGACAATATGCTGTCTTCCTAGTTTTGAAACCTTTAAAAACTGGCTGCTACTCTTCAAGAAAAGAGCTGCACAACATGAGAAGAAAGGCAAATATTATCATGTAAGACTCCTATCCTTTAGAGTGTGTCTATTTCTTTTAATGACAACTGCCGAGTGGCACTCTATCTACTATATTCAGCTTAAGTATTCAGGCAGACATGTCTGAGCAAAGAAAAGTTTGATCAGGGTCTACACTGTATGCCATTCATCTGGCACTTTTAGATACATCACCAGTAAGTCAAATGGACAGTTAGAAATTTTAAGGCATAGTAAAGTAATGAATCTTATTATTTAGGATAATTATAGTGCAGTTTCCATAATTAAATCTACGGTATTCAATCTAATTACCGCATATACCCCTATAAGCACACAGTCAAGCAATTTCAAAGGCTTCAGATTGCAGTCCATGTAGTATTATCTACAAATCAAGGCAATTTACGAGAGTGAGTCAATAAGTAACCAGCCTATCCCATTTCCGATGGACCGAGACGGTCACGATTTTCATGCTTTGTTTCAATATATGTTTTATACATGGGTACAAAATTGCACACTTATCGAGTCATTCTTAAATAAGATATTGAACATCAAACATGGCTAGTGATGCAAAGGCATGCTTTTCATCTCAAGCTGAGTACCATGTTGTAATTCGGTACTTGTATTTAAAAGGTAAAACAGGCAAGGAAATACACGGCGAGTTAGCCGATGTTTATGGGTCTTCTGCACCATCTTATGCTCAGGTTAAATTCTGGGTAGGGGAATTCAAACGCAGTAGAACGTCTTTAGAAGATGAAGCCATGTCTGGACGCCCACTGGATGCCACCAACGAAGAAATGTGTAAGAAAGTTCAGGATCTGGTATACTCTGATAGGCGAATTCAGGTGGAAGAAATAGCGCAGGCATTAGGCATTTCACATGGGAGCGTTTCAACAATCTTACATGATCGTTTAGGTATGCGCAAGCTAACAGCCCGTTGGGTCCCCAAATCCCTTAGCGATGAGCAAATGGCAACCAGAGCATCAGTATGTGTGGCGACACAGAAAGGGAACACCGAAGGGGACAGTTTCTTTTTTTCTTACGTAGGGTACCTTTTCACCTACATAAGGCCATTTTCGCCTTAACCCTACGTAGCTAGTACAAATACATACAATGTTACCATAAATAACTAAAGTGCACAGGTTGCCCGTGTAACATGCGTATAAGCCACATAGTGGCGTGATACCTGCCCTATATAAACTCCACCGTAAACGATTCCCATAAGGGCGAAATACAACACAGAAGTGTCAGAGGACACAAATTCTCATCAGT